>LR990497.1:4069290-4436327 GCA_905147785.2 Thyatira batis | reverse complement strand
ATTGTTAGGTACGAACCAAGTTCTTACGTATGAGAACTTATTTCAATCATTGCATGCATAATTAACACGTGAAAGACTGAATAAAACATAAAATGAAGTGAAGTTTATTTGGTAACAGCATACCTAACTAAATTGTATTCCTTAATAATAAATTGGAAATGCAATATTATGATAACAGAAGGAATAATGAAAGCATAATGAAAGACGGTAAGGTACCTAACTAAGTAGTTTATTCTAGTCGTAAAATGTCTGCGATGCCAGACAACTGGATTCTCATGAAAACTTTGCTGCAGGTCATTGAACTCCTGTGAAATTGTTAATTGAAAAATATTGAGTTATACGATGAGTCTGTGAACTTAAGTATGTTTTAAAATCATTTCCATAGATCGGTGAATAATAAAGTAAGATGCCTTATAAACGCTTCCGATAGTCTGTTTTTACCTTTACTATTTATTCTATTTTATTCGAGGCCAAATTTGACCTCTACCTATATCAACTCAGTACCTCAGTAACTGCAAGTAATAATTGTACACACTGTTGCTTTTATTCATTACCCGAGGCACCAGTCAAAGGGATACACATGTATAACATTACCTATTAACCATACCTACATATACAAGAATACCTAAGTACATGCAATCATGCAAAATTTGATAGATAGTTTAAATTTAAAACGCACACTTAAGGTAGGTACCTATTTTTTTGACTTGCGAGTGTGGACGCTTTGTTATAGATATTACCTATATTATAACTACGATGGCTTAAAGACTATGGTAAATAAATCTACAGTATCTCTTTTTTGAAACACACTGGATATTGTATAACGAACGTAACCTTTTTCGTTTTGCCATAATTAAACATTTAAACGTAGCGAGAATGACTCGACACGATCGCAAAAACAATCTAGATATCTTCACTGGGCGTTTGAGACGGTAGGTACCTTTTTTTTTTTACGCTGGGAAAAATGCGTTACGCATACCCTCCCTGGGGTTTAAGGGTTATGTGGGACTCCCCGGTTGCTAGCCAACCGGTATACCCACTAAACAACCCAGCGACACTCCTTCCCGGCCTTGGTGGGGGGGGAACTGGGAATCTGGCATAGCAACGTGGTAGGTACCTACCCAGTAAGGTGACGACAGGTTTGAACCCTTACAATCTTTATGTACATGCACATATCCTGGTTGTAAATTAAATATTATACTTAGTTTAATTAGGTAAATACTTTAGGTAGTATGTTGCTCATATTTAGTTTATGTAGTATGGTATTATACCTACAAAAACCTACCTACTAATTCCGTCCTCCTAAAACAGAAGTTCATCCGCGGATATCAATGAAAAAAACATTAATACTCTTTTTATTGACCTAGCCCTACCTAGATTAATCGTAGTTGGTAGGTACCTAAACCCTACTACGATGCTAGAGTCGCGCGTTATCTGAGTTAAAAGTTTATAATCTTTATGATAGATAAGGTGTTGTAGACAAACGTACGCCTGACTATACTACAAGTACCTACTCGTATATTTACAATGTATTAATAGTTAATACTTGTAATATTGGTAAGGCACTTTATATAATTGTCAGTTGGCTACCTGTCCGTCACTCAGTCTACGATAATTTATAATTCATTCACATTATGCACGGGATCGTCAGTATGAAGTACCTACCTACCTACCTACTCTACTTAAGTAGATATATATCGTAAGTGTACCAGTCGTGGCCACGGTACCAGTAATGGCCAAAAATTAAAAGAAACATCTAGAATTCGGACATGAGCGAATGTTTTTACATTGGGATCACTGTGACATAGACTTTAGACATCGAACTATCTAAGTTTAACGTTTTATTGAATTCAGTCAGTTACATGTACAAATTTGCGGGAATACAAAGTGTAAGGTGATTTGAAATTGACAACGACGGCTTTTCTTAAGGAAATCGTTAAGGCGGTGAGCAGAAAGTTTCACTTGTAAAATAGTATTGCTTAATTAAAATCAAAATTAGTTTTGTTTCATGTGGTAACCATAAAATAAAGATAAACTTAGACTAAGACTCGGGTATCCATTAATGAATTTTCCCTGGCCAAGACTGGGTCACAAAACTACAACTTTTATTTGTTAAATTAATTTAATCCAGCTTTGCCGTATCTTACGCGTAATACATTACAAATATTAAATAAGGACTGGACTTTACAGTTTCACTATATTCAGCGCTGAAACTTTCACAATTTTGGTAATATTTCACAAAAACCTGTTTTTTTTTTCTTAAACTGGCCACCATTGGGTCATTTACCATAGGTAGATATGTGCAGTTTTAAAAAAATAACAACAAACACGCTCGCAGTAGTAGCTATTAGTTATTGGTACCCATCTTAAGATTTTTTTGTATACAAGTATTACCTTATTGTTTGTTGGCACGTTTTACGTAAGCAGGTATAGTAGCTTAAATGAGGATAAATTTTTGAATGGTGTGTACAAAGCAAGCATTTAACAGAATTTTATAACACCACCATAATACACATAATATTGCATCACATAGGTAGGTACCTAAATACGTATGTAGGTATGTATTACCATTACTGTAGTGACAAGTTTAGATTTCCTTTTATGCAGAAAAAAAATATTAGGTATAGTCAATATAGAGGCACATTGGACCCTATTTTACAAACATATTTCGAAAAAACCTCCAGTCATAGTGATTGTGATTATTATCTAATCAGATAAACGAGATGGGTCAAAGGGAATTTTGAAATTATGGAGTAAATATTAATTTGTACATTACGGACGTACATTGACCTTTTGGATGGGGTCAAGGTCACAATGCCGACCAAACTTCATTCATAGTTATCTGCTCGTAGTATGTTGGGTAGGTATCTAAAACTGCCATCGTATGATAGGAATAACTGCTGAATGCACTGACCTACAGTGAATTTTATAAAATTTCTTATGGGTTGATGCGTATGTAAGTATATAATGTGGAACTAGTTTTACGCGCTACTGTAACAATAAATACAAACCTGTTTTCACGCCGGTAACTTCAGAATTCCACTACTTCCAATACAGAGTTCACATCACCACAACACTTATCTCACCTTTCGTCGGTCTTGTTTACGTCGGACAATCGCGATGATAATAAACACGAACGAATTGAAAGAGCGAAAGTGATACTGTTTGTTTCCTCGTGTATTAACATGCGTGATGTGGTGGCACGGTGCGGCGAGAGCCGTCGACTGGCGGTAAGGACGCGAGAAGGTCGCTCGCCAGCGCTGCGCATGCGTCGTGATGCCCATAACGCCGCCAAACGGTGTCATGTCAACCCTCTGACCTTTGGCTAACTTTCGGCCACAATTGCTCGCTCGCCACAATTGCACGCGTTCGATGATTAAGATATAAGTATATCCTACTAATATTATAAAGGCGAAAGTTTGTATGGATGTTTGTTACTCTTTCACGTAAAAACTACTGAATGGATTTGAATGAAATTTGGAATAAAGATAGCTTATAACCTGGATTAACATATAGGCTACTTTTTATCCCGGGAAAATGGAAGACCTCCCGGGTACGCGGGTGAAACCGCGGGGAGCCACTAGTGTATAAATAAATATACATACTTAAACTTACTCACTTTGGGGAATACCTACATACGTTAAGAAACAATACAACATATTTTACAGAAATATTTTATTGAACGTTTGACATTATGTTCTATTACTAGGTAGTTCATTAGTTAGACCAAAGTGTATTTTGTATTTAAAATTCTATTATGTATCTCTACTTTGAGGCGAAAAGTGCATGTGTTCTATTATTAATATGAATACACTAGCGACATCTCTATATAGGCATTGTCAAATCTACGACATCCAGACATATACATCTGATAATTTCAAATTATTTGTTTGGTGATATATGATTGTTAAAAATGATTTAATAAATACCACAATATTACCAAACTGAAAATAAGTAATTACATAGTTGTAATATATAACTATAATTTAAAAGTTTCAACAATATCTAAGTTAAACAATCATTTATTTTCCGGACAAAATAAAGAATAACAGTCCATAAAAAAAATACCCTAACACTTAAAACTAAATTGATAAGCAGACATACCTATCTGTCTTAAAGATCTATTAGTTAACTACCTAAATTTGATAAAGAATGACTAGTTTACTTGCCACAAGCACTTAAATTCTTACAAATAAATAAAGCATTAAATATCACAGCAATTTTAGAACTAAGCTAAGTGGACTAGTAAATTATACAATCTCATTCTTATTTCTTTGGTTGCTGATGCTCGAGGCAAGTCGGTCTCAGTAGCTGGATTAGCACACCTCTCCAACAACTCAATCAGAACCCTTGGTGTGTGAGGTCCCAGGAGCAGTCCAGGAACTGTCACCCTACCTGACATCACCCAACCAAGAAATATTTTTTCACAAACCATTTGTAAATTATTATTTACTACACCATGCTCACACTTTAGTGTCAATAAATTACAAAAGGACCTGCAGTCCAAATAATCACAGTCACTATGCTGTTTACAATGTGAACCATCACCTGTTATTTTATTAGCTACAGATATAGGATGAACGGAACTGAGGTCCAGATACATTACTTTCTTAAAATCCTGTGTTACACCAAAATTTATCATTTTTACATCACAAATATGTAATGGTTCTTGTAGCCCTCTCTCTAACTGAATTAAATAATCCAAAATCATAATAGATATCTTAACTCTTTTTTCCCATTCTTCTTGACTATCATATAAGGTCATAAGATGCCAAAAACCTGATATGGAATCAATTTTTTGTACTGCATACAATGGCCCACATGTGCCCAATAACTTGGGAAATATTTCAATCTTATCATATAAAGAAAGAGCAAGGTATTCATTATCTCTCAATAGTGTCCAAATATTATCCATTTCAGTATGCCTATGTTTAATGCCACCTTGACCATGGTGCATATGTGATATTTTTTTTATCTCAACATCATTAATGGATAAATTGAACTTAAGCTTCACAGTACTTCTAATTATATTGGAAAACTGCTTTTCAGATGGATAGATCTGATGGTTGTTGGCATCCAAACTGTATAAAATATTATTTACTTTTGATGATCTTCTGACCAGCTTGAAGACAACACTTTTGTTCATCCAGGATCCAGAGAATACTGCTTCTTTTTCCATGTACAAATTATGACATGTAAAAGATGCTTTCCACGGTTGGCAAAGTTCCAAACATAAATTGCCATCAAATATACCTTCTGCATAATTGGAACACTGAAACATGAAAAACATTCTGTTTACAAAAGTTTTACCACCACAACACCACTAGTACCTATACTACATGATAACTATAAAACAAGTCATGATTGAGTAAGTTGACAATATGGTCTTATAAGAATTGAGAAATGTATCAAATTTATTTATTTATTTTACTGACACTAAGGTAGACTCGTAGGAAAAGTGATAAAAAGTCAGAAAGTCAATTTGCTTTTTAATCATAATAACAGTGAAATAAAAAAATCATTAATATTTGCCTTATATTATAAATACAAAAATGTTTAAAAATAGTATTTCATACTTACCACTTGTTTCACATGTAATAGTGATTGAGCATTACTGCAAATTAAGCTCCATCTCAGTATAATAGAGATCAAACTTATGGAACATAAAAGTACCAGTACCCTACGCTTGGTTGATTTAAATAACTGTGCAACACCCCACAGACAGAAGTGATGAAAGCTCCATAAATAATTCTTCCAAGAAATCATAGCAAACCAAAAAACATCTTTGACTTTAATTTCGATTCCTCTATTCTATACCATTGACATTTTATACCTATCAAGGATTAGGCGATTCAGTGAACTCTAAATATTTGCTTAATTGTTTTGTAGCCGTTTTTCATCTAGGTATTTAGAAAATCTTTGTACTTTCTTCATGACATGATGTAAATAATGCAATTTCGCCCCACCGTGCACAGAAAGACTAAAGAGTAGGTAGAGTACATACTGCAGGAGATGGAAAGTTAGTACTTAACCTCCATTAGACTTCATTTTGCATGTAAGGTACCTCCTCTGGTGGCTGTTTGGCTTAAACTTTGTTGTGACATAAAAGTTCGTAAAGAAACAACTAGATGGCAGTAGTAACCCCGGCTTTAGTGGTACAAGCGTTTTGTTCTACGCATAATTACATTTAAGTGGATAAAAATATCCAAAAAATTATCCCATTGAATAATTTTATTATTTATAAAAAAATACTTTTAAACGTTTTCCCTATCAATTAATTTAAAAGTTGAACATATTTAAAAAAAATCTGGCTGATTTTAAATAAAAAGAGTTACAGATAAATTAATAAAACTTCATGGAATGAAACGTTGTTCAACTGACATGTCTGCAAAAACTTTAAATGAACACGAACTTTGTTTGGAAAGTTTTCATGCAAGGCAAATTCTAGTATATCTCACTTATTTGTTGATATATTTGTTGTTTTTCACTGTTGTTATTATTCCGTTTTTGTTGATAAACCGTTATTGTTTGTTATATGTAATGTTCTCAAAGAGAAAAGTGTATTGATTGCGTATTTGGATGCAGTGAATTATAAATGGGAACCTAAAAAAAATCTTTTTTTCGAGGTACCAATTCGGTTAGCAAGTAAATAATATTTAAATATGACAGATTGTTGATATTGTAAATAGTATATATATATTTTATTATTGTAATCAGAATTGTTCTTTATAGTTTATCTATTACTTTTTAACATCAACATCTACATGTAATGTTTTGTTAACAGTGTGTTGTGTGTTTTTGTCAATGTAGACTCAGTATGTGTAGTGTTGACACAAACCTTTGTGGTTTTTTAAATGCTTCTATGTAATAATTGTTTTATTGTTATGTTGAACCTGTGAAATCAATAAATAATGATAACCTAAAAATAGAAATATTATTTGCTTAATAAGCATGGTGGTACGCTCCATTATTTCCTTACCCATATCCAATAATCAAATCTATGAATTACCTACATATAACTATGCATATGTATGTGTATATATACAGAGCGCATGCAGCTTGGCCCATCATACGCTTGGAGGCGCCACTGAGCTCTATACGACCGATTTTATCACGCGAGATGGCTCTCTTTTACTTTATGGATAGTTACTATACTCTTTGACATACTGTACGTACATATTACGTACATATATTAAATACTTACATAACCTCGTTACCTGCGCGCAGTAGGAATTACCATAGATAATCAAGCAGGTAGCACAGACAGCAGAGAGACCGACCAAATATTACTAAAGATAACTGAGTAGACTAGGTATAAGTTGACAGAGTTGGTGTAAAACTTAAGGTTAATAAATACCTATCTAACTACATACTATCAATTTCAAGTATCGCCACATTGGAAATCAAAGTTGTTAATTGAGTATAGTAATAATAGGATATTATAACATATTATGAAAATGACATTAAAAAAATTAAAGAAATAAATATAGTAGGTATAAACATATTAATTACGTGATGTTATGTGACGCCAACTCTTAAAATGCCATCATGTTTTGGGCTTAAAAATCGTTGTATAAGAAAGATCTGAGGAACTTTTATAAAAATATCTACAGATTCGTTAAGTCTATGATACATTATTTACTGCTGCATTACTTATTAAGCCCTTATTCGCACGAGAGCATTTTTACCGAACAGTAGAAAAACGTTCAAATACAACAAATGCATTCCCATGTATATGTTCACACGACAGCGTTTTTAAAACGCGACGCTTTTTTATCGAGCGTGTTGCATTTTCAACTTTGGACGTTGGAAATAGAGCATGTTACGGTACCTTGGAATGCATTTTTTGTGTATGAACGTTTTTCTGCCGTCCGGTAAAAAAGCTCTCGTGCGAATGAGGGCTAACTGCGAGAACTGCTGGACCGATTCTCATTGTTTTTGATTTTTGTACCTGTCAATAATATCCTGGGACATTTTTCACACACGGCCAATCTGATTCCAAATTAAGCATCAAAGTGAGCTTGTGTTATGGTAACCAGATAGCTGATATACTACATATACTACTTTTAAATACATACTTATATAGATATTTACAACCAGACACAGGAACAGAAACAGACATATTCATGCATACAAATGTTTGTCCTGGGTGGGAATCGAACCCACGACCCGCGGCTTGAAAGTCAGGGTCACTAACCACAAAGCCAACCGGGCTGTCAATAACTTTGACATTTAATTTCTGTTAGGCGCATTAGGCGGCGCATAGAGGTTAGGCGGTACAAAGTTCGCCGGGTCCGTTAGTATATCATAAACAATAGATAAAACAGAATAAGGAGGATTATTCATTGCTGGCTTCATAAGCCGACTAGAACGGTGCTTGGATTCTTGATAGTACTTGATATTTGTTATAGCTAATAAAGTTTTAAGCACATCACAAAATAAATTCTTGAATTACTTTTACTCTAGTATATCATAATAATAATCTATGATAATACTCTACGGTGCCTATGATCTATCCATCATCTATCCATGGATATCCATCTTCCTGACATTTAATTAGCAGGCACATTACCATACTCAATAGTATATCCTGTTCGATTTGAATATTAATTGGGTTCAATAAATAAAAATGTTACAAATAATTTAATTCTAGAAGTTTGTAAAATGCAACCAAAACTGGAAATAATAAAATCAAATGACACCGCACAACAAAAAAGTATAGTAATAGAACCAAGCAGAGCAAGTTCCAGACCAGATGGAGGAGAAGAAATTGAAATTGCGCTACAAATATCAGTTCCTCATGAAGGAGGCTGGGGGTGGGTTGTTGTTTTCGCCTCATTTTGGTGCTTGTTTGTCTTAGACGGCGTTGCATTAACATTTGGTAGCCTGCTTCGTGACATTGCTGATGACCTTGGAGAGCAAGATTCAGTAATTGCTCTGATAAATTCTATAGCAGTTGCTTTATATTATATTGCAAGCCCATTGGCATCTGCATTTATTAATCGTTTTGGTTTCAGGGCAACAGTCATGAGTGGTTCGGTGTTGTGTAGCGTTTCTCTGTTTTGCTCATATTTTACCCTTTCCTTTGCATCGACTTGCATATTTTATGGCTTTTTTGCCGGAATTGGATACAGCTTGATAAATATGTCTTCTTGTTTAATTGTAGGATTCTATTTTGAGAAGCTTCGGTCATTAGCTTTGTCAATAGCTGTTACTGGATCGAGTGTTGGCATTATGCTTATGTCTCCTTTAAACGTGTTTTTATCAAAATTAGTGGGTTGGCGAATAACAACATTATTACATTCGGGATTATTTGGCACTATCTATTTTGTTGGTATGACATACCGTCCGTTACTGTCATTAACTGTTACGAAGACTACAGATGACCCAACTCGAACTGTAACTTATTTACCTAGTTTATCTACAGCTGTTCTAAAATCTTCACCATCAAGGACAAAAACTGGGGGAATTTCTCCCACAACCACTGAGCGATTATTTAGTGCTGTCTCCAATGCAAACTTTCCGACTGCGGCAGCAGTTGTTCATGAAAGTATTGCTGTTACTGCTACAACTCAACCAGGCCCATCTACAGCAACCGTATCGCGACTTACGTTGACAGCCCATAATCCAAAAGGAGGAATAAGTCAAAAACAACTAAAGCAAGTACAGTCTATAACAACCAATATATCTAATAAAGAAAGAAATAATGTCGATGTTACGGTGAAAGCAGAAAAACCAAAAAAGCGAAGCTGTTGGGCACGATTGTGTACCTGGGAGGAGCACGTAACAGAATCACGCCCAATGTACCGCGATGATGCATTCTACGAAGGGAAAGTGGAACAGTTACCTGCTTATCAAAAAAGTATGATGGACACATCTCCAGAAGCCCAGACAGGTCTTGAATACCAAATGGCAGTGTCACGTGCAGTAACAACTGCTGATTTACAAGAACGGCGAGGCGTGTTTACTACAGCCGCGAGAAGAATTCTCGCTACAATGATGGATCCAACGCTTTTAAAAAGGCCCTCGTTTCTTACGTTATGCACAAGTGGTTTCTTAACATATGTAGGATTTTTAGTACCTTACGTGTATCTACAAGATAGAAACCAAAAAGCTGGTATAGACCCCAATCATTGTAATATTTTTGTAAGTACAATAGGATTTGCAAACTGTCTAGGGAGATTAATAATAGGCTCATTTGCTAGCAAAGTTGATCCTTTAAAACTTTATTGTATTGCATGTTTAGTTTCAGGAATAAGTACAATGTTATCGAATATATCATTTAACTTGTATTATCAATATTTATACTGTTGTGTTTTTGGATTTTTTATTGCAAGTTTATCATGTCTAAGAAGTATGGTACTTGTTAATTTATACGGATTAGAAAAATTGACTAATAGTACTGGAATGATGCTGTTGTTTCATGGTTTCGGCAGTTTAATAAGTACGCCATTAGCGGCTATACTCAAACATAGTGCTGGGTATTCTTGTGCTTTTAATGTAGCAGGAATATTCATTTCAGTAAGTGGTCTATTTTTGATACCTATTAAACGACTTTGCGATAAAGAAAATAATAAACATACATTTTCCGAAATAAAAGGTATTGATAAAACGTCAAAACAGACCGATAAACCTAAGTAACTCAATATCCGATCCTTATATGTTTGAATATCTTTCCAGTCATTGAAATAATATATAAGCTGCCTTTTTTAATATATAAATGATATTTTTTGTTGTTTTCTATAAAATATATTGTGTTGTTAAAAATTCGTCTTTATATATTCACTAACTGCCTCCGCGCGGTTTTACCCGCGTAGTTCCGGTTCCCGTGGGAATACAGGGATAAAATATAGCCTATGTTACTTTGTGATAATGTAGCTTTCTAATGAAAAAAGAATTATTCAAATCGGTCCAGAACTTTTTGAGTTTATTCGTTACATTCAAAAATACTAATCTTTCCTCTTTATAATATTAGTATAGATGTAGATTATATATTCATTAAACGGCCTACTTTTATAAATCGTGCGAAACATACCTGTTGTTTATTGTCAGTGTCGAACTTTTTTTGGACTTTCTCAAGGAATACCATTAGTATTAAACAGACAGATAGAGTTACTTTCGCATATTAGTGGGGATAAATTGGGTAATTGGGAAGAACCGATTTTTAGTTTGGCGTGCACAGGCCCAATCCTGATTAGTGCGCATAATACAGCACAACGGATTTTAATACGGTATTCACGTAATCTATACTTGTGTATAGGTATTTTATTTGCAGAAATAAGGCCTCATAGCAGGACGTTAAAAAAGCATTCAAATACATACAACAAATGCATTCCAAAGTAGGTACCATAATATGCTCTGTTTCCAACGCCCAAAGTTGAAAATGCAATACCGCTCGATAAAAAGCGTCGCGTTTTAAAAACGCTGTTGTGTGAACATATACATGCTTTTTTAACGTCCGTTAAAAAATCTCTCGAGCGAATGAGGCCTAAGACAAAAGTAAATTATTGATAATTAATTATGTAATTTTAATATAAACATAATATGTATACTTAGATTTAAGGTATTTATAATATGGGCCTAGTTGCCTGAAATAAAGGATTATTATTATTATACCTACCGGCGCACCTTGTGAGCCCTCATTGGTACGAGAGTTTTTTTAACGTACGTTAAATAAGCGTTCAAATACAACAAATGCATTCCCATGTATATGTTCACACGACAGCGTTTTTAAAACCCGACGCTTCTTATCGAGCGATGTTGCATTTCCAGCTTTGGGCGTTGGAAATAGAACATATTATGGTAAGTACTTGGAAATGCATTTGTTGTGTTTGAACGCCATTTTATCGTCCGTTAAAAAACACTCGTGCGAATGAGGGCTAAGTCTTCCGCTATTATTATGCATGTGCAAACTAAATTATGATGCCTAGTCAAATTTATTTTGGTTACTTCTTGCATGAACTAGTATAAACGCAGAAATCAATGCTTTAATCTGTGGTACGAAAGAACATAACAATGTCAAATGACATTTAAAGATTTGATAAACAGTTAATCAATTTATTGAAAGGATGTTACTATATTTTAACACTTATATAAATGCTTCATAGAAGAGAAATATTATAAAATGCAACCTAAACCAATTTTAGCCAAACAAAATGACGCCGTGGAGCAAAAAAGTGTAATAGTGGTGCCAAGCAAAGTGGCTTCCAAATCAGGTGGATTCGAAGGAGGAGAACAAATTGAGATTGCGGCCCAAATATCCGTTCCCCAAGAGGGCGGTTGGGGATGGGTTATAGTTATTGCTGCCTTTTTCTGTATTCTTATACTAGACGGAGTCTCTTTTACATTTGGAAGTTTACTGCAGGACATTGCCCAAGACCTAGAGGAATTAGATTCTCTGATAGCGTTAATAAATTCAATAGCTATTGCTTTGTATTACATAGCAAGCCCATTGGCATCTGCATTTATTAATCGTTTCGGCTTTAGAGCAACTGTAATGACTGGTTCAGTAATATGCAGTGTTTCACTTTTTGCTTCATATTTTACTACAACATTTGCATCGCTATGTACCTTTTATGGTTTCTTTGCTGGCATAGGATATTCCTTCATAAATATGTCCTCAGCTTTAATTGTAGGATTCTACTTTGAAAAGCTTCGATCCCTGGCTTTATCATTGGCCATTACTGGGTCAAGTGTGGGTATTATGGTCATGTTTCCTTTAAATATGTTTTTATCACAATTAGTTGGGTGGCGAGTGGTGACATTGTTACATTCCGGATTATTTGGCATACTTTTTTTTGCTGGCATGACATATCGTCCGTTACTTTCATTAACTGTTACGAAGACTACCGACGACCCAACAAAAACTGTTACTTTTCTACCTAATGTATCTACAGCAGTCCTAAAATCGTCACCATCTCGGGGAAGAAATGAAGGTCTTTTACCAACTACTACCGAGCGTTTATTTAGTGCTGTATCTAACTCGAATTTTCCAACTGCAGCAGCAGTGGTTGAGGAAAGTATTGCTGCTACTACTACTACTCAACCAGGCCCATCTACAGGAGCAGTATCTCGACTGACTTTAACTGCTCACAGTCCACACGGCGGAATTAGTCAGAGACAACTTAAGCAAGTGCAATCTATTATATCTCGAAGTAATGTTCATAATAAAGAAAAAAAGACTGTGGAAGTTACTGTTAATGTAACTAATCCGAAAAAACGAGGTTGTTGGGCACGTTTATGTACCTGGGAGGAGCACGTACCAGAATCACGCCCAATGTATCGAGATGATGCATTCTACGAAGGGAAAGTGGATCTATTACCTGCATATCAAAAAAGTATGATGGACACATCTCCAGAAGCCCAGACAGGTCTTGAATACCAGATGGCAGTATCACGAGCAGTGACAACTGCAGATTTACAAGAACGGCGAGGTGTATTTACTACAGCTGCTAGAAGAATTCTCGCAACGATGATGGATCCAAAGCTTTTAAAGAGGCCTTCTTTTCTAACACTATGCTTAAGTGGATTTTTAACAAATGTAGGTTTTTTAGTACCTTACGTATACATACAAGATCGAAACCAAAAAGTTGGTATAGACCCCAACCATTGTAACTTCTTTGTGAGCGTCATTGGATTTGCAAATTGTATTGGAAGATTAGTAATAGGAACATTGGCATGCAAAGTTGATCCATTAAAACTTTATTGTATGGCCTGTAGCTTTTCAGGAATAAGTACACTGCTATCGAATTTATCCTTTGACTTGTATTATCAATATTGTTACTGTTGTGTATTTGGTTTTTTTATTGCTAGTTTATCATGTCTAAGAAGTATGCTACTCGTTAACTTGTATGGATTGGAAAAGCTAACCAATAGTACAGGAATGATGATGTTATTCCATGGGCTAGGAAGCTTAGTAAGTACACCATTGGCGGGTGTTGTTAAAGATAGTCTAGGATATTCATATGCCTTTAGTACTGCGGGAGTATTTTTAGTAGCCAGTGGTTTATTTTTAATACCTGTTAAACATTTTTGTAATAAAGAAAATAAAAATGCATCACTTCCATCACCAAAGGTAGGTACCACATAAGAAATAATATGAAAGGAAGAGTTATGGACACAAGGAAATAATATAATTTTGAAATGTAATCATTCCTGAGATATGACTTGATACACGACTAGCTACCTCCGCGCGGTTTTACCCGCGTAGTTCTCGTTCCCGTGGTAATACAGGGATAAAATATAGCCTATGTTACTCAGTGATAATGTAGCTTTCTAATGAAAAAAGAATTATTAAAATCGGTCCAGTACTTTTTGAGTTTATTCGTTACACACAAAAATACAAATCTTTCCTCTTTAAAATATGAGTGTAGATGTAGATTACAGCCCAACCCATAGATGTATCTAAGCGTACCTACTTACTTACCTAAATGGCTATTTGACTGTTTTCGAAAAAACATTTTAAAATTTGCGTAAGTTGATTTTATACCTCTTACAATTCTGTTTTTCTCAAAAAAAAACTTTATTTAATAGAAAAAACAATGTTATTTATCCATTAATCTTTTTAAAATCGATAACTTTGAATTTATCATCATTTGCAAAAAAAAATACTACATAAGTATATGTGCAAAAGAGACAATGCCAGTTTTATGAGCGTTCCCCGAATTATAACCTTCAGCTCGTGTAATTGCTTAGGGATGCGACCATAACAACCCGCCAAATTCAAAATCATTTGTTATTCATCAACCACAACGTTTTTTATTGTTTCATTTTTTTCATTTATCTGTGATAAATTTACAACTATTATCTGGGAATCTTTTAAAGTCTTGAATGTGTTTATCTAAATCGAGAAAAAATCTAATTTCAGTACAGTGCACAGCTTATACAATTGTACCTATCGATTCAATTAGACGTAAGTACCGATGTATAGAGTAAAAAATTGTAAATGTGTGCCTTTAATATTCATCATAATTATTATATACTTAACAGGACTAATCTCCGTAACTCTAAGACGAAATAAATTTCAATTTTAACGGCATAACAAAAATTGGTTAACATATCATTTGTAATTTTTCGAGCATATAAATAAATGTTTTTTTTTATGTTTTTGATAGTACATATTTTTTCAATTTATTGTAGCTTTACGCGTACTGACCAATAAAACGATGATCAGACCATGATGACCATGATCAGACAGTCGTTGAGAGATTGTGCGTGTCTATAGATCGGTTGTCTTAAAATAGGTAGTGTTTTTTATTCATTTGGCAACATTTTAATTTCGGATTCGAGCGCATTTTGTTCTGCGACCGGCCGCCATACTCAAACAAAAAGATTTGAGATGAAAAGATAAATTTATTTAGATTAGAAGTTGTTGAAAGTGTTTTAATTTACTAAATGAGTTCTAAATCAGATGTAAATAGAAGAGTACTCGCCATTCAGGCGAAAAAGAAGCGGCATAAACTTGGCAAAAAGAAAAATCGCGAGGAAGATCACGGCGCTGCAGGACAAGGAAACGGACTGCGTAACCAGAATCAAAATCGTTTAGAACCAACACATAGTTCTTCCAATGAGACGATCGAAGAGGACGATGACGAACAATATGCGAGCGACGACGAGGAGCAAGAGGATAGCGCTGACTACTGCAAGGGTGGATACCATCCTGTCAAAATTGGAGACTTATTCCTGAATCGCTACCACGTCACGCGAAAATTAGGTTGGGGCCATTTCTCTACTGTGTGGTTGTGCTGGGATCTCGTGGATAAACGGTTTGTTGCTTTAAAGGTTGTAAAATCGGCACCCCATTTCACAGAGACTGCTCTAGACGAAATCAAAATTTTGAAAGCTGTACGCGATAGTGATCCTGCCGATCCTAAAAGAAACAAGACCGTGCAGCTACTTAATGATTTTAAAATTACTGGCGTAAACGGGACCCATGTGTGCATGGTGTTTGAAGTTCTGGGCCACCACCTTCTGAAGCTTATACTCAAATCTAACTATAGAGGTATCCCACGCGAGAACGTAAAAACTATAATACATCAAGTTCTAGAGGGATTAGATTACCTTCATACCAAGTGTAAAATAATACACACAGATATTAAGCCTGAGAATGTGTTGGTTTGTGTTGATGAAACATATATCCGCAAACTGGCAGCAGAGGCTACAGAACTTCACTCTCTTGGCTTGAGACTGCCACATTCTTTGATAAGCACTGCTCCTAAAGAGTTTCAAGAACAAGTTGTTACAGCTAAGATGAGTAGGAACAAAAAGAAAAAGTTAAAGAAAAAGGCAAAACGCCAATCCATGTTACTTAAAAAACAAATGGAACAAATTGAAGAAATAGAAGAACAAAAAAAATTTGATAATAATAGTGAATCGGCTCCAATGTCCCAGGACAATGATGATTCACCACAGACCCCAGAAGAAGCAAGTGTGATTGAAACAACTCGTTCTGAAAATGAAAATAATGTTAATGGTTGTAGCGATGTGCAGAGAGCTGATGATGAGGCATTTGACACTGATGCTGAGGCTGTGCAAGTACGGAATAAGCAATATGGCTGTGGTGATGATGCTGGTACTCCTATGTCTGAAGGTGAGATGACTGACACTCCCCCATCATTCAATTCACTATCAACTAAAGGAAAATCAATGGAGAAGCAACCTGACCCAGCATTCGATGAGTGTGAGCTTGAAGTGAAGATAGCCGATCTTGGTAATGCATGCTGGGTTCATCGCCATTTCACTGAGGACATCCAGACTAGGCAGTACCGGTCATTGGAAGTGTTGTTGAGTGCTGGATATGGAACATCAGCTGACATTTGGAGTACTGCTTGTATGGCTTTTGAACTAGCCACTGGAGATTATCTGTTTGAACCACATTCAGGGGAAGGCTATAGTAGAGATGAAGATCATCTAGCACATATAATTGAACTACTTGGAGACATTCCTAAGCGTATAGCAGCATCAGGGAAGTATTCAAAGGTTTTCTTCAACAAAAAGGGTGAGTTGAGAAATATTACTGGTCTTAAACCTTGGGGTCTAGTCTCTGTACTCACTGAGAAGTATGAGTGGAGTCAGAGAGATGCAGAAGAATTTGCTGATTTCCTGAAGCCTATGTTGGACTTTGATCCAAATCGGCGTGCTACTGCTTATGAGTGCCTTCAGCACCCATGGCTGAAGACTGCCAATCCAGAACAAAAAGAGTCTGAGGAATAGTATTTATTGCTCTCTGAAGTGGATGATGATCATAAATTCATGAAATCAGTAGTGTCTACATACAAAGTATTTCAGTGTTCTACATTTTGATAAAAGTTTATTTATGGATTTGTTTGTGAATAATTTAAATTGTATTTATTAGATTTTTTCTTTGCAAGTCCAGATTAAGAATTGAAATTGTGTGCAACTGCAATTAAGACATCAATAAATAAGAGTATCCTCTTTTATGGCAGTAGCTAAGTATAAAATACACCTGCTGCTTCTGTTTGTGGTAACTCATTATTCATTTCCATATAAAGTGATTGGCATTATATTAGACATCAAAATTTCCCAAACTGTACAGATAGCTTTAGGAAAAATTGTGATGTATGACATGTAGACAATATAGGTTTGGTCACATTAATCTTTTAGGAATTTATTAGTTGACATAACAAAATAATGTAGCACTGCACTTAAAACAACTTAGAAAGTGAGGAACCTATTGTAATAAAGTCATGCATACAGTAGCCATCCAGGACGTAGTATGTTCACATAGTTTAAGTTTGTGTTTTATCACTATCACATAAAAAATCTCATAATGTAAACTTTAGACATAAGACAGTATTTGTAATACCACACCTCCGAGACTGCCTTTTTATATTTCGATGAGTCATCTAAATTTAACAATGGCTGGAGTCATCAGACATTCGGAGGCAGTTAAATACAGTGTCCTCTAACCCAGCTGATAGTTATATTATTTATCATATGTACATCCCAATTTACATGACCATAATTTGTATTAATTATATCTGCAAATTTACATGAATAAAACTTTAAAATGAGCTTGTTTGTAGCTTTTTTTTCTTTATATACATGTTCAAATTCTCGTCATTTTATCTATACTATCTATACTAATATTATAAAGGAGTAGAGTTTGTTTGTTTGTTTGGTTGAACGCGCTAATCTCAGAAACTACTAGTCCGATTTGAAAAATTCTTTCGCCATTGGATAGTCCATTTATTGAGGAAGGCTATAGGCTATATCATCACGCTATGACCAATAGGAGCGGAGCACTAATACCGAATGTATCAAAATCGGGAGATTTATTTTCCTGTTGAGAGCTTCCGCTGCGTAAACGGTTAAAGTTACGCTAAAACGATGTATCACAGAATTGTTCGCCTTTAAAAGTTCTAAAAAAAAGTCTGTTAAGGTTGGCTCACTGTGACCATTTTTATACTAACCAAATTTGTTCGAAAATTAAGCATTATTTGTGGAGGTGTTTTTATAAAGATGATATTAATCCTTATCCAAATAAATACGTTATTCATCACAAGTATTTAATTTTAAACAAAATTGCCATTTACATCATTCGATTTCAATGAATATTTTAGGAGATATCGCAAATTTAAAATTACATCGCCGCAAAATAATGATCAAGTACTGTGCGCGCCATTAAGCGCTGGGCCGGCGTGCACGGGCAGTCATCAGTTGACTCTGCGAGTCCATCCTTCTACGTAAATGAAGTCGCGTGTTGAAAGTTAGCGTTAGCACAAAGTAACTATTCCACGCGGGCAGAAGCTAGTGATATAATACATAAATATAAAGTTATCCGTTGTTAATTTTAACTGCTACTGCGCCCGGCGGTATCACCCCCCTTCAATTTTCTTGGGTTAATTCCATAACATATTCATTATCTGTGCCAAATTTCACCCAAATCCTTTCAGCCATTCTGGGGTGAGTAACAAACATCCAGTACAACTTTAGCATTTATAATATCAAGGTTAATCCATTATTATTATTTATACCCTAAATCCGGTAACATAATCTCATGCCGAAAGTGGACTTTTTGTAACTTTTAGAATTAAGGAGCAACATAGTATTATTAAGGTTTTTTTCTCTGTTTCCTGCTCCATGGAACTCAGTATCAGTCTCCTTTGGATCAAAACCCAATTATACAAGTAACAAATAAATACTTATATACCTCCACTATACCTTTATTATCTAGCAGAGACCGCAAATACCTATATATGGCTGGTATTGATTACGATCTCCCCTTGGCAAGAGACGATATAGCTCAAGGTGGTAAACACGCAAAGCCCAGGTGAACTGGCCCATAGCTACCGGCCGGTCACACCGAAAATGGTTTTATCAGAAAATGGGAATTTATATTCTGGTCGACCCCGCTTATAATAGTGGCTTAGGTACCTCAATTTCGAAATGCTCCGAAACATCAAACGCTAATAACAGACATAACCGGGGACAAAAGGCGTAATAAATAATGCTTGGTAAGCCAGGCGGGCGGCTTCTACAGACCTACCCCATCACCTAACTGTGGTGAGACGGGAGAAAAGAAAACAAGCTCATTGTATGGTTTGATTGAACCCTCTTGGGTTCTAGTGCCGTAGCCAAGCCACGCGGCCCACAACCACTAAACCATTATGGACATTTTTTTTTATCTCTACATGCATATAATATATCTGATACTACATAGGTACCATTGCAGATTTTATTGGAAGATTTGGAAGTGCGGTTTTGAAACCCGAAAGGACATCATTGAAAACGCACCTTTTAAAATGCCGATAAAAAATAAAGAAGGTATCGTTGCTTTTTATTAAAACACTAGCTAGGCAGACCGTCAATTTAAATCATTTAACAGGATTTAAATATGAATTTTTCTGATAAAAAAATGCATGAAACGACCATTAAAATTATTATTGCTATAATTATTGTTATTTGTAGGTATGTCGGACTCGGAATAATAGATAGATACCAAGCAAACTTCGGTAATAAGAAAAGGTGCCGGTAGTTTTTAATACATTTTGATCTTAAGACAATTTGGATAATATTTTAAAGTAAATAGTTTGGGATAAGGTTCGAGGCCCAGGTGAATGCAATACCTACCTACGTATTGTTAAGAAGTCGTCGAGCGCACGTCAAGCTCTTTGTTAGAAGCTATATCTAGTAGGTAGGTAATAGTGTTCTGTGGCTACACCTACCTACATTATTGTGGTATGTAGGTATCAATGTTATATGAGAGAAATAGCACGTCATGGTAACGTGAACACATTCTACTGTTCTGTAACTGAATAGGAAGCAACGTATCGTAGGCATGGGCAAGTGACGGCTTCGTAAGTAGGTACTTATGGCATGTAGGTTGGCAGTATCTAGTAAAATTCTTGAACATTCTAGCATCACAGTATTGATTGAACTATGTTATGATATCGTAAGTGTACCAGTCGTGGCCAAAAATTAAAAGAAACATCTAGAATTCGGACATGAGCGAATGTTTTTACATTGCGATCACTGTGACATAGACTTTAGACATCGAACTATCTAAGTTTAACGTTTTATTGAATTCAGTCAGATACATGTACAAATATGCGCGAATACAAAGTGTAAGGTGATTTGAAATTGACAACGACGGCTTTTCTTAAGGAAATCGTAAAGGCGGTGAGCAGAAAGTTTCACTTGTAAAATAGTATTGCTTAATTAAAATCAAAATTAGTTTTGTTTCATGTGTTAACCATAAAATAAAGATAAACTTAGACTAAGACTAGGGTATCCATTAATGAATTTTCCCTGTCCAAGACTGGGTCACAAAACTACAACTTTTATTTGTTAAATTAATTGAATCCAGCTTTGCCGTATCTCACGCGCAACACATTACAAATATTAAATAAGGACTGGACTTTACAGTTTCACTATATTCAGTGCTGAAACTTTCACAATTTAGGTAATATTTCACAAAAACCTGTTTTTTTTTTCTTAAACTGGCCACCATTGGGTCATTTACCATACCCTTGGTATATAAATTATTAATTACGGGTATGAAGACGGTGTTTATAGGCTTCTATAGAAAAATAGCGAAAACCGAAAGTACCGAAACCCTTACACAAGTCACCATATACACCCGTCATGATATCCGAAGATCCATCATCATACTTGGAGATATTTTACCTAACCTTAGCATTTTTTGTATGAAATTTGATAGAACCATTTGCAAACATAAACTACCTATATCTACTAACTAATCATTAAATTATAAGTTTCGGAGATATTTATTAAATACATACACTATACAGTCATTCCAATGGCCCCTCTTATTTTTTCATCGATAATGGATAGGAATAGGATACTCAATGTGAGTTAGTACCTGGTTATAAACATTTTAATTGAGTATCAAGTCAACATGATTCTTGATTCTTTTAAATAGTAACACAAATTATAATTTAAATATAGAACTAGCCTAATCTTAAAGTCTAACCGTCTTATTCCAAAACAAAGTCTAAATTTAGTACTAGGTTTATTACCAGGTTTAAACCATGACTAAATAAAACGTTATTATAAAATGAAGTTTATCACTAGTTCAAGAACTATCTATAGTACTAAAGTTAGTCCGCCAAGACCCCTAGTTTATCTATGGTTTATCTTCGGTACTCGGTACTTTTTTATTTGAGGTTACTTTTGGTTATTCTTGTGTCTTTTTATTTACAAATCTCTAAAAAATGGATTTTAATATGATTGACTTCATGGATTTAGAAGATTTGGATATGCTAGAGACGCCTCGGCGTCTTTACAGACATCGTCATCGTGTGAATCCATTTGAATTGAGTGACGAAGATTTTCGATACAAGTATAAGCCGCGCATATAAAGAATAGATCTGAAAATGGCGGCGGGTACTTATGGTACGGTTGGCAAAACAAGTTTGGTTCTTCCATTTGGAAAGGTAAAGGGATCCGTGCCCATACAACACATGTCTTATGTGGGAAGAAATTTATTTTCGTCGTCGTAAGTCCTATCACAAAGTCGTTTTGTCATCCCCGTCATGTCCTGACAGCTCCTCGTGCCCTCAGTAAAGCGATAGTTTACGAAGAACTCTAGCTTCTTGGGACAACACAAACGGAGGGAATTCGTAATATCACTTCAATTCTTTCTCAAACGTTGATATTTTTTTATTGACATTTTTTGTTATAAATTATTCTTGTTTTATAATATTTTTAACTATATAATAATAGTAAAAATTATGTCAAAAAATATTAATTAAATAAATAAGGAGCAAGGGTACTTAAAACACTGGATTTTAAAATTTGTCTTTATTAATTACAAAAATACCACCTCACATACATACATAAAGGCACATCTTAATCCCTTACGGGGTGAGCAGAGTTTCAGGTAGCACTAAGGTAAGGTAAGGCAAACTGAAAACGCGTTTGGCCAGTAAAATAAGTTGTAAACAGTGTGACAAAGAATCTAATTTGAAAACTGGTAAACGTATTCAGTCCGCGAACGAATGTTCCCATCCTATAACTGTAGCTATGTAAAAGATGCAAGGGAGAATAGTATATTATGCAACTAGTGAATAAAGGACGATATTGGCGATCACTGAGTAGATTGTTGTCTTCCAGGTAAGTATGTGAACATGGAAGTGATGGCGATTGGTCGGTAATTAGCAGGGTCAGCACGGCTTCCCTTCTTGGGTTGGGTACTGGCTGCACATTAGCAAGCTTCCAGGTTTCAGGTACGGTGTTAGTGTTAAGAGATAGGCGGTACAGGCGAGTCAGTACAGGAGACAAATCAGGCGCACAATACCTCAGCACTCTAGCAGGTATGTCATCTGGCCCGCTGGCTTTATTCACGTCTAGACTATGAAGAGCTCTGCCGCACCTCTTTATTGTGAATTGTGACCTCCGGCATCAAAAAATCACAGCGAGGCAAGGTCGGTGGTCGACTCGAGCTGGTATCTAGACGTGAGTTGCTCGCAAAAGGAGGCAAATAAATTTGAATGGTATAAAAGGTTTTATAAACCGCTTGGTCCAGCAGTATCCAGGTCATCTGAACCCATTGGCTCAATCCCCTCCATCAATTGGTTGAAATCATCCATGGACTGGTCACTTTCACTTTCCTGGTCGTCACAGTCGTCACTTTCATCTTCGGTGTCGCTGTTCATGCCGACACTGATAATGAAATCCTCCATTTCACTCTCTCTGCCTACATCGCGATTCCAGTATGTTTCTTCGACTCTCTTAATGTGGTTTATTTGTTTCTTCCAGTCGTCTCGCGTAATTGAAGCTATGGCCTCTTTTGTGAAGTCCTCAATTTTATTTTCGTGTTGCTCCACATTTTTATCTGCGACCCGTTGTTTTATTAAATTCCAAACATGTTCTATTGGGTTCAGGTCGCAGTTGTAAGGAGGGAGTCTGAGGACTTCATGGCCATGTTCTCGTAGAAGTTCGTCCACCAAATACTTTTTTTCGGGGCGATGCTGTTTTAGCTGCACGAGCAGCTCTGCTTTGGTCCAGTCTTCTTCAAATGACACACCGTGCTCCTGCATCCATGTCTTTATGTCCGCTTTGCGGGTTGCAGTCGTTGGCGCTTTATCCAACTGCATGCTGTGGTAGGATGCATTATCCATGACGAGAATGGAGTTTTCAGGCAAATTTGGTATCAGTTTTTCTTTTAAATATTTTGTAAAGTTATTACCATCCATCTCGTCATGGTAGTCGCCTTTTTTTGATTTTGCTTTGAATAACAATCCTGCACCCTCCACAAACCCATCCTCTGAGCCGGCATGGACCATCACCCACCTTTGTCCAGGACTATCATTTTTTCGAACGCCTTTGTCGGTGGATGACTGCCAGCACTTGCTGACAGTATAATGGGCATGGATCCAAGACTCATCCATATATACAACTTTCTTTTTTTCCGCACCCATGGCATCATTTTGTCGGAGGCGGCGTAAATATTTCACTCGCCACGCTTTTATATTATCGCGCTCTATGAGCACCATTCGGTTCTGGCGACATTTTTTAAATCTAAATCCGAGCTTTTCTTTTAAAATCGTTCTTAATGTCGTTTTGGAGCCTGTATAGTTTAATTCAGCTTTTGCTGACGCCATAATCTTGTTCAGCGTAGGTACCTCCTTTCGAACGTCGTATATTGAGGCCACAATATTTCTAATGGCACATATATTGAAGTTGTCCATGGGGACACGCGTATTGTTTTTGCCTTTTCTACCCTTACTTGGCGTACGGATCTTAGTTTTGGCTTGTTCTGCAAGTTTACCTGAAATAAGAGTAAATTATTATATAAAATAAAATAGCAATACTGAACTTAGTCATACTAGCTGCCGGAGTTTTGGCGGGAATTCTGTGCAAGATGGTCGGACAATAATTTGTAATATTCGTTTCAGTAGTTTATAGTGGGTATTAGTGCATAAAATTAGTGCCTTTTTGTGTATTAATGCTCATTTATGTGAATTTTGAAGAGGAATGTTGCAAATTCATTGGAAAATCAAGAGATCCTGTGATATGTGAAACGTGACTTTTTCATACGGATCACCTCTGCTAGGAACCTTGGCTTCACGTCCTGAATGTGCAAAATTGTCGCCGAAGCTCCCAGAAAGCTATGAAATGCTTGGCATTAGTTTTTTATAGCAAATTACTAAAGACATATTATAACAAATAAAGACATGGCTTAAAGGTCTTGAAACCAAGCCAAAAACCTTATTAAAAAAAAATAGCTGCCAAAAGGACTCGTTTCCAGGCCAGTAAATCTATATAAAAAACCATACTCGATCGAGCTACGTCACACCGCGTATAATAATGTGTAGGTACAGTTGGGAGCACGCCAAGCTTGACACTTTGGACTTTGGACCGGCCGGGGCCCTGTATTGTATGGCGCGTACATTGATATACAATAAAAGAAACAAGATGCACAGTCTCACTCAAAAAGTGTCCGCGGCAAAAGTCTGCCCATCGCATAGAAATCGCGTCAAATGGGCAGACTTTTAGTGTGCGAGTGCTATTTGATATTGAACCTTTTATGTGATGCTATAAGGTCTACAACGAAAAGGAGCTGCTCTTGCTGCGCGGCTCGGACATTTTTTGGTTGACGTTTCTCCGTGATTGTATATCTGGTTTGTTTATTTTATTGTATATCAGTGGGCGCGTAAATCCTCAGAACAGAGCTCAGCTTAAACTGGTAGTTAAAGCTTAATGTGCTCCCAACAGAACTGTATCATGTAATTACCTTCTTTCTTGATTTTCGATATAGTAGCCATCGATAAATTAGTCGCCATCGCTGCGCGTGCAGCGCTGTACTTGAACGGATGATAGCGCTCCAAGTTCTTCTCTTCGTCAAAGTATTTTATAACGTTGTAAACAATTTCACGTGCATCACTGTGAAGAACCTTTCCACGTTTTCGTGAAGCCATTGTTCAATCAATCACAAACAAAATGTCAACGTTCGTAACAAAAACTTAACGAAAATAAATAACAATCAAACGTAACGCAAACAAATAACAATCAAACTCAACAAAACAACAATATCAACAAAAACAACAAAATAACAGACCTAACGGAACGAAATTAACGATAACTCGGAGTGCGTCAAAGTAGCTTGGAAAGCGAATCCTGACTGATTTGTTTGATTATTTTTTTGCGGCGCTTACTTCACTGTGTGAGTATAGACAGCGATAGAGAGTGAGCGAGAACGCATGAGAGCGGCCGCCATTTACAGATCAATTCTCTATCTGCGCGGGTTATATAGGTTCACGAAACGGTTTGGACAGAAAATAGTCGATGTTTTACGTGAAGACTTATCTCACGATCCTCGCGGATGCCCATTGAGTCCTGAATTGCAAGTGGTTTGCGCGTTGCGTAACTGGGCTCGCCATGAAGTAAGTACAAACACTTGGTCAGGGCCAACTTAAGTACTAATACGAAATTATATACCAAGTAATATTATTGTTTTATTCGTAGATACAAGACGATACAGGTGATTTACATGGTGTGTCTCAACCAGTTGTGAGCAAAACTTGTAAAAAAGTAGCAGACATATTATCACGGATTTCCCGAAGATATATAAAAATGCCTAGTACTCTGAACAAACAGGAGGAAACCATCAGAAAATTCCGCAGTATTGCTAATTTTCCTACTGTGATTGGGGCTATTGATTGTACTCATATAAGAATAAAAAAAGTAAATGCTGATGGGGGTCAGTTATATATTAATAGAAAAGGATTTTCTTCCATCAATGTACAGGTAATTTTAAAAGTAATATTTTCTGATATGATTGATTGTCTCAATTGCAGGACTTTTCAGTCCCATTTCATACCAAATTAATCACCAATTACCAACCAGTTGTATTAACCCCTTCAGACCTGAATTTATATATAGCGCGAATAAAAAATATTTTTAAGGTTTTTCTGTGAGTTAGGAGTGTAGTTAAGGGATTTTTGTATAAATATGCGACTTATTGTTTTTATATTTTTGGAAATATTAATGTCCACTTGAGTGGACATCGGGTTCAAAGTGTTATATTAATACGTATTAAATTAATAAATTATTTGAACTATTATTTTGATATAACCAAGCAAAACTACTTATATATTAGCATAATGGTTTATTTTTTTTTTACTGTTAGGATTGTTCGTGTTTTTGACAAAATTTTCGAAAGGAATTTCGCTCACTAGTAAGATATAGATGTATTTCACATTTCAGGCAGTAAACAGGCGTCTTTCCTTTACATCTTCAATTTTTTAATCTTGCAGCTTCTTTCTTTTGATCATATTCTGGCATCTTCATGGTCGACAGTGTCATACTGAATTTTGCTGGTCTTATTTCAGTTCTGAAATGGTGTCGTTTTGGTGTAATTGGTAAATTTACTTGACTGCTGCCACCGGTTGCAGGCCGCCTTTTTTTCTGCTAGGAATTGGATGCCCAATTTTCATTAGAGCTTCTGCGACATGCTACCAGATCTAGAATGTCTGTAGGTACTCGGTATAGTACAGATTTTGCAATATTCTCGCCAGCTATTGGTTAGTTCTAGGTCAATGGCGTGAAATAACATACGCAATGTCCATTTTTGGATCTAATGAAGATACTATACAAACTAATCAGATGATCAGTTTTATCAACACCACCCATACCATTTTTTTTTATACCACAAGGGTGGAAAACAGGCATACGGTCCCACCTGATGGGAAGCGGTTACCGTAGCCTATGAGCGCTTGTAACACCAGAGGCGCCAGCCACGCGTTGCCGACCCTGTAAAAAAGGGAGCAACTGTATAGGCAGTGAAAGGGACACAGTGTAATGTACTTTTCGTCGAAGGGCTAAACAGGTGTCACTCCTGCATACCCCTACGACTCTACTTCATCCCTGGTCCCCACACTGACGTAGCGTCTCCTCATGGAGCTCTGGCTACCTTATTCACTACACACAACACTACAAGTTGTGTTATTTGGCTGCGGTCTTCTGTACTACCACCATTCAGTCCAGTACCAGTCTGGGTTTTTCCTCCTCATCTTTATCTTCCTCCTCTTGAAAGTGATTAGCTATCACTCTTTCGGTTGATAGTTATACATTTCTACCCACACAATAATTTACTAGCTGGTAATTTATACTTTTTACTGAAAATTTATAACTGGTATTGCCTATACAATTTTATCGCCGAGATTCGATATTGTTCCCTTTTCTAAAATTTAGTAAATCATTTACATTATGGTCTTTGGATAGATCAAAACCTAATATAATTCAATACAAAATCTGATTGTAAATACGAATGTTATACGACGGTTGTGACCCAATGTCCACTGAAATGGACACAGCTTTATCTTCAATTTTTTATGACAACAACTTCATAATTTGTATTTTTTATAAATGAACATCGTAGCAAATATGGCCACTATCCAGAAAAAAAAATATCTAAACAATCGATTTAGTCATTATAGAGTAAAGGAAATAAAACTAAAGACTAAGTTTCTTTGTGCCTATCCATGCCGAACGTCTACACTTGACTAATGATTCCATCCTACCCACAAATAATCCGATTGTGTTTTGTTTATTATAAAGTTTCTAGGTAAGTAGCCGATAGAGTCAAATATTTACACTAACATTTATATTATCCTATTTCTTATTACACGCAAAAGTAAAGCGTGTCCATTGAAATGGACGCCGGGTCCGAAGGGGTTAAAATAACAATGAGGAATAAAGCTCTAATAACCTGTCACTTTTCAGGTGGTTTGTGATGCTGACCTAAGAATTATGGACATTGTTACCAGATGGCGTGGCAGTGTACATGACTCCAGAATATTTCGAGAATGTAGATTAAAACAGAGGTTTGAGGCTGGTGCCTTCTCTGGAATATTATTGGGTGACAGTGGCTATGCTTGCACTTCTTATTTATTAACACCATTGCTAAACCCCACAACACCACAAGAAGAGAGGTATAATAGCAGCCATATTCGTACCCGGAACACAGTAGAAAGGTGTTTTGGCTTGCTAAAGCAACGGTTTCGATGCCTATTACGAGGTATGTTTGGAGACATTGAAACAGCAAAAAAAACAATTGTTGCATGTGCTGTGCTTCACAATATTGCCATCGACATGAAGGAAGACCTGTTTCCTGCTGAGGAACATAACATAGAACAACCTACATATAGGGAACCTTTAGTTCAAAATTATATTCCAAGTTCCATAAGAGGAAATATTAGGAGAAGGCAGTTTATTGAAACTCATTTTCATTGATTTTTTTTTCATATAATCTAAGTACTTGTATTTTACATAAATGAATAAACTGATATTAAATATTTACAGCAAAATAGTACCTGAAAATAATAATTTCACATATCAGAATTACAAGTTAACGTAAATGTATTTTTATTTATAACAAATATTGTAAATTTGGTTATTTAAATAGATTATTATTTACTGTAATCTTAGTAAAGTATGTGTATGGATATAGAATACAAAATCTACTTACATTTTTATCCTTCAGCATTGGTGTTTCTTATTTTCCAATAATGCTATTTCTAATTCAAGTTTTTTTATTTTTAAATTAGCAATTTTAATGTTATAATTGTGTTCTACTTCCATCATTTCTAACTGTCTTCTTTTAAAATCTGTATTGCTACTTATGATTGTCTGCCGCATTTCTTCACTACTGTAAGTCAAATAGAATAATGTGAATTCGTTTTTTTACATAAACAAGTAATAAAAGTATCTACACACTACTAACCAAAAATAAAAAAATAAAATATGTCTTGGTGCTTAGAATCCACAATTTTGTCTCCTACAAATCCTCTGTTGGTTTGACGTACCAAGGTATAGGCCACCCCGCCAAATTGTTTCAGTGAATGTAACTTATGTTATTACTGACATTATTCCATAAAATGATTAAGGTATTGCAACTTGTACACTATTCATTATATATTATTAAACTTTGCTGTAAGTTATTTAAAAATTGTATTCTTACCTATTTTTAAACTTCTTCTTCTTTGTGCTTCTTGTGTTAACAAACTCATTGATTGTTATTCTTGTGTTTTCTGCATCTGTAGTTGAATTTTTGGATATCTCTAAAAGTAAAAATATATACATTTAACAATCTACACAAATGTTATGCCAGTATAAAGTCCTAATTTCATCCAAATTTGTGTTTGCATTAAGGCATGATACTATTAACAGGACTTACAAATCTTACAATAACTATTATTTTTACCTTGCACTTCCACAACATGGTGATCTTGATTTTCCTTGAGGATTACTTCACACTGATTAATAAAACTAGGGCCAGGCTCAGGGTCAGTGAATATTGTTGATGTTGAAGGCATGGTAACTGGAATCTAAAATAAAAAGATAAATTTATTTGTTATTTTATCACAGTGAGTCAGTGACTGCTTGTTTTTTGTCTATATGAGTAGTTTTGTACTTTGAAGGAATGTGATTAAGGTATCAATTAAGGTTCACAGGTATTGGTTGATTTGTAATTATTTTTTATTTTTAAATTATTATTTTTATTAAATTTAATATTCAAGAATCATAAGAAATTTTATTTACCACTGCATCACTGTCGTAATTATTTACTTCAATGACGAAGTCGTGAGGAGCAATCGCCATGATTTGTATATCCTCCGGAGAAGGTGATGGTGGTTTATCGCCACCGCCTGTCTGAGTTTGTGCCCTCCTATGGGCAGATTGCTTGGATTTAGCTGAAAGCTTCATCCTCTTCCAAGCTAACTTTATTTCTCCCTGTGACCTTTCCTTACCCGTTATCTCATTAAATCTAAAAAAATAAGTAAGTGAATTCATAATTATCGTGTAAACAATAATGTACTTATACACAAAAAAAGTCTCACTTAATCCCTAGATTCTTCCACTCTTTGGTTTTTAGTAAGTTAATTGATGTTTTTGTAGACTTGTTTTCTAAAATATGTGCTGATTCAGCTAACAGTTGACGTAAAATTTCCTTTAATAAATAAGAACATTTGCGTTAGGATGTTATAATTGAAAAATGATGATAAAAAAAGCATCGGAAAATCCATGTTTTTTTAATACCTTTTCTTCAGAACTCCAGTTTTCACCCCTTTTTTTCTTTTGTTGTTCCATTCTTGGGAATTTTTTCAGCACAGTTTTTCACGACAATACGAGAACTCAGAACAGTAATAAGAAAAATATTTAATTATGTCTATTTGGATAAAAGGTTTTAAATTACGAGCGCTGCCGCCAAAATAATTCACTCCATTTTACGCTAGAGGTGTTAAATAATATGACAACTTCATTTGAAAAACGCATCATAAATATACAAGTTATGATTGTTCATCATATTGAACCCTTAGCAAAAATAAATTTATGGCATATTTCTGTATTGATAAATAATTATTTATTGATTTTAAATCATAGTATAATAACATTTTTTATAAAAACGGAACGTTGCTTCAAATAAAGAATGTATGAACGAATGAAATAATGCTATTTTTGTTTCTTATCTGTGGATATTATTTGAACCATGGACTTTCTTTGGTACTAACAGGTCGTAGACAGAGAAACTAATAGACTAAGGTACCCTGTAACCACGACTGAAACAGAGATAGTGTAAGCGTGTGTTGCCACAGTGTCCGACTTTCCCATTTTGGAAGGGAGTTCCTTATCCCGCGTTGCGAAAGGGAAAGATTAAATTAAAATTTAATCTCAAACATGTGTCCTACTTCAGTTACCACAAGCTAATTATTACTAAAATTAAGCCTACTGATTAAGTTAATAGTACATTATATTTGTTAATAATAAAAAAATAATTTAAATTTAAAATACACTAGACACAAAAAGTTAGGGATATAAAAAAATATTGAAATTTTTGGGTGATTTTCAACGAGCTGTAACTTCGCGGAAAATAATCGTACAGCAAAAAAAGATAGCCAAATTGTAGCTACAAGTGTCTAGTTTTCAGATATAACCATGAATTTTTTGTATTATGTTTGGATCTGGAGAAATACAAAGAAAAGTACCGAAGAAAAAAAATTACAAATTTTCCGTCGTCTAAAAAAGGGCCTATGGGCTTCAAAAATGATTTTTTTATGGTTTCTGTCAAATCCTCTTTTAGGATATTTAATGCCCTTTAATTTGTTGTAATTAAGAAGCATGTACAATGATTTACCACGGAGTTATTGTCAATCAACCGAAAAAAGAAGTTTTTAACTTTGACGATCAATTACTCTGAGGATAATGATCTTATAGGAAATGGAAGATAGGTTTTGAAAACTACACAATATTTTCTATAAGAAAACGTGAACGGCTTTTGTCGAAAACATTTTCATTCACTCAAAAACTTTGACTGAAAAAAAGGCGAAAATTTGCATAATTAAGGATATTTAGATAACTTAGTATAACTTGGGATAAAATGGATGAATGAAGGATATCGTTGGTAATTTTTTAACCTTAAAGTATCCCGGAAAATCCTTGAAAAATTCAAAGCGCTGAGATTCTTCTTTCTTAGTGACCCGAGGCTTTAAATTTATTGTTTTCGCTAAAATCACGATTATAAACGATGGTTGGATTTTAATCATTTTTTCAAAGAACACATTATTTTTTTCTCAATAACCTTTATTGCTTTGATGTAAAAGATCGGTTTAATTCAAAAATTTTGGATAGAAAAAAAAAACTTTTTTTTTTATTTTCTTTTTTTTTTCTTGACTTTGTGTGTGTGTGTATGTTTGTCTGTCCGTCTGTCTGTGTGTCCATCTGTAGCTATTGAAGGGTCTGCACGTATACAGGTCACAATTCAGTACCGCGTATTGCCTCTGTTTTGGGTCACTGCTCGTAAGCGCTCTCGCATGATGACAGATCATCGAATGTTTTTTTTTTCTATTCGACATTTTGAACAAAAAGTCGATCATTTTCATCAAAGCAATAAAGATTATTGAGAAAAAAAAATGTTTTCATTGAAAAAATGATTGAAATCGAACCATCGTTCATAATGGTGTTTTTAGCGAAAACAATAAATTTAGAGCCTCGGGACACTAAGTAAGAAGCATTGCAGCGCTTTGAGTTTTTCAGAGATTTTCCGGGACACTTTAAGGTTAAAAAATAACCGACGATATCCTTCATTCATCGATTTAATCCAAAGTTATGACAAGTTATCTAAATATCCTTAATTATGCAAATTTTGGCCATTTTGTCAATCAAAGTTTTCAATTCCATAAAAATGTTTTCGATATAAGTTGTTTACGTTTTCTTATAGAGAATACTGTGTTCTTTTCAAAACTCATCTTCGATTTCCTATACGATCATTATTCTCAGAGTTATTGATTGACAAAGTTAAAAAGTTCTTTTTTCGGTTGATTGACAATAACTCCGTGATAAATCATTGTACAGGGTTCTTAACTACAACAAATTAAAGGGCATTAAATTTTCTGACAGAACACTTAACAAAAACAATAAAAAAATCATTTTTGAAGCCCATAGACCTTTTTTTCGATGACAAAAAATTAGCATTTTTTTTCCCTTGGTAGTTTCCATAGAATTTCTCCAGATCCAAATATGATACAAAAAAATCAAAACCATATCCAAAAACAAGACACTTGAAGCTACAGTTTGGTTTTCTATTTTTTGCTGTGGGATTATTTTCCTTGGAGTTACAGCTCGTTGAAAATCGCCCAAAATTTTCGAATTTTATTTATATCCTTAACTTTTTGTGTCTAGTGTATAAATTTAAAATTTAAATTACAATTCTTGCTAATTATCTTCAGTTGTAACTATCACTTTATTAAATACGATTTATTTAATGTTACATCAACTATTAATAAATGTACTTCATTCCAAAATAAATATAAATTGAATGTAAAAAAAAAAAAAATTATAATACCTAGTTGTCTTCAAAGAAATTAAAATATCCATCAGTGTATTGGTAAAAAACAGTGATTTAATATATGTATGATAAAATATGTATCTATTTTCAAAATATCTGTATTTTTTAATTTTTATTGAACTAAATAATATTTAATTATTTTTATTATAACTGATCGGTTGATCGTTGATCGGTTATCGACCGGTGAAGGCGGAAGATAAAATAAAAATCGCGATGGTAAAATAGGGGTTGATTGTAAAGAGTTGAAAATTCAGGGTTATATGTATTTACTGTTGCTGTATCATAAAAAAATTAAAACGTTTTTTTTTCTAAAATTGAAAAAAAAAATTGGGGTGGATTACCCTTAACATTTAAGGGGATGAAAAATAGATGTTGTCCGATTCTCAGACCTACCCAATATGCACACAAAATTTCATGAGAATCGGTCAAGCCGTTTCGGAGGAGTTTAACCACAAACACCGCGACGCAAGAATTTTATATATTAGATAAAAATACCGGGGCAATTGCTAGAAAACACTGTGATAATTGGATTCCATGTTAATTTGCTTTCTTTTAATACACATTCTCAAGAGAATATTTTACAATAAAAATGGGAGATTTTTTACCGGACGCTGGCAACACTTCCACAATAATGTTTATAGGTTATTTTGATTGAAACTCGATATTACGCTTTAATTTTCATAATTTAACGCAATATTTTGCTAATTTATACTATCAAATAAGTTATCAACCCTGAAAACACATATTTGTGGTCAATAAACCACAAAAACTGTCGTACTTACGCGTGAAAAGAGACACCGGCAATTTCCTGCTCACTATCGCTTCCACATGAAATTACACGACAACGCACCATTGTATAACCTTTGGCGTTATAATAGTATAAATTTCTCAGTCTTTTCACTATATTAGAATCGTTTTAACACACTAAAACATAAAAAATTCGCAGATGCAACACAATGTAAACACGAACTGTCAGGTTTGTTTCGCAATTAAAGTTGCGAAACACTTGAAAAAACTGGTTTCACACGATGAGACAGAAAATGTACTAGTTGCATCTTTGTCTTACGCATTCGTATTAAAATGTTCGCTCCCTTTCTTGTGTGAGTGAGAAAGAATCGTCACTTAGTCTATTAGTTTCTCTGTCTACGTAACAGGTCCTCGGATAGTCTTCGTTTTGTAATCGGAACATATTTGAACCTTGGTTTTAACTTTGATACCGTAACAATCCTAGACCTGTTGGTCGTGGTTTAAACCTAGTACCAACTTATGTTTTTGTAATAAGACCGTAAGAGTCTTAACTTGGCCTATTTAGGCCCGTGTGTAGCAGAATCACCAATTGTGGTATGGTCACCCTGGACATAGCATAGATAAGTTATGAGTATGACATGTAATAAACGCTGAACTGTCACTACTTGCCTGATTGACGTGCCGTGCGTGAGGACGTTTTTGGAGGGAAAAGCTTTTGTAGATAGAGGTCTTTAAATATTTACTTAAAATTTGTAGCTTTAAACATAACGATGTCTCAAACAACCATCACTTCCTTTTATAATAGTAGAAAAAGACCAGCCACCGAGGAAATAGTGACTTCTAAAAGTAAAGTACCACACGTCGTCGATCCTATTAGAGAAGACGGGTCAAGATTTGTAAAAAAGTTATTGTCAATTAAAAAACATGAGTCTACTATCTCTAATCCTGTTAGTAGAACGACGATATCTTCTAGTGAAATCATCAAGAAAGAACAGAAAAAACTTGAAAGTGTACCGGTTCAAACAACCCCTAATCAGGGGGCTGTTACAGCTGAGGAATCGAAAAACAAAGCAGTTTTTGCCAAAAAAATTAATACAAAAAATGTTGCTAAGACTACCGAGTCTTCTAAATCTGAGACCTTGAGCTCCGCTCGTAAAGAATTGAGCTTAGGCGACATCAGGAAGAAGTTAGCTGGTAGCTCCAGGCTTGCTGAGTTACGAGCGTCTGCCGAGAGAATTAGCAAAGGCATTCAGCAGCTCCAAGGGGCCAGTACAAAGTGCAATCTTAAAGAATTTAAATCTATTGATGTGGAAGTACCTTTAAGGTTTGTATTGAATTTTGATGTAATTTAGTACATTAAGATCTGGTGGTTAGTATGTATGTCATAAGCTATTTTATATATTGATGCTACATGTTCTTATTCTGTTTTTAGTCCAAGTAAGAAAGCATTGATTTCTAAAGAGCACTCGGCACCCAAGGAGACAGCAATCACTCATGAAAGGCCTCTTATTTCACCAAGAAAGGTTTTTGTGAGTCCTGTTAAAAGTCCAAGCAAGGTTAGTAGTTCTGTAAAGATATGATGATATTATTATGCACTACCATAATTGTAACATCATACTTGCCTTATCTATACTAATATTAGTAACGCGCTAATCTCAGAAACTACTGGTGCGATTTGAAAAATTCTTTCGCCATTGGATAGTCCATTTATCGAGGAAGGCTATATATATAGGCTATATATCATCACGCTATGACTCATAGGAGCGGAGCACCAATGAAGAATGTTTAAAAATCGGGAGATTTATATTCCTGTTGAGAGCTTCCGCTACGTACGCTGCGTAAACGGTTAAAATTTCGATAAAATGATGTATCACAAAATTTTTCCCCTTTAAAAGCTCTAAAAAAAAGTCCGCGATAGCATATGTCTATCTGTTAAGGTTGGCTAACTATAACCATTTTTATACTAACCAAATTTGTTAAAAATTAAGCATTATTTGTGAAGGTGTTTTAATAAAGACGATATTAATCCTTATCTAAACAAATACGTTATTCATCGCAAGTATTTAATTTAAAACAAAATAGCCCTTTACATCATTTGATTATAATGAATATCTTAAGAGATATCGCAAATATAAAATTACATCGCCGCAAAAAATTATGAACCGCGCCTTTGTGCTGGGCCGGCGCGACGGGCAGTCATCTATTAGCTCTGCGAGACGATACTTCTACGTAAACAAAGCCAAAGGTTGAAAGATAGCGGTAGCCGAAAGTAACTATTCCACGCGGACGAAGTCGCGGGCAGAAGCTAGTGATATAATATATATATGTATATTATATTCAGTTTACTTTAAAACATTGAATCTGAATTTATGTTTCATGATTACAGGTTCCTGCCTACATCAGACATGCTGCATTGGCAACAACAGCAACCAGCTTACCCCTACCACATCACTACAGGTTCCTAGCTGAGTTGTTCCGAGGTATGGAAACAGTTGCTGCTTTGCTCTACAATAGAAATGAAAAAATTACCTTTAACAAACTCAAACCTTCAATTCAAGAGATGTTAAAACGAACCTTTTCTGAGAAGCACTTGGCTCAGATAAAACATTTGGTACCAGACTTCTACAATTTTGAGGTGCAAAAAATAAAAAATTTCAGTGGTACATCTCACAAGGATGCATTTGAATTGGTGGTATCACCCAATTTCCCTAATGATATAAAAGCTATGAATCCTAGTGTGTTATTGGAGAGACGTAGATATTTTTATGACACTTTACTACAACTGGTCAAAAAACATCATGCACAGTATTTACTGACTCTTGACCCTCCAATGGTTATACCAGACCATAAATTGACGCGCTGGCATCCTGAATTTGAAATAGAGAAGGTAGCTGAAGTGGAAAGTGCAAAGTTGCCAGAAATGCCCAATGCTGAGAAATTTTCCACTGCACAAGATGTATTGTCTAAGGCTCGGGAATTATTCAAATGCAATACTAAAATGGAGAGAGCTCTTGAAAAGTTATCTCAAGCTAAAGCAAGAGGCTTGACAGAGCAAGAAAAAGCTGTAACTGGAATAAATAATGATTCAAAGCCTCAATGTAGTACTAGCACTCAGACAAGTAAATCCACTAATAGTGATGTCCCCATTATGAACCCCGCACTTCGTAATCTACCTGCTGCATTGCTTGAGAGGGTGAAGGCCAAACAGGCAGCCAAAGCTCTTGAAGCTATGACCAGATCATCTGATAATGACCAAAAGTATTTAACTTATAGCCGCCTTCCAGATCTCGCTAGGACTTTACGAAATATTTTTGTTACTGAAAGGAAAAATGTTCTGGCACTGAATATTATTCTTTCCAAATTGGACGTCAGTTTCAAAGCCAATGTATCAGCAACTGACTTGCAGAGAGACATTAAAGTTCTCACTGAAACAGTGCCCGATTGGTGTAAGTTGCATGAAATAAGAAACAACACTTATCTGAAAGTAGATAAAAATGCTGACTTAAAAAGTATTATTTCAAAACTAGAGGGCCTAGCAGAAAAGTATAAATCCAAATGAAGTAAATAAATTTGTTAAGATACAAACAAAGACTGAGTAAGTAATATATTTCATACCATTATTAACTTAGCCCATCTACAAAGTAATGCAACTAGGTTGTAATTTTTTCTATTTACTAGTTTTAAGATTTTATTTGATTTTAAGAGATTGATTAGATAATATTGAAGTGGGTCTACCGCACCTACTCTCGAATTTAGATTATGTTTTAGTTAATTAGTTCTGACTTCTTTCATAAAACACCAAATGATTTTGACATGAGAAAATTTAAATTTTATTTTTAAATTATTTTAAATCTTATTTCTTTATTATTACTAAACCACATTTATTTTATAGTACAATATTATGTATTTCTTGGGACATGAGCTATTCTTGAAATCATTTGAGTTTGTATTGATTAAGTATTAGTATAATAATTCTATTTCTCTCTCATATAAATTACATACTGTGTGTATTTTTTCTTTAAATTAATAAAATATGAACTAAAATCCATTTATTATTGATAACCATGTACATCTAAGTATACAGTATGGTGTGTATTCCATCAGGAATTTACACAATTTTAGTTGACTGTTAAGATCTGAAGTTGAAAGTTACAAACTAAGTATTTTCGATAATTGTAGGTACATGCATTTCTTTTATTTTTAATATAGAGTTTATATTTTACTTTTATATCGTTATAAGTTTTCAGATCATTGTCCTTAATCTTGGAATAAATCAAAACCTTAAAAATATACCTAGATTAAAGCCTATATGAAGAAATTACATTTTTAATAGATTTCATTAAAAAAATAGTCCCATGACAGTGTGATTTAAATGAAGTGATAGAAATGTTTCTCTACTTAAAGATGACGAGAGTACGGCAATAGAGACCTAGAGCCTTTAGTTGTAGAATCCAGTAGTGTACGTGTGTCTAAACGTCACCTGTCGTAAATTTTAAACCCAAAATTACTAGTTTTATACCTACTCTTTGTTTACCTGTATGGGTTTGTTAAGTAAATCGAAGTTCACATAATTTTCTAGTAACTCGGAGCTGAAAATTACAATAGGACCTAGTACTTTTTTAGCGACTGTTTCATGCATCATGCTGTTGTTACATATAGGGTAAGATATTATAAAAAAGTCTATATTGTAATAGAATAAAAGAAATTTGCAATATTAATTGTTTTGTCAGCCTAGTGTCCGGCAAACACAAGCCAGCGGAAATCATTTAATGACCAATTAGTCGCTAATGATCACCATTGCATTTACCTGTTTCCATAGTAAACTACCGAGCTGATAATATTCAAATACTATAACAATTAACTGATAATAATATATAAATGCTTTACAATAGAAAAAAACTATAATGTAAAAGGTTTAATGTAATAGAGACAGTGGCGTAGCGTGCCTTGGCGAGGCCCCGTATAAACAATTGGTTGGGGGCCCTTATGAAGGTTAAAGATTTCTCACACGGGGCCCCAGAAGCCCGGGGGCCCCGTATAATTGATACGGCGGTAGCTACGCCCCTGAATAGAGAACATTATTTTTTGACAGCCCGTTAGGCTTTGTGGTTAGTGACCCTGACTCAAGCAAGCCGCAGGTCGTGGGTTCGAATCCCACCCAGGACAAACATTTGTATGCATGAATATGTCTGTTTGTCCTGTGTCTCGATGTAAATATGTATATAAGTATGTATTTAAAAAGTAGTATATGTAGTAGGTATATCAGCTATCTGGTTACCATATCACAAGCTCTGCTTAGTTTGGAATCAGATTGGCCGTGTGTAAAAAATGTCCCAGGATATTTATTATTTATTTATTTATACTTATAATTTAATTGAAACACATTTATTGACAGAATAATCAGCAATCGGCTTACATTGTCAGAATAACGAAACAGTGACTCTCAGTTATAGAGAATGTGTTCAAATACTACTATCAACATATTTATCATCCACAAGTGTTATTTCCTTTGTTCTTTTGGTCAGTTTTTAGACTCATCATGGCTTCCAGAGCCATTGTTCTTTGATTCAAGACGCGTGCGGTTGAGTTTAAATTTTCGGCAGTAGTTAATATCTTGAATAAAGTTGATTCCATTCTCGTTAGCTGAATGTTAAAATCATTAAACATTTTATTAATTTTATTTTCTATAACTTCAATTTCTTGATTATTTTCAGTACTACATTGACAATCTACGGTGGTGGTCTTATTAGTTTCTGTTACTGGTTTAAGTCTTACAATCCTCTCCCCTTCGTCCTTTTCATATTCAGATAAAATAAAATTATTATCATTATCAAACGCTATGCCAAGGCATATTGTGTCAAGAGAAGCTACTTTTCTAAACGTAGCTTTCTTATCTCGCATTATCTCATAGATCTCTCCATCTCCTGTACAAGCGAAAACTTTACCATTTTTGTCCATATTTATTGCATGTATAAAAAGAGCGCCATTGTAGAAAACTTCATTGGTTCCATTCACTCTTTTGAAAAAGAACCCGTTAATTGAATACATAACAGAGTCATTGTCCATGAGGAAAAATGTTGCTTTAGGAAAAAATCTATGGGTTCGAGCGGGTTCCCCATTGAGTAATATATAAACATAATCCGTTAATAAATTAACGTAATACAGTCTATCTTTGAAGCACATATGGCCTATTCCCCCAATTACATTGGCAATACGTTCCACATAATTGGTACCGTTGGAGTGTTTATAAATACCATCATCACCGCCTATATAAACGTCATGGGTCCTCTGATCAACAGTAAGGGCTGTTATGATCTTGCCGCTGACTCCTTCAATGTATGTAAGTTCTCTCGTATCCAAATTGAGTATGGCCGCAAAACTATCACCCATTTGATCATTCTTATAGCTGAAGTACAAATTATTGGTACTATAATCCACTATCAAATTCCTCGTGTATAGTAGGTTTCCGGAATATAATATTTCCTTTTCATACGGTAATGATTCGTCAATAGTGATGATTTCCTGCATGTAAGCATGGACGATAAGGGTAGACAAAACTGCGAAGAGCTTCATTTCAGTCTAAAAATAAAAATATTTTATTAAAGTAGGTACCTACTTAGGGCTCAATACAATTTGCAAATTACGCGCGGAGAGAACTCCACAAAGCAATTAATATTAGTTGTATAGGTTCAGAGAAGATTAGACCAAACCATGGTGTTTGTAGTAAAGTATGCTTGGAAAAGGACATTGGCTACCTTTTATCCTAAAAAAGTTTAAGGTTTAGACTAAAATAAATGTTAAGAATATACAAAAATATTCAATATCATTAATGTTTTTTAATATAATTAAGATAAATATACCTACCTTACTACAGTTATTTGTCAACCTACCTACAGTACCTAGGTACATAATTAAAAATGGAAATAATATAAATATAAATACATATAAAAACAACGAATTGTACCAACGTGTTAAACATAGTATCTACTTATAGTAAATTCAGAGCAAGCTTTTTTTTGAGAGCACATTAAATATAATTATAGTTATCTACTTACACGTGTCACACACCACACGTACTTAGACAAATGAAAACGAATGCCACCAATTGGGTACCCAGCCTATTTTATATAGTAGGGACTCAATACCCAAATAATGTGGAAAATTCCATCTAAAATGTTTTCAACATTTAAATAATCTGCGGTTTGATAAAAAAAGCTTTTGTTTAACGAATGGGTAAGTAATTATTTTTCCTTATAACCGTATTACCAAATTGTATATTTTCCTTGAAACCTTGAAAATATTAACAATACTTATATTTATCCTATTAGGCACTTCTATAATAAAACGTATCATATAACACAGCATCTACTCTATTTGCAGGTATTTAAACGGCTATGATCAATTAACTTTAAACATAATAAAAAAAAACATGATATGAGTTATGATATACCTAGCTATATAAGTACTTGAAAACTATCTCGCGGTGTTACCCGCGCACCCGGGAGATCTTCCATTTTCCCGGGATAAAAGTATGTCCTTTCTCAGGCTCTAAACTGTCTCTGTACCAAATTTAATTTAAATCGGTTCAGTAGTTTTAGCGTGAAAGCGAGACAGATTTTACTTTCGCATTTATAATATTATACTGAGGATTTAGCTAAGTACCTACTTATTTACGCACAATGGTTTTTTTAGTTTTTCACTGCAGAACATGTTACCTGCCTACTTTCTGCCTATTGAAAATTATTCAATATCAACACATAATAAATTGACACAGTCTTTAGAAAAATGTTATTTAATTGTAAATATTAAACATCACATCTTCATTGACTAGATTTCGTTAAGCAACTCATAGTTAGGTTTTTTACCCTCCTTGTAGTACTGGTGAAACTTAACAAATATCTCTTTAGGTATTAAGTACTGGCTCACTGCTGGATCCTGGTACATGTTGTTGATCCACTCCACCTGGATTCATAGAACAAGTTATAAATATAAAATAAGGTTTTCCAAAGGATCTTTGAAAATAACGTAATTCTATTTAACACGTTTGAAGAAAACTCTACCTCTCAACAATTTCTCAAACTTAACATCTTAAACTTTAATCCTCTCAGAAGAAACGGACAGTCAGACACTTAATATATAGGTACATAGGTTTATATAACCAGCAAATGGCGGTTTCACCGGAGTCTGTTAAAGGATATGAGAATGATTTTATATTGGACGAGGTTTGATACATGGATGGATGGAATCCATGGACTTGATTGTTTACTCCATAGATAGGTAGTGGTACTTATATGGATATTTACGATAGAGCACACTTACCAACAACTGATATTTATCAACATCAATTTTGATCCTTTCATCTTCTAAGATCATTACCCTCTCAAACCAGGGCCAGATCATGTAGTCTGCGAAGCCAGGTTCGCTACCGTCCAAGAATTTCGTGCCACGTTTCTTGATTTGTTCTTGGATGAAGTCCAAAGCCTTCAGGTACCCTGTTACGGTCGCTTCTTCAACAGTATCAGGAAATTTCACCAGTTTGATGTAGATACTAAAAATCTGGAAAATATATAGATACTAAGTAAGTATATTAATGTTACCAAATAAAAGATTCCGTCTAAGTCATTTCCCTCTCAAGTGGAACTTCCAGAACACAACGGTAGATGTTATCGAGAGATTTTTGAGGGGGAAGGTAGGCACTACAAAGGCACATATGATATAGGTACTACAAGCATCTATAAATAATCTATACTTATAATAAATCTGTAGAGAGGTCAATTCTGTACATGAAATATATTTTCAAAATAACTATCAGGGGGTGATTAGTGATCGATACTGATGCCAAAAATGCAATCAGTAAAAATTTTGTCTGTCTGTCTGTCTGTATGTTCCTTATAGAAACAAAAACTACTGGACGGATTATAACGAAACTTAGTACAATTATTCTTCATACTCCTGGGCAGGTTATAGGATACTTTTCATCACGCTACAATCAATAGGAGCAGAGTAGTGAAGGGAAATTTTGGGAAAACGGGAGAAGTTACTCCATTTTTTAAGCTTCCGTCGCGTGTGCAGCCTTAATGGTTAAAGTTAGATAGAAATTATGTATGACGGAAATATTCTACATAAAATTCTCAAAAAAATATCCCGCAACAGCATATGTCTATCTTTTATAGTTGACTCAGAATAACACGTGTAACTCCTGATAGCTTAGCAGTTCGGAGCATGCTGATTATATTAGTTTACTCTTACGTTTATAATACTCTCACTCATCCCTAATTTAAAAAAGTTAACATTATTACCTATTCAATAAAAAAGAATCATAGAAATCGGTATAGAAACACCAAAATTATAGATGAAATAAGCCATCGCGTCGTCACACGTGAATACTAAATCATGCTATAAGGATTCTTTTTAAACGACTTCAAAAAAAAGGAGGAGGTTCGAGGAACGAAGTCGCGGGTTAAAGTTAGAGTTAGCCCAAAGATACTATTCCACGCGAACGAAGTCGCTGGCAGAAGCTAGTTGTGTCATATATCTATTGATTGTTTATTTAGCCAAGATGAATCAGTCCTGCAGGGCTATTGCGTATCTCAACTGACAGCTCATAGTGATGATCATTTTGTATGGTGCTCAACTATGAACTGTCAGAACGCCATTTTCGTATTGCCTAACGTCAGTTAACAACGCGGATGACGTCATGAGAACCGAGTCTTGTTGATAGTCACTTTGATAGGCACCGTGAACATTTTGACAAGTGTTTTCGTATCGATAGTTGAAATATTGCGATTGCGTACGCAAAGTGTATATCAAATAATTGACAAAGTGATGATCACTCAATTTGGTGAAAGGAACTACTAAAGAGCAGTGTTTTATAGATCGCAAGTGATAATCACTGTAAAATTTGTAGGTTATAGCTACTCTTATCCATAGGAATTTCAGTAATACATACTGACTTTGATCTATTTGCTTATGTTATTTAAAAATAAATCATTATTACTTTATTTATTATTAAAATATTGATACGCCTGATAATTATCACTCATTAAATGTACGTAAGTAATACCTAATTCTATCAAAATAATTTTTTTAGGCAATAGTGCTATTGACCACTTTCAATTAAACAACTTTACAGAATTACTAATACAAATAATTACGAGTACAATTGTATCAATGTACCTATTTCACCAATGTATTTTATACACTTATACACAATAATTTTATAAGGTGTTAATTAATTTGATTTCAGATTTGTGATGTGAACCTAAATATATTATTTATTGATGCATCATTTGGAGGTGCCTCACATGATTCCTATGTATGGAATCAATGCTCAATTGAACCTCTGTTAGTGACTGTTAGAAAGACTACAGAATAGAGAGTGCTGTTGGCTTCATGGTATGGTTAAGTAATAGTAAATCCAAAACATAATATGATTTCCAGTTTATTAAATGTGTATATTTCCTACATTTTTTACATTGACACCTACCTTTCTACATATCATAAATAAAAATCATATCAATTTATTTTCAGGTGACTCTGGTTATGCTCAAAGGCCTTGGATGATTACACCCATGTTAGGTGCTGTCTCAGGGTCTCGAGAAGAGTTTTATACGGATCTTCATTGTTGTGTCAGAAATACTGTGGAGCGGTGCATTGGTGTATTAAAAGCTTGTTGGCGGTGTTTGTTGGCACATAGAGTGCTCATTATGACCCAGTTACTGCTGGAGAAATAGTGAATGCCTGTGTTGTTAAATAATATTTAATCTTTAATAAAGGAATCATAAATCTTAAGTAAAGTTATGTATTGATATGTTTACATTATAATTATATTAATTGTTAATAAACAATTATTTTAGAAAATAAGGTTTAGTCATTTTATTAAGCTTTCATGCATGAATGAATACTGAATTGCTGGTATGAAGGATGAGGTAGCCCTTATCTATAATCTAAATTCAAAATATAAATATACAAATGTGGAACTAACATCAATTAGTACACCAGACATACCCTCCACCCGCAGCTTTTGCTTTAACTTTGGCTTTAAATTCTATCGTACATAACAAAATAATTATTAATTATCACATAATTATACCTTCTTAAAAAAAAGGGTTTGCTTTACAAAAAATATGTACCTTTTGAGTACTTGTACTGACACATAGATTAAAAATTGTTTTAAGTTTTTTGTGTCACCCAAAGCCCACCCACTTGAGCCACAAAGCAAGTGTCTCATTAAGTAAGTGCAGAGTGATAAGGTTATATTTGTATGAGTGAGTTAAATAGTACAACATAAAATATAAAACAACAATGAAAAGAAAAAGTTGCTATACAAAAGGGAATAATGGAACAATATTTGCTCGAGAAAGCGACTTATATGAATAAAGTGAGAACTAGGTAATGACTAATTTATGGGTATTAATTTATTTAGGTAGGCAGAGTAAATTTACTAAGATGTTAACTTTGCGTCATTGGAGTTTTAGTTGATCCCTCGGCCACCGAGCTCAAACAACAACATCAGTACGGTTCTCTATTATATATAATAAAAACATCAACGAAATAATTATTTTTGTAGTTTTACTTAGTTTTAAGCATTTATTATCACCAACTTTACACTCAACATAGCACAATATCTTCCTCGAGTTTGAAAGTTTTGAAACGAAAATGAGTATGCCGCCAAAATTACATGTAATGTTGGTATAAACCGGATAAAATAAAGTGAGCTTTGGAAACTAGCATTTTGTTACGATAAGAAGGCACACTTAATCTAGCCGCATAATAGTCGATAAAAAATAGAGGTGTCGAGAGCCGTCCCGATAGGCACCGTTAGACACCGCCACTTGATATCCACTCGATTTGATACGTAATACCAATGTTATGATATTCTCGGTTGTCATCAATGTTCGGTGTACAACCAAACCCAGTTGGTCACTGACATTGAAAAAGATAGCCAATAGCCCCGCTGTAATTATTTATCCTATTGAATACAACATATTATTAAAGTAGGCTATCTAGGCATTTATATCTTAGTGGTAGTATTTTACCTACTGGTTCAGTTTCCTATATGTAACAAAGTTCATTATAATTTATAATACAACTAAATTTTGAATACATATCTATTTATAATTATATTATGCTACCAGTAAACAGATACATTTGAGAAAACATTAACAAATACAATAATTTGAGATATCTATGTTTCTACAACGCGCTTTAAAAACACAATACCTACACACGTATCAAAGTCCATACCTAAGGAAAAAAGTATAACTTTACAAAATAACACTAACCTTTTGATGATATAGATAGGTACTACATAGCAAGGAAAATATAGTGTGAAATATATTTATTCATAAAAGGCGCATAATATATTTATTCGTAAAAGGCGTTCACAGGCACTAATGAATTGACTCTGTGCCTAGTTTGTAAAGGTTGCGTATGCGATATGAATTAATTTATTTCCAATATAGTTTGTAAGGTCATTGAGATATCGGTACTTACAGGACCAGCTGCCTCTACAATAATTTTATCCAACGCTTTCTTCACTGGATCTTTGGGCAGTAAAAGTCTTTGTGGATAGACATCGTCCAAATATTCAACCGTTACCAGACTTTCATATATTGATACGCCATCTTCGATTTCTAGTGCTGGCACTTTTCCTTTAAACATAAACATTAGATACAGTAAGTAAATATTTAATTTGTGACAAATGAAAGAAATATGTCAAATACACATAACTTTTTTTCAAATAGGTAATTCTACAGAATAACTAGGCTTAAGGCAGCACTAGTCATAACTCGTAGTAAAACTAAACAAAACAATATTTGTGATCCGTCGTCTGGCTGTTAAATGTGTTCAAAATTCAGACCAACATTCTGCGATAATATTAAAAGACAACATCTTGGCCACATGCGTCTGGGCATGTTTATTAATGGTGAGACTTACCAAAAGCACTTTTGCTGGTCAACCACTCCGGCTTGTCCATCAAGTCTATGTTGACAACTTCGTAGTCGATCTGCTTAGCGTTGAGAGCCAGGATGGTACGCTGTGCAAACGGACAATACCGCATGTTGTATATACGGAGCTTGCCATTGTATGGAGGCAAAGGGTCACCTGAAAAACACGTGAACAAGTTCATTTCGTTAACGCTTCTGATTTAATAAACAAGACATCTGAGGGGCAATTCCGCTAAAAAATTATAGCCATATCGCAAACGAACCGCAAGCGAACGATGATTTTTACGCGTTTTCGTATTCCACTAATGCACCAAAGATTATAATTCGTTTCCAATCTGGTAACGCTTGGCGTTCGTTCGAAACATCAAAAGTCCCATTCTGCTAAATTGGTCGAACGACCGACGAACGTTAAGTCATATTCCACTAAAGATTTTGACAGATTGTAAACGAAACGCAAGCGAACATCGTGCGTTCATGTGTCAAATGCAACGTTTGAACAAAAGTAGTTTTGAAGTAACTTTTTCTCGTTCGTTTCGTCAAAATGATGTCTTACATGGATTTTGTAGAACTCGCCAACGAGGTGGATCTCGGAAGAGTGAAAAGTAGAAATCTTGTGACAAGACAAAGTAATTACGCCTTCGATTTAACAGACCGCGAGTTTGTTAAAACCTATCGGTTGAGTAAACATAATGCCAGATTATTAATTCATGAGCTTAGACCTCATATGCCCATGAATTTACGATCCGATGGTATTGATGTGGAGACTAAGTTAAGATAGTCATTTGAATACTACCAAACCCAAATTATTAAAATACTATAGGAAATACTATATACCAAAATACTTAATATTATATTTCCAAACATGGATCAATAAAATAATAATAAAAAATATATATCCTGGGACATTTATCACACACGGCCAATCTGATTCCAAATTAAGCTTCTATAATACTTTTAAATACATACTTATATCAATATTTACAATGTAACTGTAATTTTATGTAATACTAGCTGCCTCCGCGGCCTATATAGCCTATGTTACTCGGGGATAATGTAGCTTTCCAAAGGTGAAAGAATTTTTGAAATCGGTCCAGTAGTTTCAGAGCCTATTCATTACAAACAAACAAACAAAATGTTTCCTCTTTATAATATTATTATAGTATAGATATTTCAAATAAACAAAAAATTTGAAACGGACACTCTTCTTCTTTATTTAGATCGCAGACAGATGGCTATTGGCTATCTTGTTTTGACAAATTAAGATTGACATGAATAAAACATTGTCATATGAAAAGTTTGCTAATAATTCGAGTGCCTACTTGTTGAGTGTGGTAAAATATTGTAAAACTCAAATTCAAATTTAAGTGCATTACAGATATTTTCATTCTTCAAAAAAAATTGAATATTCAAACTTTATATATTTTTTTTAAATTTATTTAATATAGCAAAAAAAGTCCAATAGTGCCAAGCCAGTGCCGCTCCATCCATCATCCACAGACTAAATATGATAATATTTTAGGGTTGAAGGCAGCGGTGCGTAACAATATATTTCTAGACGCAGTTCGTAGTTCTTTTAAATCAGTTAAATATTGATAAATACTAAAACAACGTGCCTTAAGCTTTTATGACATAACTATTATTATTAATATGCCTAAATAAATATTGTAAATAATTTTGTAACTTATATCATTTTTATGAGGCCACACTGCTGCGTGAGGTATCGCTCCAATATCGAAACGATAATGGAACGTTTTCGTTACAATCGAAATGTGTGCATGTAAATAGTAGAATAGTTTTTTTGGTTACAACACAATGCGGATTGGAAACGAACCGTTATCGAAATGAAATCGGAGGTCTAGCGTTGTGATTTAGCGGAATTGACCCTCTGTAAAGTTACATCGAGATTTAAAAAGTCCATTGTGATAGCACATAGGTACTAAGTACCTACTTTTAATATAAATACAAGCATATTTAAATGAATTGTATTCGTTGGTGTTACAGTTGAATATTCTAACTGCCGCCACGCAGGAAGGTTAGATTAAATAAGTATTTTTGCAATAATATCGTTATGTAAGGTAAAAGATGACAAAGTAAGCTTCCGACTTTTAAAAAAGGGGTTCGATTACCACATGATACAAAAAATATCACGACCCATAAAAGTGTATTTTTCACATGACATTGTGTATTAACACAACTAATACATTACATATTCGGATATAGGTAGGTATTGAAGATATATTAATTCCACAGTTTTCACAATATCAAAATTTTTCAAAAAAAGCATCTTTATATAATTATATCGTAGCTCTATTGATTGTTAATTTAGCCAAGATGAATCAGTCCTGTAACTGTAACATATTATTAAAGTAGGCTATCTAGGTATTTATATTTTAGTGGTAGTATTTTACCTACTGCTTCAGTTTCCTTCACGCATCAACAAAGTTCATTATAATTTATGCAATGATTTTTTGAATACATATTTACTTTATAATGTATTATTATGCTACCAGTAAACAGATACTACATTTGAGAAAACATTAACAAATACAATAATTTGAGATATCTATGTTTCTACAACGCGCTTTAAAAACACAATACCTACACACGTATCAAAGTCCATACCTAAGGAAAAAAGTATAATAAAATCCTTTAAAAATAACACTAACCTTTTGTTAAGTGTTTCGTGTTAAAATTGACGTTTCCCTTTATTGCTGCCATGTTGGAATATGGGAGCGCGTAGCTAACAACCTGTCCAACAGCTCTCACGACCCGAAGCGATGAAAAAAACAAATGATGCATTGCAAAACCAAACACGTATGTTATCATTTGTATTTTTTTTAAAGTCTAGTTGATAATGATATTAAGTCGTTCTATAGTAGGTATTAGATAAGAAATGATTCTATCTCAGACAGGATGATAGCGCTCTTTTCTTTGTGAGGCACTTTGTTGTTATTACGCGTTAACACAACCTTGATAAACGCATTTATAATACAAATGAAATACTTAATTGAGTATAAAGTAAGTAGTATGTACTTGTGATTTCTTCAAGGCGGGTAAAAAAAATATACTCTTATTAGTTTTAGGTATAGGTTGCACTTACATCTGCAAGTCATATTTTAACTACTATTGGTAGATACCGATATTCTTGAATTACCTAGATAGGAATATGTTTTTATCTAGCATTTACATTGGAGTTAGTAATATAATATGCTACTAGATGACACTAGTATTTAGTGAAGTAAATTAAAATTACGTCAGGTATATTTTATTTTTGTACGTGTGACTCCCTATCAAAACCAACGCCGATATGTCTGTGTCTGAACATAATGATATACATTCATATAGGGTCTCACATCGTCATGCATGACTTTCAATAGATGGCGTTACAATCACTTGTACCTACAAGTATAAAAGTTGGGTTCGAATTGTTCGAATCTACGTTTTTATTTACTTAATGATGCATAATGTGATTAATAACTAGGTATGACCTTCAAATCGATACATTCGTTTGTAGTACATAATTATGAAAAACAGATGTGACATTTATACATAGTATGTATAGTTACTGAACAGACTCTCGCGATAAGCTTTATTTCATAGTTGTTACGAAAACTTAAAAGTGAGGAAGACGTTGGTCTTTTTTATGTTGACTCATACTTTATTGCGATGAGATAGAAAATCAAATAGGTTCCTGAAGAAACATGAAACTCTTTATTAACATTTTAAAAGTATCATAATGGAACAAGCACTTAAAGAGTAGTCTGAGTGAGATTTAAATCATTCGAACAACTCTACGTTAAATGCACCAGAAGTGTATTCTTTGTAGAATTTTTGCAATACATCTTTTGATATCATGTATTCATTTACTACTGGATCTCTGGACATATCGTCCATGTACTGCATCTGCAAATAATTATTATATATATTGTTTACATATGATAGCAATCTCCAAACACTGAAACGAGAATTAAATCTAGGACATCCTTCACTTACCAACAACTGATACTTTTGCTCATCAATTATGACTCTATCGTCGTAGTTGAAGTTTTCATATCTTTCGAACCAGGGCCAGATCATGTAGTCTGCGTACCCGGGTTCGGCACCACCCAGGAACTTGGTGCCGCGATTTGCGAGCTCTTCCTGAATGAAATTCAACGCACTGTGGTACGCTGCGACGTTATCTTGAGTAATTGTATCTGGATACTTTAACAGTTTCAGATAATATGAAGCAATCTGAAACAAGAATTCGTTTAATGATAAAAATATATAACTTCTTTGCTCTTCATACATACTAGATAAAAACTCACTGAGTCTGCAATAGTAACTAAAATTTTATCATGGGCTCTCTTCACGGGATCTTTAGGCAGTAAAGGTCTTTGGGGGTACACCTCGTCTAAATATTCAACTGTTATTAGACTCTCGTAAATGGTCACACCATCAGCCACCTCTATTGCTGGAACTTTACCTGTTGAAGTTATATAACTACGTGTATTATAACGGTGTTTTTCATATACAATATCTAAAATTCTAACACATCAGAAGGTGAGTGTTTATTATAGTCGAAGTTGTCTATATAGTTCAAGATATGACGCAACAATGTCTTACCAAACGCACTCTTTGTAGATAGCCATTCGGGTTTTTCAACGAGATTAACATTGATGACTTCACAGTCTATCTGCTTCGCAATCAGCGCCAGAATAGTACGTTGGGCGTAAGGGCAGAACCTCATGTTGTACACCATCAATTTGCCAGTGTACGGTGGAAGAGGATCTCCTGGAATATTAATAAAATTGATTTCGACCAAATTATTGTTGATTCAGTCGTTAATTGTATTCATTTATGTTAATTTATTTACATAGTCGGTATTGGATGATTCCAAATACCTAACAGTGGAGCTCTCCAAACATTGGAGCTACAGTTTATAGCAATGCGGCATATAAGTAAGGCAATAAAATACTCTTACCGACCTTTTTTTAAATGTTTTGTTTTGAAATTAATTTTCTCCATTGTCTGTTTATTTGACTGGGGCGAGACAATATCGTTAGATTATAAACTTGACCAAAGCCGAATGCACTCGTATAATAACTGGAAACATTATTTTTAAAGAAACACAATTATTTTCATCCTTATCTATTGCTTTGTTTATTTAGTTAACGAGATAATAATTATGTAGGTAAACAACATAGGGTCTGCTTATCAAAAGTTTATTAAGCATTATAAGTTTGCTATTGAGTAGGCAGTTACCTATAGTTTTAAATTGATTTATACGTACTTTTATTTAAGAATCATTCCTATGATTTGATATTGTCATCGATGTATTTATTAACCTCTTGAAAGATGTCTGATGGCTTGAAAAAATTTTTTTTTATAGATAAATACCAGCTTTCGATAAAGTACATAAATAAGCATCTGAGGTCCGCGCATTTACAAAGTAACATATTCTACCTACAAACGGAGAACTTGTGGGTTGAATAACGAAAAGGCCATACCCTAGCTAGGTCATCAGCGACATTACATAAGTAAAAATAATAAAACGGCCGTTTAGTAAACATTGTACTTTTATATCTGAGGAACAGTAAATTCAAATCATAAATTTTTTATAAAATAATTAAGACAAAACACTTTTTATTCCTTCTTCTTTCTTGGACGCATGCAGCATACAGCACTAGTGTCAAGCATATTGTAGTTTGCTTCGCCCTTAGAACGCGATTCCAAAAACTTGGCGTGTGTCTCAGGGGTCAAGTAGTAGGCTTTCACTGGAGGCGAGTTCTTCATGGCTTCGAAATATTTCAGCTAGAGGAAAAACAATATAATTACCATTAATCCAAATTATATGTCGCAATTCAAATAAGATTTCCCAAAATAATCCTAGTGTGAATTATTGCAACTACGGGTTTCTGGATTCCAAAATTTTTAAGTATATTTTAAATGTATCAAGTGAAATATATTATTTCTAACATACCAAAACATCATACTGTGACTTATCAATGGCAAACTTTGCATTTCCAAGTATAACAAGTGCTTCTAAGCGTTCCAGGAATGGCCAGATTGTGAAGTCAACAAGTCCAGGCTTGTCTCCAAATAGGAATGGGGTGCCACGAGTCTCAAGCTCCTTCTGGAGTAGTTCAAGACCTTTATGGTAGGTTTCAAATGTTGCTGGTGTGAGGGCTTGAGCGTTGAATGCTCCAGTAAAGTAAGCTGTTTGGACCTGTTTAACAGAAACTGAATAAGTAATCATACTACTAAGTTGCATGAAAGAGTTTGCTTTTGCAATTAGACTATCTACATTATTGTCTGTATGTTTTATAGTGTACCTATGCAATAAAGTGTAATTCTATTTGAAGGCTCTTATGTGCTGATAACAATAATAATATACAATTTTAAAAGCCATTTATTGCAATTGACTTATTAAAACATGAGTATCATATTTTATAAAAAAATTCCAAGTTCAACTCCTACATAGAGTGATAATGTAATAAAAAAATTACATACCCCACTAAAATTTTCCACAAGTATTCTGTCATAGGCCCTCTGCAGTGGATCAGCTGCCTGCAGGGGATTTTCTGGATACTTCTCATCCAAATACAAGTTCAGAATATTACTGTCATAAATAGCTTTTCCTTGTTCATACTCAATTGCTGGCACAGTACCTTTATTAACAAGTTATACACTGAATAAAAAGTATGGAAGGTTATAACATAGTCTGTGAAAATTACTTCATTATCTTATGTACAAATAATAAAATACTAGTTTATTATCTTATCTTAGCTGCTGTTTCCTAACGTTTTGTAGACTTATCAAAATAACTCAAAATAATTGTAACTACATTCAATTTCAACATACCTTTAGGGCTATAGGTGAAAATCCATTCAGGCTTCTTGTCCAAATTAACATAAACTGTGTCATATTGTAAATTCTTGGCGTTTAGTGTAAGTGCAGTTTTGTGTGCGAAAGGACAGAACCTCATTGAAAATAGACGTAGTTGCCCAGTGTATGGTGGCAAGGTATCACCTGAGAAAAGTTAAATATAAAATAAATGAAAAATATAACGTAAATAACCTATATTGCGCTTGTAATACTTACCGGCTTCTAAATGCTTTTCAGTCATTTTATCTCCTTTGTATTTTACAAGTATTAAACAATTGACGACTGTTTTGTAGAAAGTTTAGGTATAGGTTTGTATCTACTGAATTATGCAAACGACACGTAGCAAGAAGCGATTACAATCACGCTACGTTTTATTTGCAATGATTTCAACAAAACAAATTTAATTCCAGTTCACTTCTCAACTTTTGACAGTTCGTTTGACATGACATGTTGAATACATTCTATTCCCGGCTTTTCTATTTCAGCCAGTGGCGGGTCATAACATTATTATTTTAAAATCACGTGTGCTATGTAGCACAAACATATAGATATTTTTTTGCTTATTATCGCAATGAAAATACATTTTAAATTTGTGAGATTTAATAAAATATTTAATATTATTTAGATTAGCGAAATATTTGATTTATAAATCTATTTATGACGTCACAAGCTTTCTAAAACTTCGTCGTTTATTTTCCTAGGGCGGCAGACTTTGGCAGGACAAGGTTTACCCCGATCTCACCGCCTACTTAATATGAGCCGCCCTCCAGGGACTGCAGCAGACTTACAAAATGTACACTAATACTGCCTATGAAGCTGAAGAGTTTGTTTATTTGGTTGAAAGCGCTAATCTCAGGAACTTCTGGTCTGATTTGAAAATTCTTCCAGTGTTAGATAGCCCATTTATCGAGGAAGGATATGGGCTATATAAAATCACGCTACGACCAATAGGAGGAGTATTATTGGAAAATGTTGCACAAACGGGGAAGATGTAACGCGAACGAAGTTGCGCTAGACAGCTAGTATAAAAAATAAATCATAAGTTTTCATAAAACGCTGCCTGATACAGAAGAAATACTTAGAAATTGAATTTTTTTATAGTGTTTACGAAATAATAAAAACATTATTTTTATAAAATATAATTTTAATGAATAAATAAAGACACAACCAGTCATCATGTCAAAAAATGATACCTAGTAAATTATAAAATTAAGTACAGGATTAAACATAAAAATCTCAATTTAAGTACATAGTGAAATATTAGTGTTAGAATGCATATCATAAATTAAGTAAAATGTATTGTTGAGATTCCAAATAATATCATTGTAACTTTCAAAAAGCAATATGCCATTTTATAAGTAAAGGAGTATTGAAATTATTTGACATGGTAGAATTAGGAAAACATATTACGTCGTAAGCACTAACAATAACAACTTATTTTATTAAATGAAGCACCAATACAGAAGGTGTAATGTGTTCCAGCCACAGAACATACACAGGAGATTCAAATCTAATACTTTTGTCAGTTAAAAATAACATTCATAAAGTTAACCATAAGAACAAAACTGTTATTTTCGTTAGACTTAAATTGCACTATTTATTTGTACTTTCTACAATAAAATTATAATAATGGATTGTTAACATACAATAACGTTTCTAGATACATATAACAGCGAAAGCCAATAAAATTACTACATAAGGAATGCATTTTATAAATAACCAATTTGTTCGACATTGATTTTTGATCTACATTATATGTACTGTAAATTAAATCTATTTTAAGCTCAGCTGGGATAACTGACCCATCGGTAAAGCGATTTTGTATTTTGCGATCACTATATTATCATATTGCGATTGAACTAAATCACTTAATGGAATTCGTTAAGTTTTCTTTTTGAATATGTTTTGTAAGTTCATATTGGTTTTGGACTGTTGGAATATTTGCGTGACTCTCCTGCCGACTTCCTGCGCCGCTTGCAGGTTGGTAGCTCGCGACGGAACTTCCCGACCGCTGTCGGAACTGCCCGAAGTACCCGCCATGTTGTGAAGCAGCGCCTCTATGGTGGGTCTATATTGCGCCAACGACGGATTTTGTACATATTCTTCTAATTTTCTGAAAGAATAAAATGATGTTCTCAATATAATGTAAGTACTATTTATTTTATGTGATAATAATTCTAGAGTAATTTTTTGGGATCCGTACCCAAAGGGGACCCTATTACCGAGACTTCGCTGTCCGTCTGTCACCATGCTGTATCTCAAGAACGACGATGGCTAGACAGTTGAAATTTTCATAAATGATGATTTCCATTGCCGCTAGAACAACAAATACTAAAAATAAAATAAATAATTAAGGGGGCTCCCAGTACGGAACCCTTCGTGCTCGAGTCCCACACGCACTTGGTCGGTTTTTTATCTTTTCGTGTAGAAATAATAGGAACCACTTAATATGAGTTGAAAAGTATTAATTAATGTGATTTTGTGGATACCTAAGTGCAGGTAACAGAGCGGGGTGGTGCCTACAGTGGTGCACGGCGAGCTGCAGGCCCGGGGCCAGCGCCGCCAGGAACTCGCCCGATGCCGGCCCGTTGTGGCACAGCGAACACAGCAACGACACCGCTGTCGAGATATAAGTCTAATCGTTACATTATTCCAAAACTAAACCCGCCCGCGGATGGGCGGACCGCCTCCGGCGGCACTATTGGAAGGCCGGCAAAATTGAATAAAATGGGCGTGTTTTAAAGAAGTTAATTAAAAACAACACATCATAATTTTGTGACTCCCTCTAAAAAAAAAACGACATCATCGTAGCGACGAAAGGGCGGCAAATTATTACTCCGCCCCAGGCGTTAATGACCCACGCTACGCCACTGGCCGTGTGTACCTACCTATAGACCATGCGTTACTAAAGCACGGCCGTAGCTAGCGCATTGTGGCTATTGTGGGGAAATGCCCTACCTAAAAATCACAATGTGTAAGACATTGTGATTTTTAAAAATATTAAAAACTAAGATAAATTATTTGTCTATAGCACATCATATCACACATGGTGATTGATTTAGGAGCCCGTGCTTCGAGGGAAGATCAATTATTATGATATATTTTTTACTCCCAGTAACCAATGCTGCCCTACCTCAAATACGACTATAGCTGAAGTCCTGTACTAAAGTAGTATACAACATTAGTACTTATCGAAGATTTGCGTAGCCTTGTGTAGGTAGGGGTTAAGGTTACCTCTCTCGGAGACGACATGTTGCTGCGCGGTGGTGGTGGGTGTGGTGGTGGTGGTGGTGGGTAGCAGCACGAGCGGCGCGAGCGCGGCGGCGGCGCGGGCGGCCTCGCGCGACGCGAGCACGCCGCGCCACGCCGCCTCGGCCGGCGCCCAGCACGCCGCCGCGCTGCCCAGCCGCCGCGACCCGCACGACGCGCACACGCCGCTCCACGCCCCAGCACCCGATGAACGTACCACGCTACAACAACCGTGTTTACATTACTACTGTACGAGAGTAACGGTGTACAAGCCATCTGAGGCTAACACCTTCTAGTCCATTAAAAAAAAACTGTAGGAGAGTCATGGAAGGAATGGAGAAAGGATATGGAGAAAACACACGGTATATTGTTACTGTAAAACATGAGCGACACAATGTACAGTCAATGAATATGTCTGTTTGTTCTGTGTTTGAATATAAGTCGCCACGCGCCGCACGACACGCACACGCCGCTCCACGCCCCGGCACCAGATGAACGTACCACGCTATAACAACAGACTTCACGTTACTACTGTACGAAAGTCATGGCGGATATAAATACAATTACATATATATAATAACTAGCTGCCGCCCCGCGGTTTCACCCGCGTAGTTCCCGTTCTCGTTCCCGTGATCGCTTAGGGGTATGAAAAATAGATAGTAGCCGATTCTCAGACCTACCCAATATGCATATAAAATTTCATGAGAATTTTATATATTAGATAATAAATTTTATTTACGAGAAAAATGGACAAAACATAAAAAAATTTAAGATACATAAATAAGCTAAGACATAATTGTTTCAATACAAAAAGTGTTTTTTGAAACCACTGGTATCCAAAGTAAGAATCAACTTGTGTTATGGACACCAGGGCTCTCTCCATACAAATTCAAATCATGTAGTTCATGAGGTGTATAAATTAACCTAACTGTATCAATTCATAACAGATTTTCAGTTTGATAATAGTTCAGTTTCGAAAGTCAAATCTGTAGTTGGTTTAACCAAGCAAATTTGTTTAGAGAATATATGGGATATAGAGAACACACACGGTGTTGCTATAGTACAGTCTAAAACATGAGCGACACAATGTATAATCAAAGAATATGTCTGTTTTGTTCTATGTCTGGCGTCACACGCCGCTCCACGCTGCCGCACCAGATGAACGTACCACGCTACACAACAGAGTTTATATTACTACTTATGCCTACGGTTGCCATCCGCCGTCCGGGTTTTCCCGGATTTGTCCAACTTAAGAAAGAATAGAAATTTGCCTTGACTCGACTGAGTGGCTAGATTCACTATCACAAGTCGCTAAAACTGTTTTTCTCTCATCGTACCTACGAAAAGACATAAAAAATTGAGTTGGGATTTACCTATTCAAATCTTTAGAACTTCTCTAATTTTTGGCTTTAATAAAACAAAGATTTTTTAAAAGACTGTTAGATGTTAAAAATCACTCACACATCGTCGTCATGTAACAGCGCCACCACAGCCGGTATTAATTGTTTCTCGATACATCTCTCGCTTACTTCGGCTATATCCATAAGCTCTGTGATGAGATCACCAAAGTATACACGTATCGAACTGCCATTGGGATTTTCACAACTGCTTGCTGCAACTGAGTAAAAAAAATTGCATAAATGTCTCCTCTGAAATATTACTCAAACTTGCAGTTAAAACGTTGGCCAGTTGTCATATTTAGTATGTTACTATAATGGAATTTATTCTTACTGATAAGTAAAAACACCAAGCGTGCGACCAAAACCAAGTTCTTTTATTGAGTGCAATAAGTCAGTTGACATTTACCTTATTTTAAATTATATTCAAATACATAGATTATCTAACGGCCAGTATCAACAACATTCCCCCTTAATCTATTATTTCATATTATTACTAATGTCCAATATTAGCATCCTAAATAAAAGTGTAACAAGACAAGAGTAATCTTTTTCATTCGCACTCATAAACACATCCTGTATACATCAAAAAATCCGCAGTCACAAAAATAATCACGATAACAAATAAATAATTAAAGTACAACCATCACAATAAAAAACTAACTATCAGAACTGTTCACTAAACATAAATCTATCAAAAAACTTTTTATTTTAGGACCATGCAGTGATTTGGTCATAATATCTGCCACCATCACCTTTGTGGGCATGTATTCTAGTAATACATCCTCATTTAATATCGCCTCACGAATAAAATGGTACCTTATGTCAATATGTTTCGTTCTATTGTGATTTACTTTATTATTTGCGATCTTTAATGCAGACTGGTTATCGTTGTATATAACAACTAGTTCGTTATACTGGATAATACTAGAAAGCAAGCGCCGAAGGTAAATTCCCTCTTTGGCAGCATGTGACAAGCCTACATACTGTGCTTCCGTAGTACTTAAACAAACACAAGCTTATTTCTTACTTTCCCAAGTAATTAAGTTATTGCCTAACTTAAATACCATACCAGTATAAGACTTCCTATCATACGAACTACCCCAGTCAGCGTCAAGATAGTGCCTCTTTTACTGTCACTCTGAAATCATATCTTGTGTAAAGCAATTATAAAATTCTGTTTGTTTCCTAATTCTACGAGGATACCGCCTACTTTCTACATCATCATGCTCCACAGCATCATGAGCGATGACAGGCTCATCAGCAACGGTAGTATCATGATCAAGCACATCGCCATCTGATTCACCATGATCAACAGCAGCTTGACCACCTACCTCCGATTCACTTTCATCCATCACAGAAGCACTCTCATTCACAAGTTCATCTGCAACAGGATCACTTTCTTCCCATTCATCTTCACTTTCAGGACTGCAATAGGAAAAAAGTGTGAATCGCTGACATTATTTACATTATCCCCAGGAAAAACATTTTCTATAAATTTTACATCTCTCGATATAGTGACCTTACCAGTTTTTGGTTCTATTAACCTATACCCTTTACTCTCTTCAGAATATCTAACAAAAATCATAGGTTTCGCTTTGTTGTCCAATTTACGTCTCTTTTGCTCAGGAACTAACACGTACGCAGAACATCCAAATGTTCTCAAATGGCTAAGATCAATTGACTTTCCATTCCATTTCTGCAGCGGTACGCTATCTTTGACAGCTTTAGTAGGACTCCTGTTCTTAAGGTATACTACTGTATTTACGGTTTCCGCCCAATACTTCTTACTCAATTTTGCTTCAAACATCAGAGTTCTTGCTTTCTCAATAATTGTTCTATTAGCCCGTTCTGCTACACCGTTTTGTTCTGGCGTGTACGGAACCGTCAATTGGCGTTGTATACCACTCAACTTCAAAAAATTATCAAAAGCTCGATTACAAAACTCCGTGCCGTTATCAGACCTGACACACTTTATTGATTTTCCAGTTTCTTTCTCAACACGAGCCTTATATTCGCAAAATGCGTTGAACGTGTCACTCTTGTTTCTCAAAAAATAAACATGTGTCATTCTTGTAAAATCGTCAATAAAAATAAGCATATATTTTGATCCACCGAACGAAAATTCGTCCATTGGGCCGCAAACATCCGTATGAACAATATCCAAGATATTTTTCGTCCTCGTACCTTCCTTTGGAAATGGATTTCTACTCATTTTACCGTTAATACATGGTACACAATTTTCTTCCGTTAAATTCAGATTATCAATTCCGTTCACAAACTTTCGCAAAATTTGTAAATAATTCGAATTCATATGTCCCATTCGACGATGCCAATCAATTTCTTTTGAAATTGTCAAATGACATTGTTTTGACAGATTTTGTTTTATTTTGTAAATTCCATTGTCATTTTTCGCAGTCGCCATGTTTTTATCATATGAATTTTTGATTATGCAACCTTCTTTGCTAAAAATAACAGAAAATCCTTTGTTAACAAGTTTGCTCACTGAAATTAAATTCATCGATAATTCTGGTATATGCAAAACATCTTTTAATGTATTCTCTTCGTTTTTTATTGCGTTCAGATGAAAATTACCTTTCCCTCGTACCCGTAATTCTTTTCCATTTGCGATTTTTACCTTAAGACCTCTTGTATCAATTTTATAGTCGTTGAGAAAGCAAGAACTCTGATGTTTGAAGCAAAATTGAGTAAGAAGTATTGGGCGGAAACCGTAAATACAGTAGTATACCTTAAGAACAGGAGTCCGACTAAAGCTGTCAAAGATAGCGTACCGCTGCAGAAATGGAATGGAAAGTCAATTGATCTTAGCCATTTGAGAACATTTGGATGTTCTGCGTACGTGTTAGTTCCTGAGCAAAAGAGACGTAAATTGGACAATAAAGCGAAACCTATGATTTTTGTTGGATATTCTGAAGAGAGTAAAGGGTATAGGTTAATAGAACCAAAAACTGGTAAGGTCACTATATCGAGAGATGTAAAATTTATAGAAAATGTTTTTCCTGGGGATAATGTAAATAATGTCAGCGATTCACACATTTTTCCTATTGCTTTAAGGTGCAGTCCTGAAAGTGAAGATGAATGGGAAGAATGTGATCCTGTTGCAGATGAACTTGTGAATGAGAGTGATTCTGTGATGGATGAAAGTGAATCGGAGGTAGGTGGTCAAGCTGCTGTTGATCATGGTGAATCAGATGGCGATGTGCTTGATCATGATACTACCGTTGCTGATGAGCCTGTCATCGCTCATGATGCTGTGGAGCATGATGATGTAGAAAGTAGGCGGTATCCTCGTAGAATTAGGAAACAAACAGAATTTTATAATTACTTTACACAAGATATGATTCCAGAGAGTAGTGTGACAGTAAAAGAGGCACTATCTTGACGCTGACTGGGGTAGTTCGTATGATAGGAAGTCTTATACTGGTATGGTATTTAAGTTAGGCAATAACTTAATTACTTGGGAAAGTAAGAAATAAGCTTGTGTTTGTTTAAGTACTACGGAAGCAGAGTATGTAGGCTTGTCACATGCTGCCAAAGAGGCAATTTACCTTCGGCGCTTGCTTTCTAGTATTATCCAGTATAACGAACTAGTTGTTATATACAACGATAACCAGTCTGCATTAAAGATCGCAAATAATAAAGTAAATCACAATAGAACGAAACATATTGACATAAGGTACCATTTTATTCGTGAGGCGATATTAAATGAGGATGTATTACTAGAATACATGCCCACAAAGGTGATGTTGTTGATACTGGCCGTTAGATAATCTATGTATTTGAATATAATTTAAATAAGGTAAATGTCAACTGACTTATTGCACTCAATAAAAGAACTTGGTTTTGGTCGCACGCTTGGTGTTTTCAGTTATCAGTAAGAATAAATTCCATTAGGTTATGAAGATGAATGGGAAGAAAGTGATCCTGTTGCAGATGAACTTGTGAATGAGAGTGCTTCTGTGATGGATGAAAATTACCTTTCCCTCGTACCCGTAATTCTTTTCCATTTGCGATTTTTACCTTTAGACCTCTTGTATCAATTTTATAGTCGTCTAAGATCTGCTCATTGTACGTCATATGGTTTGTACAACCACTATCAATACACCAATAATCTTTTGATGTTTCAGCTAGTCCTTCTGCATTGCAACATAAAAGCGATGTCTTCTTGCACTCCGAAGACTTATGTCCAGGTTTATGGCAACGATAACACTTAATTATACGATTGATCTTTTTCTTGACAATCAGTGCTTTATTCTCGTTCTGACCGGTTTCAACAGCATTTCGACGATTTGCTTCTTGTATGAGCTTCGTCTTAATCTGCTCCAGAGATATCTCAATTCCACAATTATCTATTGTCATAATCATTGGAGTATATTCTGCAGTTAATCCACTCAACAGTATAGATACTATCCAGTCATCTGATACTTTTGCATCTATGTCAGCAAGCTGTTGTGACAAAAACAAAACTCTGGATATATACTTCTCCATTGTTTCTACGTTTTCCAACTTACATTCCCATAGTGAGCGCTGCAGCGAGATTCTCCTTCCCCAGCCTTTGTCTTCATAACCTTTTGCAGATTATACCAGGCTTCCTTGGCGGTTTTTGCATTATATACATGGGTAAAACATTCAGGTTCTATCAGTAGACAAATCGTTGTCCTGGCTTTACGATCTACGTCCTCGAACTTCGATGACATATCATCGTCATTTGTTTCGATGACCCTCCACCAGTTCTTGTTTTCCAGGTAGTTTCTGGTTAAAAACTTCCAATTAGGGTAATCGGACGTACCTTTGAGTTTTTTTTATGCCTTTCGGCCCAGTTCCGCAATCCTCTTCGGACATTGCGTACGTCCAGAAGAATCGATTCCCAATTATATAACCAAAAACAATCCGACAACTATAATACACGTTACTTTGTGTTTACTGTCCTGGGCCCATAACCTAATGGGATTTATTCTTACTGATAAGTAAAAACACCAAGCGTGCGACCAAAACCAAGTTCTTTTATTGAGTGCAATAAGTCAGTTGACATTTACCTTATTTTAAATTATATTCAAATACATAGATTATCTAACGGCCAGTATCAACAACATACTAATACTCTTTATCAAAAGTAACTTCCGCCATGCGCTTTCACTCGCATAGTTCTCAGTCCCGTAGGAATATTGGGACAAATTACACTCGCAAATAATGTAGCTTTCTATTCGTGAAAGAATTATTCCAATTGGTTCAATAGTTTCAGAGCCTATTCATAACAAACAAACAAAAAAATATTTACTCTTTATAATATTAGTATAGATAATCACTAAACAAATCAGTTTGTTAGCGCATTAATATCTTTCTCACTAAAATAAGTTTTACTAGTTTCATTGAACAAACTCAAAAATGGCGCTCGCAAAAAAAATATCCAAATATATTACTCACATTCTCTTAGATGATGTAAATACAAGTCGAGCGTATCAGGTCTGTGGTCGGACACCCACTTTAGAGGTATTGAAAATAATTTTACAGGAATACTTCTTAAGCTACTATACACAACCCATCTGAAAAGGATAAGTAATAATGTTACATAATAATGATTTTAGTTATATAAATCATTTGTAAAAATATGTTGTCTGTATGTTGTGTCTGGAGGTAAATATCTATATAATATAAGTATGTATTTAAAAGTACTATATAAATCAGCCATCTGGTTACTATAACACGACTTCTGCTTAGTTTGGAATCAGATTGGCCGTGTGTGAAAATGTCGCAGGATATTTATTTTAAGAATAATTTCAATAGATTTTGAAAAAAATTACAGTCCACGAAATAACTGTAACTATACAAATTGGTACATATGGTTATCTTATTCTTACCTCATCACCACCATACAATTAAATAAAATAGTATAACAATAGAATCGCATAAAACACTGTCAATCCCAAATAATTGGCAACAAAAAAGCTGAATAATAAGAGTTACCAGGTAACTTACTTTTGTAAAAACGCCGCTTGTTCACTCTTATCTTCGAGCCCTGCCAATATAGTGACGAGATATATACCAACTATAACGGTAGAGTCCACATTGACAGAGTGAAGCCTCTCCATTTTCTGTTCCAAGTCCACAATATACTCGGTGAATACTGGCCTTATTATATGATTACTGAAGTGTACACCGAAATTGTCTATGTAACTATTGAACAGAGATATAAGGAGTTCGTATATTGCTGGATGGTTTAATACTTTGGCTGTCGTCGATAATTCTAGTAACTGTTTTATTCTGGAAGAAAAAAAATGTTATTATTGTATGAATGAGTGCAGTAATCGTGTGCAGATAGTTCCGTAAAATACCAATAGAATAGACTTAATTTTGTTTGCAATAATATGATTCAAGCTGTACCTAAAAAAAAATATAGGTGTAATTTAAAACTAACTAAAGATATGTGTAAAATCATTACAAATTTATGTTAGTTAACTAAAATTATGAAGTCTACCTCATATGTTACATTTAAACATATCATGTATGTAATTATCTATATAAGTATGTATTTAAAAGTAGTATATGTAGTATATCAGCTACCTTGTTACCATAATACAAGCTCTGCTTAGTTTGGAATCTGATTGGCCGTGTGTGAAAAATATCCCAGGATATTTGTTTACATTTTAATAGCTATATGTAAAACATAATCTCATGCAAATTTCAATACTTACAGATCAATAAACCATGACACCTCCGTCCATCTGACATCTGGTTTTTGTTTTATTAAATTATTCATTGCTACCACCAACAATTTAGCATCAATATCATCAGTTATGTAACATTGTAAATCTATAAAGTAATCTTGTTCCTCCAACGGCACTTCTTGAAGGTTAACAGTTTGCATATCACAGTCGGTTAGGGTAACATCCCTTACTATTTGTACATTTACTACATAGGCCAATTTGGCTAACACTAAAACCCTCATCACATTTAAGTACAACACTATAGTTTTCCATTCTTCATCATTGGTCGCTTTGATTAAATTAGTTGTTATTTTTGTGCATAGTTCCGTCGAGAACTTTCCTGTAATAAATAAATATATAACATTTAATATTATCAGCAATTACAAAAATAAGAAAAACTATCTTCAAACTTTAAAAATAGAAATCAATTAAATATATATAAATATGGATTACTTTTACTTGTTCTATTAGGATTTTTTATCTCGAACAAAAGAGTAAAAAATATTTTCATGTCATTTAGGCTTTCTAACAACCAGAAAAAACCACACTAAATATATACCACCAATTGACCGTGTGTGAAAAATGTCCAAAGCAAAAAACAAAAAAAAATTATAGTTATAATTTACCTGCAATCAAAGCACTCCTCGCCATAACAGGTACAAACACCTCAATAGTATCTTTCACATACTTGTCCACTGGATCTTTTAGGAAGGTAAACATGAGATTCTCCAGTTGTCCATACTTGTGGTCAGCGACGGGACAGATTAAACAGGCTGCTTTTAATCCTAGACCTAGATAAAAAAATGACGTTTAGACCAAATTACTACATCAGTATATGCTATGATGTAAACCTAACTAAAACTTGTTGTATTTGCATCATGAAGATAAGTACTACTGAGCAGCAAAATTTTGGTATTTAATAAGTTAATGTTATATAATACACCCTTCATTATCTATCTAAACTAGGCCTCCATGCTTCATTTAAATATTTTTGTATATACTTTAATAGTGGAAAAAGCTTTGTTATTTATTCTTAACACAAACATACAGCAGTCAGACAATAAAATAAAAACAATATGGTATAAGCGATACTGACAGAACGGATGGCTTTGTGGTTAGTGACCCTGTCTCTCAAGCCACCGGTCGTGGGTTCGAATTCCATCCAGGACAAACATTTGTATGCATGAATATGTCTGTTTGTTCTGTGTCTGGATGTAAATATCTTTATAAGTACGTATTTAAAACGTTGTATATCAGCTATCTCGTGGAAAATGTCCCAGGATATTTATATTTATTATTTACTAAGAGTTACTTTCGCATTTATAATATTAGTATAGATCCTCATATAAATATAAATTACTTTACAGTTCCTTTGGACTTGTGTTTCGTTTTTGTACTTTCTAAATTTTTGTCTCTATGTGTGTACATAAATAAATAAATAAATACTTTACCTCTTATTTCAAGCTCATTAGACTCGCACATCATAACAACTAGACTGAGTAGGAGGGACGTGCACAGTTCTATCGGCACGTAGGGCGCGATGGCGACGCATATCTGGCTGGCGAGCAGGCGCCGCTCGGCCGATCGAGAAGCTAGCAGCTCCGCTATCGAGGATAGAACCTCGCCGCTGCCGCCCCACTTCACTATTAGACATGTCGCTGAAAATGTATAGACGTTCGTGTTATTTATCATATGATCCAGAATATTATATAATCAACTAGTGGCTCCCCGCAGTTTCACCCACGTATCCGGGAGATCGTCAATTTACCCAGGATAAAAATTGCCATGTCTTTCTTCCGTATGTGTACCAATTCTCATTTAAATCGGTTCAGTAGATTTGGTGTGATAGCGAGACAGAGTTACTTTCACATTTAATAATATTAGTTAGGATGTGTTTCTTTTATTTTAAAGTAAAATACCCCAAATATTTTTGTCTCTTAAACCTTAAAAGGTTAGAAGCTCGAAAAATAATAAACATGTTATAATTATCTTCCAGCTAACCATCCAAAAGTCTCTGGAAGCGTGGGCGAGCCTAGTCAAACAGGAGAGGATCCCCCCACCCACTCCACTACGGCCAGCCTCGTTCCCACGCCCGGCCCCAGTACCGATCGAACCACGAATTATCATAGATATGCATGTCCGATACAATAAAAAATCCCTAAATAATCAAACCAGTGAGTCCCTCACCCCCAGCAACGCCCTGAGCCGAGGCACGGTCCCGCAGGGGACACCCTCAGCGCTGTTGCTTAAACTACTACGGCTGAGAGCCCTCGGCCCTTATCCGCGTAAAGGTGTAACACGTTCTGGCATAATAAAAAAAAATTATAGATGGTACTAGTGGCTCCCCGCGGTTTCACCCGCGTAGTTCCCGTTCCCGTGATCACAGGGGTATCAAAACTAGATGTTAGCCGATTCTCAGACCTACCAAATATGGATACAAAATTTCATAAAAATCGGTCAAGCCGTTTCGGAGGAATTTAATCACAAACACCGCGACACGAGAATTTTATATATACGACTAGTGGACCAGGCAGACTTCGTTCTGCCCACCAGCGCCACCTACCGGGTCCAAGCATATGTAAGCTATCCTATCTTTCAAGTTGGATCGAAGTGCACATGGTGTGCGAATTTTATTATAATCGGTTAAGTGGTTTAGGAGTCCATTGAGGACAAACATTGTGACACGAGATTTATATATATAAGATTACCCTCGCAGATGATCCGTGCGTCGGCGGGGTCCGGTTTCTTGAGCAGCGTGAGCAGCGTGTGCAGCGTGCGCGCGCGGCGCGGCTCGGCGGCCGGCAGCAGCGCCGCCGCGCCCGCCAGCAGCGCCGCCGCCTCCGCGCGCCGGGACACCAGCGTGTGACCTAGCACCTAACACAACACGCAAAACGTACCAATTATACATGCACTGACCATTAATCACGCGAGACTCGATAGAGAAGGGTGCATAAAAAAATCACGAAATATTTTTCAACTCAAACCAGTCTTGCTTTCTTAAACTCTTGCATTGACATACAGAAACGTGAAAAGTAATCCATACAAGTAAAGATCAAATAATATTTGTTATTTCTGTAAGAGAGCATAAAGAACCCTATCAGACTTTTTATAAATAAAATCTACTCGCCAAGCTCACTTTGTTAGACAGGTTGCTTTTATTATAAGTGACTTAAATAAATAAAGAATTATCATCTTACTCTAGGCAAAGTATCAGCAACTAATGTGAGTAGACCGGGTAAAGTGATGGGTTTATCACTGTTCACCAATTCTGCGAGCAGATCATTCCCCAGCGGTTCGTTAAGATTCAATGACTCATTACACCAATTCAGGATTGGCAATTTGAGATTGTTTGGAAGCCCACTGTAATATACAAAATATAGGATAACACTTTAAAATTATTTATTAATTTTCTTTTGTATAAGGTTCAAGTACTAGTTCCTCACTACAAAGTTTACTTAATGATTTATTCATTTAACATCAAGTGAGAAATGCTTCTGAAATCTTATGAATGTTGAGATATGGGTACATAAGACATGTCACTGCTTACTATATAAATATTTGATAACAATTTAACAAGACTTTAAAAGATAGTGTCATAAATTTTAACCTGACAGTCAGGCAGTCTAACACCAAACCAAATCATTGGATATTTAATATTATACACTAGAGAAATCAGTATTATATTAAAAAATGTAAAGTATTTCTTTATATAATCAACATTATGTTACCTATTAATCCACATTTCCTTGCTATTAACTTCAATTGTATTATATTCGTAATGGACGCGCGTCCACTCTCCACCATCGTTGATGCTTAAAGTTTCATCTAGTGTGGTAACACTGCTTCGACGTAGAGGCGAATCTCGGACACTGTGGTCACACAGTACGGCCGGGTCAAACGAGCTTGTGTTTGAGCCTTCTTTCCTCGTTCTATAACAAGTTTCAAGTTACTATATTGAAAATCATTAGTATCAGGAACAATTGAATGTATATTTGTCCTCAATTGTATACTCAGTTGTTCTCAATAATGAAAGATCATTACTTACATCACACTATTCTTTTCACTGTCAATCATTTCAAACTGTTCTGGAGTAGCACTGTGTGTTGAATTGCCACTACCATAATGATTCTCTGTGGCTGTACATGTCAATGGCCTGGAATCAATTGGCTCAACTTTTGCCAACTTGTCATCTGCAATATGCAGCTCAAGGCCTTTGCTCTCTGTTGAAGGACTTGTCAGACAATTTAGGCTGACAATAGCTGCATCATACAATTTCTGGAAGTTCAACTTTTCTGTCTCTAAAGCTATTATTTTTTGTTTCAATAGTTCAATTTCTGCTGCTTGAATAATGAGCTGTTGAGAGTTACAATAATGCTATGAGCCTTGTTGTTTAGACAAATTTAAAATATTATTGGGCAAGTACACTTACTTACCTCATGACTCCAGTCAGTTTCTGTTTCTAGTGTCTGACAACTCACACATACATTCCCTTCATCCAAATCTGTCTGACAATCTACATCAACATATTGCCAATCCATTTCAGTTGATACGTCAGTCTTAGGTCTACTCAAACTTGTATTACTGCCCCGAAATAATGATATTAAACTAACTGGTCGTGGCATATTCAAGCCAACATCATCCCAATCTTCAAACTCCTGTAAAAATTAAAAAACTATAGAGATATAACACATATTTGAAAGTTTTACCATGTTAAATTGTTACCGTGATTAGAATACCTGATCAGGATTCTCATCAGAAAATGTAATGGAAGTAAGCTTGTAGTCCTGAAGTAAAAGGTACTCATTTATTAGAAAATTTAGAGCTCTCTTTTCATGCGGCTTTAGATTTCTCTGGATTGACAAATCTTTTGTACTTTTATCCAATGTAGATTCACCATCTGTAATATAAATAAATTTTATGTTATAGGTATTATAAGCTTTTTATTTTAATTTTACAAAAAGTTTTTCTTATTTTAATACCAGCAAACTGTGTAAGGTTAGCTCTTAATGCATGAATTGTTTCCCGAGCTTTTCTCAATTCAAACTCTAGTACAGCTACATCTCCCCCACTCCCTGCTCTGTCTCCGCCTCCATCTTCAGAGTACCGTGCTGTATCCAGAGAGTCAAGTGTGGCTTGACTTGGTGACCGATCTGTAAGAATAACATTGAATGAAGTGATGAATAGAGGTTCTTAATTTACACACCCAAGGCAATATTTGTAGAATTCTAGTAAATATTTGGCAGTTTTAGGTAGATATATGAGAATAATATGGCAGATTCATTCAATAGCATACAATTTATTGTTTATTGCATCATAAGTGAATGTTTGGATTCGTAGTAGTACAAAATTATTATTCCATATATGTATTGAGAATATGTATTGTAAAGATTTATTCATACATCATATCAGTAAGTAAATAAAATTTACTTACGCATAGAAGAAAATTCCGATGCCCTAGATACATGTTGTTCAAAGTTTCCAGGGTTAGAAAAGAATTCTCTCAGCTGCGGCAGTTCTTTACCACTCTCTACAATCTCCGTATGCAACTCCAAGGCTGTTAAGAAGTAGTGGTCTTTCAGTAACTTCGTAGCTATATCCTCGTACGACAAATGAGAAGATGCACTAAATGAGCTATCCTCAACATCCTTGTAAGGATTCATTGTTGTTGATTTTCACATAACAATTCCCGAACAACAATATTTTATTTCTGCAAATTAATATGGTCAATGAGCCAACTAAACCCGAAAAGATTTAAAGAATTTCTGTTCAAACGAACATGAAATAATGAATTTACTATCTATTTATTTTTACTTTACTTTTAATTTGCTTGGCGATTTGGCGAAAAATATAGACAGAATCTCACAGAACTGACAAAGTGACAAAACTTTTGCTCTAATACGTAGACAGAGAAACTAATAGACTAAGTGACGATTCTTTCTCACTCACACAAGAAAGGGAGCGAACATTTTAATACGAATGCGTAAGACAAAGATGCAACTAGTACATTTTCTGTCTCATCGTGTGAAACCAGTTTTTTCAAGTGTTTCGCAACTTTAATTGCGAAACAAACCTGACAGTTCGTGTTTACATTGTGTTGGATCTGCGAATTTTTTATGTTTTAGTGTGTTAAAACGATTCTAATATAGTGAAAAGACTGAGAAATTTATACTATTATAACGCCAAAGGTTATACAATGGTGCGTTGTCGTGTAATTTCATGTGGAAGCGATAGTGAGCAGGAAATTGCCGGTGTCTCTTTTCACGCGTAAGTACGACAGTTTTTGTGGTTTATTGACCACAAATATGTGTTTTCAGGGTTGATAACTTATTTGATAGTATTAATTAGCTAAATATTGCGTTAAATTATGAAAATTAAAGCGTAATATCGAGTTTCAATCAAAATAACCTATAAACATTATTGTGGAAGTGTTGCCAGCGTCCGGTAAAAAATCTCCCATTTTTATTGTAAAATATTCTCTTGAGAATGTGTATTAAAAGAAAGCAAATTAACATGGAATCCAATTATCACAGTGTTTTCTAGCAATAGCCCCGATATTTTTATCTAATATATAAAATTCTTGCGTCGCGGTGTTTGTGGTTAAACTCCTCCGAAACGGCTTGACCGATTCTCATGAAATTTTGTGGGCATATTGGGTAGGTCTGAGAATCGGACAACATCTATTTTTCATCCCCTTAAATGTTAAGGGTAATCCACCCCAATTTTTTTTTTCAATTTTAGAAAAAAAAAATGTTTTAATTTTTTTATGATACAGCAACAGTAAATACATATAACCCTGAATTTTCAACCCTTTACAATCAACCCCTATTTTACCATCGTTTGGAATGAAGTACATTTATTAATAGTTGATGTAACATTAAATAAATCGTATTTAATAAAGTGATAGTTACAACTGAAGATAATTAGCAAGAATTGTAATTTAAATTTTAAATTTAAATTTAAAATATTTTTTTATTATTAACAAATATAATGTACTATTAACTTAATCAGTAGGCTTAATTTTAGTAATAATTAGCTTGTGGTAACTGAAGTAGGACACATGTTTGAGATTAAATTTTAATTTAATGTTTCCCTTTCGTAACGCGGGATAAGGAACTCCCTTCCAAAATGGGAAAGTCGGGCACTGTGGCAACACACGCTTACACTATCTCTGTTTCAGTCGTGGTTACAGGGTACCTTAGTCTATTAGTTTCTCTGTCTACGCTCTAATATTTATTTTGTTGGTAGGTAGGTATAGATTACCAATATTACCATAGATAAGCCACCTATGAAGATTAAAGCTACAGATGCAGTGAGAGTAATGGTTTTTTACAATAGCCATCTTTATTCACATCATATACTCACCTGATATATAGGCATATGTTATTCCTATAAAATTTAATTTCTGTTTTTACCATTTGTTGACCAAAAAGATACGCTGAGATTTTAATGACTACATATTTAAATAATCTAAGGTACACTGGTTAAAATATATATATCCTGACTCTGAGACAATTTTGACACGGCCTTGATATAATACATTTGCTGCTTTTTAAATACATACTTATATCCAGAACATCATACATATAAATGTTTGGAAGGATGTTGTATACAAATGGTAGGACGTAGGAGTCGAATTGAAGTCAGAGTCACTACCCTTTTCAACCGGTCTCTCTATTATATAAATTGAAACTCTATGAATCAATCAACTTCAGTAGTTCTGTCAGTGTGTTCAGTCAGCTTCGGTCAATAGTTCAGTCACCCGGCCGAATAAAGTCAATTCAATAGTCAATCAAACAATAGGTGGTTGTGGTTCGCCGTTCGGTTAGTGATTTTGGTGAATTTAAAAAACCTTTTGTTTCTGAAAGATACGACTATGATTACGTTTATTCAGAATTGCGAAGATTCTGCCACAGAAAATAATCCTGCAGACGAATATCATTAATAACTATCGCATCATAGCTAACGGATTTCTGCTGTCTGCACCAAATTAAGCTCGTCAAAGTTGTCACCACCGTCCACAAAAGGAGATGCTGTGGCCACTGATTTTGTGAAATTTTAATTGATGAATATTTTTTTTGTGGAAAAATGGGAGAAGCATACTTTATTTTAAAGCGAAAACTTGAAGAACTTGGTTACAATAATACATTACCAATAGAGGCAGTTCCTTTGGTAGAATGCGTGTTAGCAGACCTATTACAAACAACTCGAAGTTTACAACATTATATGGATCTATCAAAGGAAGCATTACAGCAGCGTGATTCATTGATGCTAGAGGCAGAGCCCTATAAATGTGATAATGCTAGCCTAATACAAGAAAATAATCAACTACACAAAGAAATCATGCAGTTGAAAGAAGAAAACTTAAGGATTATAAAAGAAACTAAAAGAAAAATTAAAAGCTTGTCAGAAGAATTAATCAGAAAAGATGCCACAGTTAGCAAATTACAACATGATGTTAGAGACCTTAGTCTTAGAGGACTTTGCGCTGAGACACTGAGTTCTCGTACTAGAAGTCGGAAAAGAGATGGAGATTGCAATGTTTCAAAACTTTGTATGTGCAATGACAAAAAAAGTCATAATTTCGAAAATGAAATTTCGGATTTAACCAAAAAGATAGTATCCTTAGAAGAGAAAAATGATGCATACTCCGATGATATCATATTGCTGAAGGATAAACTAGAACATAGAGATAATGAGATCATGCGATTAAATATGTTGTTAGAAGGAGGCCGACCATTCACAGCTATAAGCAGAGACTGCTGCAATAGTAATTCTGATACTAAAGTTCAAAACCTAATGAAAGAGCTCCATGATATGGAAACATTAAATGATCACCTTAAAAAAGAAATTGAAAACAATTTAGAAAAGCAACATGAGGCAATGCTACGTGCACTTGGTCTGGCAGAGAAAAATAAAAGCTTACAAGATGAGTTAAAAAAAGTTGATACATTAGCATTGAATGTTGAAGATGATTGTAACAAGAGATTGTCAGTAATGATGAATGAACTTAAAACTTTACAAACAAGAATAGATGATCTATCTAAGAGAAACTCAGCGCTTGAAAAAGAAGTACTGGAGCACTGTGTTAACGGAAGGTCACCAAAGTTAAAACTACAAGAATCCTTAGAGGCATCTCTGAAAGAAAATGAAGCCTTACGTAAGGAGATAAAAGAATATGTGGAACTCAATAAAATCTTACAGGATAAAATTTCATCCATGAAATATGTAAGTAAATCACCCCAGGCAAATACAGATTTTGAACATAATAAAGTTAAACAAAAATGTCCTACAAAAGATGAGCTACAGATACTTCTTCAAGAAGAAAGAAAAAGTTATGAAAAACATATTATGGGCATACAGGAAAAAATGTCTGAAACAGTGAGTGTATTAAACAAGCATATACTTAAGTGTAAAGATCAGGCTAGTGCAAGATTGCAAACATCCCCTGAAAGTGCATTTGTACGAGAGCTTCATAATAAACTTTGTGAAAGTGAGCAAAAAATTCTAATGCTCAAAAAAGAAAATGATGAGTTCAGAAGTAACATAACAAAACATGATATAAATAACAAGCAAAACTATAAAGATGTCATAAGTCAGTTAAATGCTGAAAATGCAGAACTATCAAAAGAAAACATATTACTAAGCCAACAAGTAAGTCAATACAGGAGTATAAATTCTGCAAAATATAATGACAGAGGTGATTTTACTAGAAGAGATCAAAAACATAAAGATACAATTCAGGAACTAACTCATGAAATAGAGTTATTAAAAAAAGATAAACAAGAATACAAGTTACGATACAAGGAAGCCATGGACATGACAGAAAAATTCAAACGAGATCTAGTATTTAAACAAAGAGAAATGGAACAATTAGAGGAAGAAAATGCTTCTTACAAAATGACCAATAGAAATGGAAAAGCTTCATCTGATCATCTCAGAGAAGAATGTAACTTTTTAAGAGAACAAATAAAGAAAATGCAGACAGATGTGATTAAAGAGAAAACATTATCCAGTCAAATAAAGAATATACAACTAGAAACAGAAAGGAGTAGTAATGAAATACAAAATGAAATACTGTGTGTTAAAAAAAAACTTACCATATCACAGGACACAATTGACTCTCTAGAAAGGAAATGTAAAGAACTTCAGTCAGAAATTATGTCCTTAAAAAATGATAAATCAAATTTGATTAATAATATAAGGAAAGTAGACCAGGAGCGTGACAAATTAGTTATAGAACTAGATCATAAGACTGAGAAAATTAATGGTTTAGAACAAAAGTTAAATTCTCAAACATTTGATATAAGTCAATTGGAAAATGAAATTTCGGAGCTAAAAAGGCGATTAAATGTAAACAAAATTTCTGAACATAAATTAGTAGATAATGAAGCCCAAATAAAATTTTTAAATGGTGAAATTTTAAGACTAACTCAGCAATTTGATTCTGCTGTTATGGAAAATAAACAATTACAGAATGGTTTAACTGATGCTAATGGGAAACTGAAAATCACCAGGATAGAATATGAAAAGTCTAGAAAAGAAGTTGAAGGTTTGAAGCAGCAGTTACAACACTATGTGGCAGAAGTCAGAAGAATTGAAGAGTTAATGTCACAAAAGGAAGCTGAACGGTCTGATATGCTGGAACATTTTGCCAGTTTATCTGTTGAAGCAAATATATTGGAAAATACAAATCATTCATTAGAAAGTGAATCTGCTTCTAAATCTCTTCAGTTACAATCATACATTAGTAAAATACAAAATTTAGAATCAAATATCATAGATAAAGAGAATATGATTGATAGTCAGTCAACTTGTATTACTAATATGAAATGTAAAATTACTGCTTTAGAGAATGAAGTAAAACTACTTACAGAGGAAAAGTCAATCCTTGAACAGAACATTTCATATCTTAAGCAGATGTGTAACAATTTACAGTTGGAACATAAAAATACTGTGAAAGGTGTTCTGGACAGTGATTCAGAATTAAAACTGTATGAAAAAAGAATCAAAGGCTTAAGTAGCGCAAAAACAGAATTACAAGAAGAAAAGGAAAGTATTAAAGAAAAGTTGATGACAACAGAAAAGTTGTTGTCTAATGCTCGAAGAGAAATAGTTGAACTGAAATTAGCATTGCAAGATGCTACATCTGAAACTAAATCATTACAAGACAGTGTGAGCAGACTGAGTAGAAGGGAAGCCGTTATTCATGAGGTAATTTTGTTTGTTATTTTCATATTTTCGTTTTATGGCGTAGGTTACCAACAAGTAGTGGTACCAGCCTGATTGTAAGTTGTGATCGCTGCCAATATGCAAGTGCAACACGACACGATGGGCATCGCCGATGTATTTACCCTAAGATGTAAAGTCCGCTGATAATGTGTTAATAAAATAAAACAACGCAATTATGTACCTCAAAATTATGACTATTATACCTATAATCCAAAACGTTTTGTGCCATTTCTTTCGAAATATAATTTTACACATTTCTGCTCCAAACTTTTTCATCAGTTAAATACATAGGTACCTATATGGTGAAATTAAGATATAATTTGCTTTACTTTTCAGACCACGTTGACTAAAGAAGAATTCGAGCTGCCTTTAATGTTAGAAGAGATACATGAAGTAAGTCATGAAGATGATGAAGATAGTACACGTTATCACGCGACGCGAAGAAGATTTTCCAAGTATACACACAGTGACACTTTGTAAAGTAAATAAGCAAGTTATGAGCCAAGCTCACGACGAGCAAGTCTTGTAAAAACGTTTGCTAAATTCTATGAATTTCAGTTTGCTTTATGTAGGTACCTTCCTATTAGTGATAGGATATATTATATAGGTACTGTAACATGTACCTGCATAGCTAGTCAGAATGATTAAGCTATCCCCATGAAAGACTAGGTTATTTTCCATTTTTGACAATATTTTACACACTATTATCCTGAGATTCGAATAGGGTTACATTATGAATTTTGACCATTATTGATTGGGCAATTTTCGAGAACCTAATGATATATTTTTTTAATATTTTGGGTGGTTTGTATGAGGTAACCGTTTATCTTTGTAGATGATGGGATTTTTAATCTGTTAGTGACATTCCAAGTTATATATAATAGCATGTGTTGTACATAAAATACTAACTCAGAGTAAAACCATTAATGACTGGCTCGCTCACTTTCAGGGGAAGGCAGCCGCCCCTGTTTGGAAATTGTATACGTATTTTTATCTGCCTATAAAGTCGAATGTGATTAAAGGTGTTTCTCCTACACATTACATACTTTTACCTTATGCCTTGTATTGATAGTGTCCCTATAGGAATTTAATTTAATAAAAAAAAACACAGGGTATCTGACCCTGGGCCAGCAGCTGGGTACGCCCTTGTTTCCCGAGATCGAAGCGCATAGTTATTAATGTTATTAGTTATCCTAATTAAAATATAAATGTGAACAACTGAAATCATCAATTTTGATTATGTAAAACACAAAAAAATTGGCTTTTAACGTGTCAATGTATCCTGAACATAATCAAGGTATTCATTATTCCTTGTTGTTTCACAACTCCATCATTAACTTTCTCAAATATATTGTTATTGGGATTTAAATGTCTAACTGTCAATCTCATTACTAACTGTTAATATGTATTGATAAATTTAGGTACATCTCTGTGATACTCTTTATTTAGATCTCAACTTTTAGGGGTTTTATGGTAAAAAAACTTTACCTGTACCTGTTAAAAACAAACACTTAGTTTATAATGGTGATAATAAGTACCTATCATCCCTTAGCTTACAACACCGCATAAATCATTTTTACCAACTTTTCAGGAGACGAAAAAAAAACTTTATTTTAAAAGGCCAACTGGCTTGCGCGCTGTTACTACTTTTTAAATTAAATATAAATAAATATCCTGGGTCATTTTTCACACACGGCCAGCAGCGGAGCAGCTATATCCAATGGCATTAAAATGTAGAAACTGCCAATTTTCGACTTGAGCGGTGTTGTAAGCTAAGGGACGCCATATTATTTATGGCAGCTACCAACAAGCCCCATTGTCTTTAAATGTATTAACTTTCTGTTACCTTGCAAACTGTAAATAAAAAGAATATTCAAATTATTTTAGTTGTTTATTTCTTTGAATATATATGGAAAATTATTCCCTTATAAATTTTTACTATAATACATAGTTATTATCCACAACACATTAACCATAGATTCCCTAGCTTTAATGTAAACAAATCTTTGCACCAAAAAAGAACTTCTAATTTTATGAAATACTTGTGATCTGCCCTGGCTTAGCATGGGCAGCACATAATTTATAGATATTTAATCTATCTATCTTTTGGTGAAAACCTTATAAAAATCCATACTGGTTACTGAGATTAGCCTGAACTACATTAATTTATAATAGGTACACACAGGTAGTTTTAAAGCAATGCTGCCATACCTATTAGGGAGGTCATCCTACTTGTATATCAAATATCTGTGCAATTGATCTTTATAATCCTGCAAACAATGTACTATTAGCTACCTTTATTACACTTATAATAAAATTACATACCAATATACAGTCATTATTTTCCCTTTATGTGATCAAATATTTTCAAAGATATCAATTTGATTTTACATAGTTATTAAGTATGCCAAGAATTGAATTTCTAAATATTTTTTTATAACAATATGTGTAAAATTTATTTTTGGGGTACTATTTACAATTTATTCCATATAATTACTCATGTTAATGATACAATCATCACAGACACATTTTACATCAATATATATATACCACTGATAGATATCAAAGCTCACATTAAAAATAAATTTATCATGTAAGCATATGAAGTTAACATATAACATACAGTCACTTTCCATGTTTAGACCTTTGTGTTAATCCAAAACATGTTCTATGTGTATGCACAAGTTTATCAGCTTTAGACATACCATTTTTAATATTTATGGGATATCCTTTTGAGTAAGTACAAACCATTATTAACAATATTATTTGTGCATTATAGTTAACTTAATTATATACCATGAGAATAATACAAAACAAAAATGGGCAATTTTGTACCTGGTAAATTACATTTTTACTATCGGTGGGTCAAATTTGATAAATGAGCAAAAATAAACAAATACTAGTATAAATATTTTATATTAATATTGGAGTAAGTCATCAAACCAATAGGTATATTGTATAAAATTTAAATTGCTAGTCAAGTTTGTGGAATGCATTTATTGAAACATGTTTAATATATGTACATATAGTTATAGAGAGAGTAAGTGTACCAACCAGACTTGATAGCAGAAATTATTCTGTACAAAATCATAGTTTGTATTATTAGCTCTACCATTATAATAATAGATACACTTAAGTATATAATATTTACAATGAATTATACAACATTATAGTAAGTAGTAATTAAACTACAAATTTACAGGTTTTTATTATTTTCAAATTTTTTAAATCTCACTAAGTAGAATTTGGACAATTAAATAATTATATGATTTAGCAAAGATTAAGCAAAAAATCATATTTGTAGGAATTTCAAAAACGAAATATGTAACATAGAAAGGAAGCAATGAGATTGATTATGTATGTATATCATTATGATACTATCAGAATTATGAGAATAATTGATTTATTAAGTGTCTCAAATGAGTATTTAGGATACTATAAGTTACTTAATGTAAAATAATATAAATTTCCAATCACAGAACCATATTATCTAAAACCTCATCAACTTTACCATCACAATAATTCTACTATAATTGACTCTGAATTCATTTGAATTACATTTAATATCTAGCTGATATATAGACCAAAGCATAATTACCTAATTAAATCTAGTTACATATGATTATCATTACAATGTAGCTAAAATTCTAGTGAAACCCATTCCTGCTCCTAGCAGAGTTTGGCCAATTCCCCATATCATAGCATGTATAGGGGGCATTGCTTGATTCGCAGCACGGTATATGAACGCGACAGCTGCACTGCTCGCCACACCAGAAGTCACTGGACCCACCACACCCATCACTATAAGGAGTACCGGAAAGAACTTGCCGTATTTGTGCTTCCTAAGAGTCCCAAAAGCAACGAGGGCTGCACAAGTATGCACGACTACTGACGAACACAAAGACCACAAGAACACTGGATACCACATCTCGCCAAAAGTATCTAACGGGTCACCAGGAGTCAGCTTCAAGATATCCACGAATGAATCAAACTCTGACACTCTAAACTCCGACAACATGTCATACATGTTGTCTTACGTATTTCGAAGCCCATAGGCATCGGGATAGCTGTGATTTTCGACTTATAATTTTGACAAAATTAAGATTAATAGGTTCATAAATATTAGCAATTCTCCGTTCTAAAATATCATAAGTAACAAACACACAGACTGGTTAAGTTAAATAAGGATATGTACGGGAATTATCAAACAAAAATCTTCTGTCTGGCTGGTTCATCGTCTGTCTTGCCTCTGTTACTGTCACTGTCAGTGTCAAGTGTCATGCCAGTAGAGTAAGCATGTCTACTCGAGTCGAGGGCTGCCGTCTCTGATTCGTACTGATGACTAGGCAGCATGGTCTCTGACCCTAGCCTGTTCTGCAAGGAACGAATAAAACAAAAAAAAAAAAAAAACGTCTCTGATTCGAACTTTAGATAGTTTAGATTACTACATTTAGATTAGTCACTAGTTTACATACTAGCGTAAATAACGTAATGCACATAATAATATACACATGGCTACAATAGCTGTACTGTAGTGTACACAGTATAATAATTATTATATACGTCTTCAGTTAGTAAGGGCCTTTTTTATTGTTACACTTGCTAGGCTGTATACACGCTCTATTAATATAAACATTATATTTATGACTCTTTATCTGTACGCTACCGTCATAGACAGCTTTATCCTTATTTTATTAATAATTTGAGACTATATACGACGTCTAGCGAGATAAATAAATAAATAAATTTGCGATGAGATCGGCACAGCACAGCTCTAACCGCTACCGCTTGAAGATAGGAACATTGAATGAACAATTGAAGTTAGTTAGTGTTATTCATTCATTTGTCAAGCTAAACAGGTTAAGTAGATTCCGTCTGTGTTGGGTACTATTGATTATTTGCTATTATAATATAGTAGTGAAATATTGGTGCATTGTTTTAAACATCAGCTGGTGTGAAAAATCAGTTTTAAGTTTCAAGGTACGCTCATATATTTGTAAAATCTCACTTGTATTAAATATTTTTACTCGTCTGAAGTTATACACGAGTGACATTGATGGCTGACATTGACATAACAGATCGATTGCGCGAGCGAGTAAATTTACCTAACCTTAAAATTACTTGTATTTATTACGGATACACCGCGTGTTTGTTTTAGTTTTATGGACTGTTAAATTATTCTCAAAAGAAATAATCAAACACCATGGGTAAAGTACGATCTGCACCGGGTGCGCCCCGGAAACAGGGTTTCAACAAGTCCGGGCATTCTATGAACCCCGACCGTCCAACAGAAGGGCTTAAAGGTGTAGGAAATCCAAGAACCAAAGGAACTATCAAACGTCTGCAGATGTACCGCAATTTCAAAGCAAAGAGGGATAAAACTGGAAAGATTTTGACACCTGCTCCTTTCCAAGGTTGGTTGCCTTCAGGAACGCAAGCGCGTGTGGAACCGAATCAGAAGTGGTTTGGGAATTCTCGAGTGATATCACAAAATGCCTTACAAAAGTTCCAAGACGAATTTGGTGCTGCTGTTAAGAATCCTTATCAAGTAATTATGAGACCCACTAACTTACCCATAACTTTGCTCAATGAAAAAGCAAAAAATGCCAGAGTACATTTACTTGATACAGAGGGATTTGATAAAACATTTGGCCCCAAGAGACAAAGAAAACGTGTAAACTTAAAGTTTAATGATTTACAAACACTCTCTGCATCTGTGGAAGAAAGTTTGGGTAAATATGATGAGGAAAAAGATATTGACAGAGTTCGTGAAGATACAGGTGTTAAAGAAGGACAGAGAGATTGGGTTTTTGGTGCTGGAATGAGCAGAAGAATTTGGAATGAACTTTACAAAGTTATTGATTCTTCAGATGTATTATTACAAGTCCTTGATGCTCGTGATCCAATGGGAACGAGAAGCCCATATGTTGAAAAATTCCTTAGAGATGAGAAGAAACACAAACATTTGATATTCATTTTGAATAAAGTTGATTTAGTACCCAATTGGGTAACCCAACGATGGGTGGCTATCCTGAGCTCAGAATATCCGACAATAGCTTTTCATGCTTCAATGACACATCCCTTTGGAAAAGGCTCACTCATAAATCTTCTTCGTCAATTTTCAAAATTACACATAGATAAAAAACAAATTAGTGTTGGACTGATTGGCTATCCCAATGTAGGCAAATCATCAGTTATTAATACATTGCGATCAAAAAAAGTATGTAAAGTTGCACCTATTGCTGGAGAAACCAAAGTTTGGCAATACATCACATTGATGAAGAAAATATTCTTAATAGATTGTCCAGGAATTGTCTATCCATCTGCTGAGACAGACACTGAGAAAGTACTCAAAGGGGTTGTCCGAGTAGAATTAGTACAAAACCCTGAAGATTATATAGAAGAAGTTATCAAGAGGGTCCGAAAAGAATATTTATTGAAAACATATAAAGTAGAAGGATGGGAAACTGCTACAGAGTTTTTGGAAAAACTTGCTGCCCGCACTGGTAAACTTCTAAAAAAAGGTGAACCAGATGTAAACCAAGTTGCTAGAATGGTTCTCAATGATTGGCAAAGGGGTAAATTACCATTCTATGTAGCTCCTGAAGGTTTTGAAGTACCACTTACTAAGCAATCTACTGAACCAGAAGTCAAGGAAAGCCAGAATGCTACAGAAGAAAAGAAAGATGACGAAAATCCTCCAGAAGAAACTAATCTGGACCAGGAGCATGAAAGTCCAGTTGTGAACATCAATAAGCTTATGATAGCTCAAGATTTTGCTAAGATCAGAGTTGGCTTACAGTTTGACAATGATGATGATGTTAAACCTCTTGAGAAAAAAGATTTACCAGAAGGTATAAAAGATGACAAAAATGATTTTAAAAATGGAGATAAAAAGAAGAATGATGATGATGATGTTGATTCTTCAGATATTAGTGACTTTTACAGTAGTGACGAAAATGAGTGTAGTGATGTGGAGGACTATTTGACAAATGATGCAGAAACTGTAAAAGAAATGAAACGCAGGAAGATTGAGGCAGCGGCAAGTGGTGAATTTACAGTAGAAGAAGTTTCACAAAAAGGGAAGAAACGCAAAGCTAATGAAGATGTTTCTGTTGCAAAGAAAACAACAGCCAAACAAAGAAGAGCTGTCGAGAGAGCCCAGCGTCGTACAAAAACTGGAAGCAACTTTTATGAAGTATCAAATGTCAAAAATCGAAATAGGAATAAGAAGATTCCTTAATTATTCTTTTAATAAATGTTATTTTAATAATATTTACAAGTTTTATTTTTTTCATCAGTAATGCAAAGACCTTATGGAAAAGTATGATAATATGAGCTTTTGTAATACATCACTAAATATTAACGATTTGAAAATTTATGACTTTTTTTAGGTAACTGGCTAAGAGACATATACAGTTTGTGACTCTGTGTAGGATTAATACTTACGCTCCTCTATGTTCTTTAGAATTGTATACCACTTAAGATGAGGGTTTTAATATTACATGTATTCAAAAGCAGTAAGGGTATATGTACACAATACTAAGGTTATACATATATACCTATATATGCCTGATAAATATATATGTAAATATACATATATGTATTTGACAAGATGCCGCCCTTTTACCCGAGTAGATTTTGTTCCCATAGAAAAACAGGAATCAAATATTGCCATGTTAGTTACTCTATGTGTAGAAAACAGAAACGCAGTAGCAGGTACCAACTAGTTATTTATATGTAAGTTAAATCAATGTAAGAATTACTATTGTTATACAATAACAGTACTTATTACATAGTGTATTAACTGAGGTTGCCAATATAACTCTATTATATAGTGGTTATATATAGGGTAGGAGGTAACATACTTTACAGTTGGATTTAAATTTCAGATGTCGTCCGGCAGCGAGAGTGATGATGACTTTGTACCTGGAGAACCGGAAAAAGTGTCTGAGGAAGATTCAGCAGATGAGGAGACAGATATGCAATTCGAGCAAGAGCTTGTAAAAAAAAATAAACGTAAAGTACCTTTAGAAGGTAAAGGCAAAACAAAGAGGAGAAGAACCAGAAATGGACCTAAAGAATTAGCCAATGACCCAGAGGATGACAAAGTCCATCAAGAAACTGTAGAAGATCCAGAAGAACTAAAGAAAAAAGAAGAAGACTTGTGGGCTAAGTTTTTAGAAGGCACTGATACTAAAACTAAAGCTGCTCCAAAACAAGTTACCGCTACCACTGAGCCAGTTAAATCTTTACAAATTAATAAACCTACCACAAACAAAGAAAAAAAAGATGACGACAAAGCCAGAGAACGAAGAATATTCGAGTTTGCCGGTGAGACCATTGTGGTAGAGGATAATGTTATTAAAGAGAAAACTAAAACAACCGAATGCCCTGCATCAGGTAAGAACTTTAGCATAAACCTCTGGTATCTAAATTTCAATATGACATTACTTTTATTAGCAATTTGATTGATCTTTTACCGTTGTCTAATTACAGTCGGTAGATTAGACGGACCTTCGCGAAGTCGAAGTGGCGTAGGTTCGGGAGGTCTATCGAGTGTACTGGAACAATTAAATAAGAAAAACAAGTTGTCTACCCTAGAGAAATCTAAATTGGATTGGCTCACTTACAAGAAAGAAGAAGGCATTGAAGAGGAAATCCAAAGTCATAATAAAGGAAAGAAGGGGTGAGTTATATTATAAAAGCATATACCTATTGGAAAAATGGCTAGAGATATAAATAAAAATGACTGGTTCTATACATAATGTGTAAAATATTGAAGATATACTGAACTGATGATCTTGTATGACAAAGGCCGTTCGAGATTCTGGTTAAAACAGACTTGTTGTATTATGAATCTTTCAGTAGGTTATAGGTATATGTAGATAGGTAGGTATATGTAGGTAAATATTTTACGGTTTAATAACTGTTAAATAAATATAATATTACAATTAATACATTTTTTCAGATATCTGGACCGGCAAGACTTCCTGGAACGAGCAGATCATCGCCAGTATGAAATTGAGAGAGATTTAAGGACTTCTCGACGAAGCAACCGATAAAATCATTATAAAATATACTTATAGATAATCTCGGAAAAATATTCGAAAATAAAGACTTAAGTAGCCACATATTATCACTTTAACTGAAACCATCCTCGAAGGTATATTTAGATTCCACATTGCATCACGAAGTGGGACAACTGCGTAAGTTAATTTATTTCATTGATAGACCATACACTAATGAAACGACCGTTTGTCCTTGTAATGAATAGTCTGGTACACAAATGCATCTATAATATTCACGATGTTCCATTCCGGGCTAGCATCTTTACCTACCGAAACGTTCCTTATTAGAAAACTTGTATGTGTGTGCATAAAAATAGCAAGCGAATCATAACATATATAGGTAGCTACGTGATGATATGTGGAATTGTGTAGGTATTCTATTCAGTTAATTCAGTCTTCCCACAGTAATTCCTAAGACAGTATAGAACAGAGTATTGCATAATTTGTCAGGACAGTTATCTACCGCAAATGCCGGGTCACAATAATAGTAAACGGCCTCGCAAGGTCCATTTCATCCATTCTACTCAATCACGTCAATAAGAGCGGCTCTCAAGTTGGCAATCAATTTCAATCTGAACGAGCGCCTCGGTCGCGGCGAGGAACGATTTGCACACGTTGTGCTAATCAAGCACTAAACAGTTTATTTGTCGAGGCCGCGGTGTCACATAGCAGTTGTACCCAGTAACCAGTACTGAATTCGCGTCTGTCGAAGCTTCATGACGTTGTTGTTTCATATGATATTATTCAAAATATTTATTTGGACGATACGAATATTTGTGTTTCAATCAAGATTGATGTGAAGTGCTACAGCAATGACTACGTACGGAAGGTGGACTTTGTATGATGGTGGAATGGATGGTGTTCAGGTAAGTTTGAGTCACACGATATAATTATAATACTATATTTTAATAGTTTATACCTATTATTCGCTGTTATAGATTTAATAATAATTTAAAATATCTTAGAGAATATTTATTAATATTTTTTGAAACTTCAATCAGCAAACTCTATAAATAAAAACTATATGTATAATTTAATTTAAATAATACAATAAATATAATACAGAAATACCGTTAGCTAGATGCTTTGTTACTTATATTACTGATTGATTATATTGACTTACAAAGTATGGACATATTGCACATGCATTATAATGTACATAGGAAAACTGAGTAATACCAGTTGTTAATGGTTTTATCTAAGTAGGCTTTAACAAGCTCTTATGAATAGTCAGAATCTTAGACCGGTTAAGAGGTAGTTTCACCAGGGAAAGCCAGCATTAAGTAATTTCAAAAGGGAGAGAACGAGAAGAACCTATTTTATTATGATTTGTTGGACGATCCCGTTATGTGTCTCGAGAACTTTTAGTGGAGTCATTAATGTTTTGGATATCAGTGAGAAAATTTACACTTTATAATAAAAATCAAGTCGGAATAAATCTTAGTTACGACTACGCCGGGGATTTAGCAATTATTTGGTTCATTATGCGGACACGGGTTTCTGTAACGTTTTCACTTGGATCGCATAAGAAAATTAGCAATAAGCATTTTCACCTTCGGTTTGGTGAGATGCAAGTGCTTCTATGTGATCGAAACGAGTGTCTGTTGGAGATTAACAATGTCACTATAATATTTAAGTTCAATAAACAACGTTAAACCTGATGTCGTATCTTAAGATTCAATGCCCATTGAGTTTCCAGGAGCTCACTTGTCCAGTCCACCCACGTGTATTACCAAGGTAGCGAAGGACTAGCTATCTACATCTAGTATAGGCAATGACGTAATCTGGAACAGTGAATGTAGTAGAAAGGAAAAGTGGGCGAACTACCGATTCAATATACAGCCTCGAGCTGCGCCCACGCCAGTCCTCAAACCCTTCCAAATCTTAGTCAAAACCTAAAACGAACCTAAATGTATCGAAGAAGATTTGCATTTATCTTATGTAAGTACAATCGCATTTGCTCTACCCAATGTGTTAAGTGACTGCAAAACTCATTTTAAAATATTGTTATAATCAACATCTAAAAAACTTTAGTTAAGTAGATAGGTAAAGAAAGATAGAGTTTATTTATTTATTGAAGATAAGATTAGGTACTGAGTTAAATTCAGGACTAATACCTAATATAATATTTAAATTATTATTCAAAGTATCGACCCATTTGATACCGTACGTACCGTATTATTTTTACTTGTACATAAATACTAGCTAACTTTAAAAAAAAATCTACAAACTTTTTGTATCCGTAACTTAGGTATTTGACTATACCATAACTCTAGGGCTGATGTAGTAGTATTAATTGTCCTCATGAAAACCCTGTCTGCACACACGTCATTAATATTTGCAGTTTAAGCTCAATTGTAGTCAATTCCATAGGTCAGGAAGGAAGCATACAGAATTGCTCGTCTATAACTAACGGTAATTGTTTCGTTTTGAAACAACGGAGCTATTGTTGTCAGGTTCCATAATATTTGCTCAGGTGTGCGCTATTCGTGGCGAGGTGTGATCTGTACAAATGAATGAGCCACGGCGGCGATAGTGCAGGGCACTGCGCATGTGTACTCGCGCTCGATAACCGCACTACGCCCGTGGCGGCGGCACGTGTCCATGTGATCAGCCGTAAGGATTCCGTCCGAGTGTTCTGAGATGGAGGAGGCTGCGCTGCGAGTCCGTGTTGATCGCGAACGTAGCGTGTAGGTCGGGCGGCCGGGCGCGGGCGGCGCAAGGCACGAGGGCCCTGGAAGCCGTGGTGCGAAGGCGCGGGGTGAGCGATGCGCGCGGCGGTTCGGCCGTCGGCGGCGCGCCAGTCGCACACTCGCGCCTATCGGGGCGGGTGCTAGTCTCGTGTCGATCGCGTAGGCCCGTTTTCATACAAAACCGTAATCTGATTAAGTATATTATATAAAGAAATTTATTTTTCCTTCGTCAGCGAGTTTTTTTCACATGACCAATAAGGATTACTTCACGATGTGTGTAGTCTACGATCGCCAATAGTAGTGTTGTGTTCGGCTCTAATAGCTCGTGGAAATTTCGCGTTTTCGGGAAAGTGTTTTTCTTGTTTGTGTGAGGCGTCGCGCGTCGCGGTCGGCAGGACCGGCAACGACAAGGAGCGGGCGCGCGGCCCGTAGTGGCGGGTGGTTGGATGGTGCGGCGCGGGCGGGCGCCGGGGTGCGGCCGGCGGCGCCGCTAGCAAAATGTCGATACCCCTAGGCCGGGAGACTGTGCTCCCTTCACAGGTGAGTGTTGGTTTTCTTCTCGCGGTGTAGAACGCGTGCCGCCCGCGTGCAGCGCTGTAGAGCGTAAGAGCACAGTAGTAAGGGTGCATCCTTAATGTACCTGTACAGTACAAGTGGCTTTATCATCTATTTGTGCATGTTATCATAGGCTTACCTAACTATGCTGTACATATCGGATGAATTCAATAATAGGTATACATGCTATTATGGAATAGTACCTATCTATTTATCATTCGCATCTACTATCCTGCAGATATTTATGTCTATGATAATCTTATTGGGAAAATTACAATGATAGCAGCAAGGACATATATAAGTAATATGATTATAATTGAATAATGATTGCCGTCATAACAGAACAGTTATGTACTTATAAAAATACGAGTTACGTAAGAAACGCTAAAATTGTCATATTTGTTGTTACATTGGTGCAAAAAACGAATTGGAACTAGTATTTAGATAGGTAGGTAAGTATGGAGGTACTTGCTTACGTACCTAACTATCAAATAATCGCATAGGCATTCATTTCTAGTGCTATACCTATCTAATAATTCACCTAATCGGACGATGTCTTAGTTCCAGATTTTCTTAATTTCACCATTTTATTTTAACTTTTATGAAAAACCACTTCTTGAAATGTAATGGTGCTTAATCAACGATTGTTCATATATGTATGTACTTACATTTTATTTACCAAAAGACGCTCTTATCGTTTCGAGTATATTTCGCAGAATTTATGTAATAAGCCTCTTTATTGGAGTCTTATCAATAACATGACGTGGAATTAAAAATAATAATTCATTTCACGCGGATACTAAAACATGAATAAATAATTAATTCAAGTCAACCTTAAATATTTCAATTATAATAGGTATAATCTTTATTGTTTATGTTTGAAACATTAAGTTAGTACTTAGCGAAAAAGGTTGGTGATTTTTGATTCTATTGATAAAAATGTTTCTCGGTAATTAAAAAACTAAATATCTCTAAGTATTCTATAGGTATGTTTTAGAGTAATGTACCAACAAGATATCAACATCAAAAAAAAATATTGTTTCCGTGACATAATGACTTATTATAATTATTATTGGGAATTACTCGTTGGCTAATATTAGGGCTTACGTATACTATTGCGTACGGTAATACGGAAAAAGTACAATGTAATTTTGATTTAAAAATATGTTACGTTATGTTTAATATGACAGCCCGGTTGGCTTTGTGGTTAGTGACCCTGACTCTCGAACCGCGGGTCGTGGGTTCGAATCCCACCCAGGACAAACATTTGTATACATGAATATGTCTGTTTGTCCTGTGTCTGGATGTAATCATCTATATAAGTATGTATTTAAAAGTAGTATATGTAGTATATCAGCTATCTGGTTACCATATCACAAGCTCTGCTTAGTTTGGAATCAGATTGGCCGTGTGTGAAAAATGTCCCAGGATATTTATTAAAAAAAAAAAAAAATATAATAATAATAAATCAATAAACAAGAGAAAATAATAAAATTATGTCTATCGAATATAAATTTTATCGTTAAAAAAAACCCATAAAATCAACATGCGTTTGTTATTATAACACTCCGTACACGAGACCAATTCACACTTTATTGAATATAGCTGCCTCCCCGCGGTTTTACCCGCGTAGTTCCCGTTCCCGTGGGAATACAGGGATAAAATATAGCCTATGTTACTCGGGGATAATGTAGCTTTCCAAAGGTGAAAGAATTTTTGAAATCGGTCCAGTAGTTTCGGAGCCTATTCATTACAAACAAACAAACAAATCTTTCCTCTTTATAATATTAGTATAGATCAGAAAAAAGTATAAACAAATAGAGTTAAATAGTAGGTACAGTAATATAATTATTTAATTTAAAAAAAATGTGTATAGCAATATTGATTAAACTTCCTACATGCTTTGGTTAACATGAACCTATGTATTATTGTAATAACATTAATATTTTTATATAATACAAATTCCTATAATTGCGTAAGCCTCTGTTAGGGACTTAATTAATTCATGTCTAAATGCCAAAGGCGACTGTAAGTAGGTACTACAGCTCTACAATTAAATATACCAGTGAACTTATCTGATGTGTGACACAAATCTACTGACACCATTTTTGGAGTTCTTATAAATAATATCATAGGAGTTACCACATATGGAGTGTACGTAAATCAAATCGTAACCAGCGAGTCCTAACGGTTGCACATCAACTACAGTTCGATCGTAAACTTGACACTGGCACTGGTTGGACAGTTAGGACTTAATAGCTCCAATTAAAATTAATATCGTTTGCCATAATTCTTATTTGGTGAAATAAAATAAATCATAACTTACGACACTATATCAAAATATATTTCATGAAGTCGGTTAAAAACTATAAAGGCATTTAAATGGTAGAGATCATAAGTAAAGATTGAAATTGAAAACCCGAAGTCATTGTAATATTTTAATTATCGAGTACGTTATGTATAAAATTAAAGCACGACTATGATTTTCTTTTCAAAAGTAAAACCATTAATAAAATAACTAACCTAATAATATGTTCATTTATAATTCTGGCAAAATTTATCGCCGAAGATTAATCGGTAGGCTGGCTTCGGTTGGATTCGGTTGCCACTTGGCGGCGCAAAGTTCAAGGCTCTATTGATCCATCAAGCAGGGTGCAAGGTTGGGCTATTTCCGTCGGTTATTTTCACTACACCTTTTCCTCTTTTCAGATATCTTTAGATCAACTTCACTTCCTATAGTAACGTAAAGCTTAATCTTACTATTTTATCATCATTCACAATCTCATCATGTGATTGGATATAATGAATTGATTTATTACCTGCCAGGTGTGAATAACGTTTCGATTTATCTGTGTGAGGTTCTTATTAGCCCTTTTAAGCGTAGATATATACCCACCTAAATATAAACGATATTAAACTTATAACGAAGATATGTTATGTTACAAAATTGTACGGAGCTGATTTAAAAGCTGTTATTGGTTATTGTTGCGGAAAGTTATTATCTATTTAGGTTACTGTTATCTACAGTGCGGAAATTAAATCAATCACGCTCATGACGCTCAGCTTAAATGGTGGCTCGTGGAAAGCTTTTGCGCGAATCGCAATTTAGGTAGGTAGGTACCTACTTACTTTACGTACAGCCTAGACTTCCTTATAATAAGTACCAGATAAGTAGATTATTTAAATGCGTTAACTATGTGTACCGTAAAGCTAATAGGGTCACACCTCGAGACAGTAAGTTCAGTATCCGTGCATTTCTTGCGTAAAGTTATCCACTCGCATTGCTCACTATGACTCATAAGTCTTCTGCGAACCTTAACTTATCGCTAGGTGAGCCGTGCGTGAGGTGACGAGTATAGAAAAGTATAGTAAAAAATAAACAAATTTTTATGTTAAAGCCTAGTTGTAGTTGTTGTTCAATACAGTAGTTTATTATTTAACTAGCTTTCGCCGTACGGTTTAATCCGAGTTCCCAGAGTAAAATAAAAAGTAGTCGTGTTGTCTGTCCAATCAGCAGTCTAAAAAGTTAGTTGAGTTGGGATGCGAAAGGCAAACAAGCTCCGGAACATATTTTTTTATTATTTGTAGGATTATACAACACAAAAAGGAATGATAATACTTATGTACCTACCTGTTTAAGCGCACATCACATATTTTTAAATCAGAAAAAATAATACATAGAAACAGAATAGGGTATCAATAATGAGGTAGGTAGAAATAAAATATAATTTCGCTCAAATATTAGGTTTACTGGCGACCAAGTTACTCAGTCGATTAGTTCTTTTTAGTTTATTAAATCTTTATTCGTTGACTTGGTGACTAAATTCGCGGTTTTGTTGCTTTGTCCTTGCCGGCTCTTTGTTATTTTGTATCGCTACAATAATCGCGAATAAAGAATGATACATTACCTAGAACGCTGACGGCATACCTACCTACTGCATATCTTTACTGATATCTACCTAAATTTTACACAAACAAGATAGTTTGTCTCAGCACGTTTACATACCTATTTGGTCTACAATAAAATAACTTTTGAATACAACATTAATATTAATTGAAGAGAATAAAAAATGAAATGACATAAGTAATAAATCGTTATTGAAAATTTGAAACTTAATTGCACTAAAACCTGTCTCAAAGTGGTTTGGCAAGATAGCTGTCTAAGCTCGTGACGTTCAACCTACCTAAAGTTTCGTCTCCTTGCAGTCTGATATCTTGTTTTTAAATCTGACTAAATATACTCTCTTACTTTAGAATCAATTTATTACATTGGTTTTGGGCTTTACTTACCCCTCTCTATAGTCGACCCATGGCGTGTATGGGGCGATTTACCCCACGCTTTTTTCGAATAAGTCATGGCTAAACATTACCTCGCAGATGCTTTGTATCTGAAATAAATCAAAACCTGCTGTCACGATAGTTTACCCCGATACCACAAACCTTTGTACTAGTGATGCGATGAATTCAAAATATCGAATTAAATAGATAGGTGCTCTTATTGAAAAATAAGTTTACTCAATGAGATAAAATATCAGCTTTAAATAACTGAATAATTGACAGCCACACATAGTTGGAAAAATTGTGACGGCTATTTAATTTATAAAAATAAACATATTCTTGTAAGTTCTTCTAAGTCACATTTAATTGTGCTACAAATATAGAGTAGCTACCAACCTATGCTCAATGTAAGGATATGCTAAGCTATTGTACTTAAGTACCTACGTGCAGGCTACACAACGCAGCCATTTTGCTAACTAGGTTATCCTAAGGCTATATCCTTATCGTGGGTACATTGTCTGCATCTTAGCCGCCCTTATTACGATAATGGATCGCCTGCGCTAAAAGCCCTGCCAATATAACGTGTTACTAACAGTATTGTATTCGTCCATATAGTTAAGTTATCCATCCAATATTTATAGCATTGTTGGGTAAGTGATTCCAGATATACGCGTTTGTTGCTTTCTAGTTACTCCACTTTGCAGTAAATCTTTCATCTGTTTCTAACAGTATTTTGCATAGTTACCTATTTAGGTATATGATTGCTAATAAGCTGTGAACTATTGTAAACTAAAATGCCACGAACAGGGTAGTTAACACATTCAGATCATGCAGTAGAGCCCCGCTATAAGGCGACAGAATACCTAATACTAGTCGCTAACTAATCAGCTGCTTTTTTACAGACCCTCCATTACGTACGTATTCCATGTGGTGGACTAACGGTCAATCAGTAGGTATCTACGAGGTTTTCAATCAGCGCTTTAAGCCACATGCCTACCAGGGAACATAGGTTACCGGGGCTTTATTTCTCTGCATACTTTTAAAGTAGTACCTACTCCTAAATATTGGCAAAACAGTTGAATAGGAGAAACAAACAAGGCTTAGGAAAGTGTAAGTAAATCATTGCAATGACATGGGACTTAAACTCGTTTTATGTGCTTACGATGTAGATTTTATTGCAAAACAAAAAACAAAATGATGTGTTAGGTTTGTCGGGTGAACGCGTCTTATTGTTTGCTGGAAACATATTGGATGCATTACTCGTAAGTTTCGCCGCGCCGTCGCGCTGTAGTCTTATCTCACCTGAGTCGTAGATATCTGCACTTTGTATGGTTCCTTTATCGGTGCTGATAATATACCGATAAGTGGATAAGCTTGTGGTTTCTGTATTTTGGCTATCGAATGTTTAATACCTTTATTTATGTTATGTATAAATATATTGGCCACAAGGAATATTTTATCTGTAAAGTTACAATTTGTTTATTTTAGACCCGTCTTTATATAGTTGTCTATTTAAAAATAAAACATTTCAACACAAATGAATAACATCAAAATTGTAAAAATCGTGTATATCCACAAAGTTCACGACGAAAGCGAGCTGTTTTTCCGCATAAGCCAGTTTCAACATAACAGCAAAAAATTGTAAGCATCCAAATTACGTTTACTATACGGGCATTGCGTGCGTGATTTCGCAGAACAGACTGTTCTTTAAATAACCACAACCAGTAGTGATTTGGCTTCTTGTTCCCCGTCCTCGGCGGCGTCCTTTGGACCACTCCGCAGAATGTTCCTCGCACCCATATTAGGCTACATAATAACCCATCGCTCCTGTATCTTCTGAAGCTTCGATTGTTCGACCCAGTTTGGAAAGCGACGGCATTTTTAACTAATAATAAATACCTGACGAAGTTGGTCGGGTGGAATGCACTCAGATTGGATACCATGTTTTTGAGTTGATGGGCATCGAATATTTGCCTGCATCTCTCACCTCCACTTATAGACTTGTCTGGATTGCTTCACAATATTTTGTTTACCATTTATTTTTGTACTTTTGTTTATATATGCTACAAGATACGTAATTTAAAATTATAGTTGCGATATAACGATGTAACTTGCAGTAATACACAGGTTAATAAATATTTCCATGACATTTTAAATGAAATTAAGCTCGTGCGAGTTGCACGTAAACAATTTAGGGCTTATGCCTAAAATACCTGCCCGGCTGTTGCAAGTGGGTGCCGAGTATTGGCGAGCTGGTGACTGGTCGGCCGCCAGCGCCATATAAGGTGGCGGCACATCGAGGCCGCAGCCCTCTCCCGTGCAGCCGCGGCCGCGTCACCGACGTCACCTCGCCTCGCCTAGCGCGCAGACACCGACCGACACCACCGCACCGGCTGAGCCGTGAACCTCCTGACCCGTTGAGGACATCTCCGCAATGTATTGCCAACTTACGTTAACCCTGTTAACCTTTTACCTACCCGAAAATTTCATTCAAAAAGACCTATAGCTTTGATTGTGTGATTATTTTAATTAAACACGCTCGTTAAAGAATGTGAGTAGGTTGTAGGTACCTACTGTGTAAACATTCAAGATTTTTTTGCCTACACTCGCATCACGGGTTCATATCAAGGATCAATTGCTCTTGGGAGATGATAGATAGGGTCAAGCGACTAAGGCTGAATCCGAGATAAGACACGCCGTGAAATCCAGCTCAAATAAGTACCTACTCGTTCCAACAACCTAATCAAAGGCTAGCCTCTGGCGACCGGCTCGTCTCGCTCTTGCGTGATAACTAATCTAATATGGACCTAATAGCATCTAGCACTTAAAGCTGCAATAACATTGAAAGCCTTTACAGACATAGGTATGGCTTCTACATTAGCTCGATGACGAAATGTCACAAGTAACTTCTTTGCGTTAATGGTTCTCGATCATGCATTCTTTGAAGTAGAATTCTTTGATGCGTGATCGCCACAGAAGCAATTGCAATAAACTTACTGGATTGCTAAATAGCCGTGACAGAATGAGAATCATTCCGGAGTCAAGTGCTACCGTTCGACACGTAGGAACAGTTTAAAGGATACAAAATTGCTATTTTACAACGTCAATTGAGATGCTGTTAGACTATATGAATGTTAAATTGGTTTTATTGATATGTGAAATTCTAAGTGCTGTTGATAAGCCTGGTCTCGTTAAGATGCCGTGTTTCGTTTAAAATGTTAAACTATTCATGAAATTGTGTATCCTGCGTAAGCAACGCACTCTCGTTTTAATTAAATCGCACGTCTCCCGTCCGAAAATGGTTTGCGGTAGGATAATGGAGTTCGGTTTATGTCCCAATTTAAGTTTAAAGCGTATTTAAATTACAACATAATAAGCAGCTTTCACTGCTGTGAAGTAATGGTAAAGGTGGCTAAAAAATATATACATATATTAGATACTTTTGGACGGAAGTAACTATATTGATTTAAAAGACGCACCCACTTGCCCACATAAACAATCTTGTTTCTATCTTCTTCATAAAATATAAGTCTGTCTTCATTATCATCGTGCTAAAACCTAGAACAAGGATTGTTCCTTATAGCAAATATATTATTATCAGCTTTAGTTAACAGACATCGATAAATAAATAGTTACGTAAAAAAAGTTGGTACATACGACGACTCACTACTTTTAGGTGTCTAAATATTAGGTATATTAGGCGGTTTTACCACTTTGCTTAAAAATACTTACTTAATTGAGTTAATTAACCACTTGTTCATTTAAGTAGATAAATAACACATAAAAAATACACTAATTTCTGCTCTCACTCATAATCCTAACGTCAGTTAGCTATAAACTACTAAACTAGATCTTAATTCCACTAATAAGCACTCTAGCCGATTAATACGGGTCAATTGATCAGGAGCTGCGCTCGTGTTAAGGCAGTCCAATGACCTAGAGAACAAATACATAGATGTCTAACGCAGAGGTAATTCAATAAATCTACATCATAAATCTCTGTGGAAAACCAACATTTGTTATCTGCAAAGTAACTGTGACAAATAACACCGCTTACCTACATGTAAGAGGACCTCAATGTAAACGGCGCGGCCGGCGCCGGCGACGAAGATCACGTATCTAGAACATTTAATGGAACTAGGTAATTCGGTCGTTATAATTCATCATTTACCTATGGATAAGTAGGAAATATTTTAGTTGTCGACCAAACTGACATACCTATATACAAAGCCTATATACATCTCTTTACACTTTTCAACCTTAAGAAAGTAACTGCGTCTAATATAAATTATACGCTATTGATTTTCGTACTCCGTGCCATACGTGCAGTCTTTATTATTATATACTTGCCTAATAGTGTAAGTTAGGAATAGTTGAGGATGTTTTTATTAAAGTAATCAAAAAAATAGACACTATTTATCATGTCTAGGTAAACCATTTTATTGCACGTCTCTGGGGGATATCTGCATCTACGATCGAGCGGCGACAAGTTGTCGCAATTATTAGAGCGCTTTGAAGAAGAATATAAATCACCATGAATGATTGTTGCCGACAGCAGCTTGACACTTGCAACTTTCTGACAACTTTTTATCTTGTCCATTTTACGTTATCATTTATCATCTTAACTTCAGTTTACTTGCAGTCGGAGCACACGCAAATAATAATGTTCGGAGAAAACAGGTCAACCGAGGCATTTCGTGATACAATGCTGCTTAATACTACCGAAATATATAAGTATTTAGACTCCTGTAGGAAAAAACAAATTGGTAGTTATTATTATATCTCATGTCACAAAAAAAATACATACAACATTCATTAAATAAATGAATTCCAGTCAAAAAAGCCCAGTGAAACTTAACACAATCAGCAGTAATACCTACCTAACCCTGAGATTTTATGTGAGAAAAAATTAATTGAAGGTCAAAGTAAATATGTTGGGGCGTTGACACCTTGCAATATCGTGTGTTGTTTAGTCTCGAGTCAATGACCTCGTATGTTATAAAAAGTAACCTGAACCTGCCCACCGCATTACTGCAAATTGACTCCATATCTGCCGATAGCGGCTTGGCTTCCACTGTCCACTAAGTATGGGTAATGGACATCCACAGCTACTGTATTATAACATCTAATTTCGAATAATTATTATACTTTTGAATTCCAAAATAATAATATATAAGTAGGTACTCGTCAGAGATAAAACAATCCTAATGCATCGGTGAACATGTTGATACTTATTCCACTGTCACTTAAAACGTTTGAATACAAATCGATGTCGTTGCGTCGAGTGCGATAACAAGTGAAATATTGGGTGCCCATGGAAGCGCAAGAATTAAGAATTAAATATATTTTCGTTAATTAAAAGTGGTTTAATGACATCGTTAAAAAAAGAAAGGCAATAAGCACGGTGGAGCTCCGTATTCTAGCGATTGCAATCTGTAGCGACATTATGAAGTATCATTAGTAACGAAACTGAGTGCTTCCCCGGTAGAACGGTAATGAAATGGAATAATGATAATATCTGTACTATTCCGAGCGGAACTTTCATTAATTTGTCTGTAAGGTATCTATAGCGGGTTAGAAAGAGAATCGATTAAACTGATCTATCTCCGCAGCCCGCACCAACAGTAGAGTTAGGTAGGTACTCGTAAGTGGTAACTCTTGACTTTCACTGATCAAATTTTTGCTAAAAGCCGGTCCAAGTTTCGCGAAAGTGGTTGGGCTAGTGGGCGAAGGCTTTATCGGTGGTTAACGCTGGATAGACGAGCCATACCATATTTCATGCTTCGCGTACCATTCATTATGTCAAAATAAATTACATTAAGTGTATCTAACATAAGCATGAAAGTTAGCATAACCACAAATACCTAGTTACTTGTTGACCTTTGCATTTTACTAAGTCGTAAGTTCAAGCACTGGTAAGCTTCTGTCCAGTTGTATTGACGCGATTCCGGGATTAAATGTTCAATTCTATACTAATACATGAAGCATATCTATCGTAATCAATCAGCCGCTACATTTCACACAGCATAAACCTGTATCAGAAATATAACTACACATTATTGGTACAATTTCACGCAAAGATTAGCAAGATTTGTATGTATGTAGAAACACATTTTGTATATGGTATGCATATACCTACTCGTGTTCGAATGGGAACAAAAAGAGGTAGATGTACAGGACTTTCAGTTAGAATGCAAACAACTGCTAACTACCGACTACACCCCACCCTCGGGACGGATCGCCCGCGCCGGCCCAACTTCCCCGTTTGTTATCAGACATTACTTTGTGTTCGTGGTCTCAGTATAATTGAATTTTCCCTTGGTTATTAAATTTACTAAAGGAGCTTTTATAAAAAGGAATAAAACTAAATCCGCTTCATTGTGTAATTATTCTAAAAACGTTCACCTTACCTTGTTAGTATTTCGGTATCTATTTGTAGGTAAATTGTGTTTAAACATCTTACATTATTTCACAGTATATTTTATTAGGTTTATTTTTGGTTCTAGTGGAATAAAATGATGGTTGAGATCACAGTTACTGTGCTGAGGCTTTGAGGCTGAACATTGTTTTATTAAAGGGTGATTTCAGTGCCTACCGAAACAGGCCGTAGATATATGTAATTTTATTTCATCTCTCGTTCCATATAAGGGAGCTAGGAGGTCTCCCTTTTAGTCGACATTGACACGAGGTGGCTGACACCCACCGAGACTACTAAAATTCAACTCACGTAGGAACAAATTGATATCGATGCACGATTTTAAGAAATGACGTGTATAAAAACACATTTTACGAACTCTATTAACATTCGTGAAGCCCCTAAAATGATAAAGTGTCGCTACATTCTGAATGCATAATCGAGCAAGGCGAGTGAATCGGGTTAGACGGAGCCCTGTTTAGAATTCTATGTTGGGCGCCAATATTGTAGTTATGCGTCTTTGTATTATACATAAATCAATGGTCTTTGTCGTCTTTTGCTGTCGCGTAATCCTCTAATCAGGTTAGCATTTTATTAGCCATTTTTATTCTAAGGGTTGAGAACATTGAGCCAAATTTCAAGATATGCGCGTTTTACATTTAGTGTTAAATTTTGGTATTTTGTAGGTACTCACATGAAATGTAGCTACTTTCTCAAATGTGCGGCGATAAGATATTAAAATTCTCAAGTTTATGTTCATTTCGTGCTAAGTTAGTTATCATCAGATTAAATTTGATAGTGGTTGACTCGTGACAAGCCTATATATTATTTTCTCTCTGCTACTGAATGGCAACCGCAAGTACCAGTTTATATAAAACAGCTACCGTTTTTTATATGATATTATTTTTGTAACGAGAACTAAATAATATAACATACTTAGTATGTATCAAAATCGATATTTGGCTCGGCATTATATTATTGACAGCCTTTTAATAGTGATGTGCCATGACGAATGTATCGACAGCTCGCTCACATCAGATCATGTTGATATGCAAATAGAGCGCTGATACGTTGTCGAGATCGAGATACAACCTTTAATTCGATCAACGTTACAACTGATGAATTATTCATAGCTTGTCCGACGGCCGACAAAATTTTAATGCCATGCAAAGTCATCTGTTGAAAACGATAGAGCTTAATGCAAACCAACAATAAAAATGTACTAAAAGTTAAGCTATAAAACTCGTCTTTCAATGCACTTGCGAGAGCACAGCGTGAAATGTTATTTAGGTTAATTAGCAATTCGGTTTATAAAGCTTACGTGTAAATGCAGATGAGCTACATTGCTAATTAAACATTTATGCCCTGAAACGCATTATTTATTTAAACCTCACAATGTCTTTTTAATGAGCTTTATTTATTCAACATTAAAGTTACTAATAATGGAATAAAACTTTACCTACATATTCATCTCATCACTATTCATCTTTTATCAAAAGCCCAATTGTAAATTGTTAATGTTATTGATTGTTCGTCCTTATGGCCGTATAATTGCGGCACAACAGATATAAAGGATCTAAAAGCTTACGAGTCACTTACACCTACATAAGATATGTTCAGCTAAAGAATACATTTAATAAGAACCTACTATATATACATATATATAAAGGATAAATGATGCGTGGTAATTAGTGACTAATGAGATGAATGGGCTAAAACAAAAGAGATAAGTACTTATATTTTATTGTGCGGCGAACTCTTTCAGATGTAACGTATCATCATTAATTTGCAGACAGTTCAGGGACGAATCGTATTTCAATAATTATTCTTGTACCACCCAGACGCGACTGTTCTGCTTTTGTTATACGCACAATAATAGCAGACAGTCGATTATTCCACATGGCGCCGATAGGGCAGAAACTTATCATCTTAATAGTAGGACACATGTCCTGCGTATCTGTTACGCACACACTTATGAATGTATCATCCCTATTAATAACGTAGAATATGTTCCATTCACACGCAGTCTTCGTCGCGAATCGATCGATTATTTGGGGAGCCAAGAGTAGTTAGGTATATATACCCCCTGGTAAAGTATTATATGGCTGGTTCTTATCTATACTAATATTATAAAGAGGAAAGATTTGTTTGTTTGTTTGTTTGTTTGTTTGTAATGAATAGGCTCCGAAACTACTGGACCGATTTCAAAAATTCTTTCACCTTTGGAAAGCTACATTATCCCCGAGTAACATAGGCTATATTTTATCCCTGTATTCCCACGGGAACGGGAACTACGCGGGTAAAACCGCGGGGAGGCAGCTAGTTTCATTGATAAAATTTAAATACCAGTCCTGTTATTGCTATTAATAATTGCTCTATGTAGGTTACCATTTTAATTATATTTCTAATCATTTATGCTATCGCTAGACAGGAAGCTATAGCTAAAGCCATTCAAAGAGAAATGTAAGCAAACCAGCTCGATGTTACTCGTACAGAAACCGCATGTTGCAACATTTATCTTTTCGTAGTAGTAATAATAAAACGTAAACTTTATAGCAGAACTGTATTTGTAGTGGTTTAACAACAAATGCTATATACATTGTACGGTGTAAAGCGGGAGGCTAGCAATTACATTTAAAATAGCCACCGCCGGCGACCGCCCATGCTGGAGCCTGGACATCGATTCCATGTCTTTGTCGGTAAGGAAATAGAAAAAAAAACTTCACTCATATAAACGTTGGTCAAATTAGAACCCTCTGGCACCAAAACTAGTTGTATGAGGATTATAAGTATTATGTGTTCTAGATACTTGGTTACTATTTTCAAACTTAATAGATAGGTCCACTTCTCATTCCATCGGTCTTCATTAATTTTGCAATGTGTTTATTAAAAAAATGTTGTTTATTTACTGACATAACGACAGCATCGTGTCCAAACATATGTTTGTGTACATTCTCAAGTTGATTTATAACTTACATGATAGCTCACCGTAAAACGTAATTATGTTTGTAATTTTTTTAACTGTTGATTGTATCTGTTGAGCTTTGTTGAAACTAAGTAAGAATTATGTTCCTTTCGTCGCTATTGTTTTCCTAATAGGATAACCGAAACTCCCAAAAAGGTGAGAAGATAACAATCTCACGGTGGCGAGTTATCTCCAGCTATTATCCTACGGGAATCGGTAGCCAGGTCGATGACCTTCGGAAGTCACGTTTCTTTAGAAAAACCGGCGCAATAAAGCATTGTAATACTTCTCATCTGTCATCTAACCTAATAGCCACCCTGCGTCCGCCTCTGATGCTTATGCTCTATAACTTAAGGCTTACTGTCAAAAGAATAAAGCCTGACTATTGAGGCTTTCTATTCATACCACTCGCTCGTTGCACCCTTCTGTATGGGTGGGATATACTTACAATATAAATACGTACCTATACAATACTAAAATTGTATTTTGACTTCTCAGATATCTTATGGGATGAAGATTTCGGTGATTGAGTATGGTTTATGGGTTTTAAAAAATACCTACCGACACTATCACTATATCGTTTGCTTACACGATTAATTTAATTTTAGTAACTACGGTTGTTTATCGTTGATTGAAGTCGTTTTTAATTACTTACTTACATACTTTTCATATTTTTAATCATTTATGATAACCATTTAAACAACAATTTTATTTTTGGAATGCATTATGGAATGTTGGTGAGTGATTTTTATGCAAGCAGAACTTATCTAGATATAGGTTATGTTTTTACGCGCCAACAGTAACTTAAGTGAATCATATTATACACGTCTTTGTGTAACGTGTGCTTTGTTTGTACAATTTTCTTACAACTAAAGAATTTACGACGAACAACGCTTTAATGTTGTTACTAGCAAGCTAACCAGCATTACGAGTATGCGTTAGGTAAGTCATTATTATCTAAAGGACTTGAAAGGCAGCGCTTCTCTCCCGCATCAGTTACGGTTATCAAAGTTATAAAGATGTTCTCTCGCATTCTTCGTTTTGTACAAGGCCGTGTGTGCCTTGTATGTTGCTCTGTGAGAGCAGGCGGGCGGCGGCATGCGGCAAGCAATACGACTTCGCGCCGAGTGCCGACAAAGTGAGCGTCAACGCGGACAATCAAATCAGTCGCGACAATTTCTCCTCCGACTGTACATACTCTGACTGCACGTACTCTACCTTTGTCCTTTGTGATCTTTGTACTGTGGTTCTCATAACGTACGTACCTACGCTCCATATTTTGTGCTGCTATATCTTACATATCTTTTAATCTTTTCTTAACCGCTGACAGTTTGATTGTTGCTTTAATCCTTTAAAGTATATGTTGTGTTTATTATGAGTTTAATTGTTGGTTAACGTTCTTAGTCCTGTTGAAAATCATGTTATTGATTTAATTGCACTCCACATGGCTGTGCATCTGCATTGAGGTTTGTTTATACACCACTCGACATTCTGGGTCAGTTGTATGGTGTAGTATAACACTACACATTTCGAAAGGTTAAATCCTATCACTCATGGCGGTCTGCCGATCGATAAATCGAATTGGGTTGGGTTGCGCATATTTGTGTAGCCCTATCTCCGCTATAAAAAGCAGGTAGTTGCATTCCCAGAAGTGTAGAGGCCACTTGAGGGCGCATCGTGGCATGTGTGGAGGTACCCTTTAATGGTTTTGAGTAGCTTTAAGCATTTAAAACATTGCCGATATATGTTTTGCAAAACCATTTATTTTGCCACAAAAAAATATTCACTAGCCGCCATGTGTGCTTTTTTTTTGCTGTATTGGGGACCTAGTTTAGTAGTGCTGATGCTTTGTAAAAAATATGGTTCAGTTTCCATTCATCTAAATTCCACAAGATTAGCACTTGCCTCATTCAAACTTTTTCGTGTCGTTTTTGTAGCCTCCGATCCTAAAGATTAAACAAAAGTGTCGGCATGCGGTTTCCATTGAAATTTGACGCATTATGGGTTTTTCGAATTCCTCAGTTGGTGGTCACAGAAATATGAGCAAGTGTAAATTCAGTGGGTCCTGTTAACCGACTAGTTTGTGCAACTCATTCTCGTGAAAAATTTTCAAAAAAGTTTGTTAAAGTGAGTTATAATTTCTTCAAAATATCTAACTATGAAAATACGTATCTTTGCACCAAATATTTGGAAAATAACTCAGTCGTCTCTGCCCACATGTGTCTGTGAAGAAGATCATTACCAATGTTAATATTACGTCAGATAAAGGCAAGGTAACCGGCGTGAGTCAGCTGGTCTGGTCGAGTCAAGAAGCCGTGAACTGTCTGTCGCCCCGCGGCAAGGACCATGGAAAGTGCTAGAACAATCTGACAGCCCGTTTAAGGGAAAGGTCATGCGCATAATAATGAAAAACAATGTGAATTAAACCAGTCATTACGTTGTTAATAAAAACAGAAACCGAAACCATTTGCATGAAAGAAATGGCATCTTTTCACAGCCAATGGGTGTTGAAACTGTGGATACTTTGTTTTTGTTACTTCGGGCAATGGAGTCGTGCGATCTTTGAGTTTCAAATACGCTTTGATATTTACATATTTTGCAGATTCCCATACATCAGACATATGTTGGCAGCATTGGTCGTGTACATACAGTCCTACCTACATAAATATATGGATCGATTCGTCACGCGCCGTATGTTCATTCGTTTCGCTCACGAATCGACTCTGACTCAACTACTAATCACTAATCGAGTCAAGATTGATAACTAGGAAAGTTTGCACACTTCGCTAGTAGTTACGGTTAGACTACTATGTGAAGTAGGTCAGCAGTAGTACCTTAATAGGTATTTGTATATGTTATATTTATGTAAACGTTTTCATTGTCCACCTGTTACCGGCTCATTGACTTAATACTAATTGAGACATGTGCGCAGTTAGTACATAAGTATATTAGCGATACTAAATAGAGTGTTATTAAGAAATAGCGACTGAATTGCAATTGTTTCCTCATTTGAGTTGATACGTTTGATAAGAAACATCGAAAGTTATTGATGTGTGCCCTCATTTATAGTTGATTTATAAGTGTGCCTCAGTTTCTGACATGGAAGAATTCAAACTTTCTTATGTAAGTTTGAAGAATATAGCTGCAAATTTAAATTCCATTTTAAGGTTTCGAGTATTCAAACCGGAACAAATCTTTCTGTGCCGTCGGCTATGTTTACTATGACAACTCCATATGGTGCATACCAAACTGTAGCATAATAAAAATCACAAAAACTGAGTCTATGACGTCTGTGCATATGTTTGTTGCGGATATGACGGTAGAATGAAAATGTAGCCCACATAATATTATTTTAAAACACAGTTTTGTTTGATACTTTTTTCACACAATCGAACCCCAAATGCAGAAGACAGCTATTGCAATAACATACGATGCGAAGTTACAATAACATACAATATGAAATATTGCTACAGCAGTTATAAATATTAAACTTTAGGTAGGTAACCTTTATAAAACATAACCCAGTTTTCATAACAACAAAGAAATGTTTCTCAGAGGCTGTTGATCTTCTGTTTACGTTAAATCTTGTTTGTTAAATACAAAACCTCTTAAGGATATTTCACTAACATGTTTTCCTTATTTACCAACTCTGGTTACTTCCTACGCGAATTTATATCTAATATGATTTAGTAGGTTTTCCAAAGAATGTTCATACTTCTTTGAGCAGTACTTTACTCATAAATTAGATTGCCTTTTTTGTTGAGACGGTACGGTAATGTTCTGTTTCACATCAGGCACCACCGCTGGATATCTCGGTAAACTCACATGACGAGCGATACCGGGAAGATATTTTGTGACTGACCTGCACTTTCTCAACTCGGATATTCGGTCAGTATATACAAATAAATTGGTAGCCCATTTATTGGTGCACTGTAAATATACAAAAGGGCAAAGGGCCGGCCGGCATACGGCGAATGGCGGCGGCGCGCGGCGGTTGGAATATATCGGACGGACATGTAATCGTAATCTCGTATCGAAATGTAAAACGTTAATAAATCAGTGCATACATGTATGTACTTATCTTCCTTTGATTTAAGTATTTTTTAATTTACTTTCGCGTTTTTAAGTTTCAACAATCTGTGTCATAATTGTTGGCATACATTCTCATTGACTATTACGAAGGCAACAATGTAGGTAACTATCTAATTGAGATACAAATGGTTCTCGCAGAAAGCTCTTTAGCTTCTGAATAGCAACTTTTCCAGGTAAATCCATTATTGCTTATTCAGTTTACATCATTATCTCAGTATTGTGTCATGGCGAACACCGAGGGAATATGTGCCAGTAAATAAAACATTTGAATCACCTCATTCCCGTCCCGTCCCTTGTCAATATCTCTGATTGGCAACGAGCCGGTCGGCAGCGTGCCTCCATGTTTTATTGCCTTTATTTATTTGCAAGGCACACCCATAATATATTTCTCGCCCTTTACCCCTCGCTTTGTTGTCTTTTTTGCCCATTACATGACTTTGTACTTAACTATTCAAAGGCCTTAATTATTTTAAGAGTTCCGTGAAGGTAAAAAGCAATCCATCAACGTTATTTAACATCATGACATTAAAAAGCCACCCTCCTTTTTCTAATGTTAACCATGAAAAGATTTTTTCAAACGAATTATATAGCCTTAAGTAAGTAAGTAAGTAAGTAAGTAATTAAATCTCAAATTTACTTGTCATTTATTTTGTGTCGAAAGATATTCATAAGTAGGTAAATTATTTATGTCTTTATACCACTTTACTTATTGGATATTTTTTTTCAACCCACTATTCGACATTTGAGTAGAAAGTAGAAACTGAACTAAGTCGATTGATAGGTATTTATGTACCGATTTTTAAGTACTTAAGTTACAATAAACAATAAGTTATCATTTTATCATCGCTGACATTATGAAGTGTGGTAATGTCATGGGCATGACCGAGGGCGGAGGGCGCAGGGTGCTGGACGCGCTATCTGCGGCGAGCAGGCGCGCGTGACCGCTCATCTCGTTACCCCCTACACCCCTCAAACCCGCGCCTTCCCCGCCCGCCCAAACTCACTTACCGCCCTACGTTACGCTACATTATGAATTTAACTCAATCATCAACAATACTGTTATCTACTACATTTTGAACACCACGCGTCATTAATAAATAATTGATTATTGCCCCGCTTCATAAATTTATAATACAGTAATGGTTGTTTTGCAAAATTAGTAATTAGTAGTAGGTGTGGGATTTATCTATAAAACTAAGCAACAGGTTTACGTCTAAAAAATATTGCAACACCTCCGTGACTCATCGGAAAAAGCGAAGCAATAAAAATGCATGTTTTAAATTTGTTAGTCTGCATTTATAAATTTAGCATGGTCAGTAAACTGCGAGCGCGTGTGCAAATACTCATAGAACTTGGTTTATAAAAATATTTATTTGTTGACCTAGATTTTGGGATAGGATAGAAATAAATAAATCATCTTGTGGCACAGGATTTTAAACCGAACATTCAAAATTACTTTTTTACATTCAGCTACATAAAGGGTTACAATTTTGTACATTTTCTTTAGTATCACACACGGGATATTTTTTATGATATTATGTATTTTTTTACATAACGTGTCCATTGTTGAATTTCTTATAGAAGTTTTCCCTTTATCTACAATATAGAGTCTACAACATAATATTATCCGATCAAAAGCTATGCTCCTAAGCTAATACTTATGCGCTAGGTATTGACATGGCTCATAGTTTAGCACATTATACATACCCCTTCTTCTCATCCGTGTTTATTCTCTCTGAGCTAGTTTTGTAGTGCACAAGCCTCAATGCTCCGTATTTATTTAGGGCACCCTTTATTCCATTGCCTGCGAATGTGTTTTGACCCGTAATCCGTTGATACTAAAGCTAAATATTTATATTTTATGGTTATTACTTAGTGTGAGGTAGATTTTACGTTGTTTTTGACACAGCAGAAGGAATGAAGAATAACATTAACAAAGCTGCTGTAGATATGCAATTGATATGTTAGCGCTTCAGTCTTATTTTCATACAATAATAAATAGTTTTGTTTGATGTATGTGACTCTATTCGTATTAAGGGCTAATTAAGTGGATTTGGATATTTAAGACATGACTCACTGGTAGAATATAGGATAGCTACTTATTTGAGTTACCTCTTATCTACATATTCCCAGTAAGAACTAAGGTGAGATGAAAGGCAATAGGTAAACCTTATTCAGGCAGGAAGAAAAAATACTATACCAATGAAAATTTAGATATTAAGGTCACATAACGGTCATTTTATAAACATTGTGTTCTACATATATATACAGGTATTTACGAACAAACTTAGATATTTCAACCCTCTTTTGCACACTTTTGCTTATACGGCACCTGAGCCAAAAGTTTTCATGAACACTTTTATACGTCGAAATTGAGTTGGTACCACTTCTTACCTAAACTGTTGTAAACTTCTCGAGGCGAACAAGTTATAGTACACTTCGACATTAAGTTTTAACGCTTCAGACAAGCGAGAGTCTCCAAGTCGCACTCTCACGCGAGACACATAAATCTTTTAGCATTTCTCCGAGACTAGGCAGTCGAAGGCACTACGCGAAGTAGGTAAGCTCGCTCTAAGGTTAAGTGTGGTCTCGACGAATTAAAGCTGTTAGTCCCAAGATCCACTAACTCCTCGTCGTTTTTTTTATGAGATGGCTGTGCAAGAAAAGAGTTTATGGTGTTTTTTTAGTTTTTATTTATGGTACTTAAGTATAAATAAATAGTATGTGCATAAGATAATGCAGAAAAGAAGTTCCATCAGATTAAAACACAATGTAAATAATTACATAGAAGACCTCACTGAACCGACCGGACCTATCAACGCACAAACTAAACCACAGCCGTTAAATAAAACAAATAAAGTAGCGCTAAATAAACCGCACAGCGAAAGCTAGAAAAATATAAGATTGTAAAGCTATAAAAATGTATTCCCAGACCTTTCATGGCTAACTAAACTAAACTGGTTTCTTCAAATTCTTTTTGATTTATATTGGCATCATCGAAAACTCGTTTCGCTAGAAAGCTTGCAAAAATATATTGGCAATTTTTTGCTGTTGATTATATCCTATAGATAAATTCGCTATTGTCACGCAATAACTTTGAAAGCACAGTCAATTAGTGTTTGCGTAAAAGTATAATATACTGTGACGAAAACTTTAAAATGAACTGTACTTTCTAAAATTTTATTCTTTATGTAAGCTCGACTCCGATATATTAGATCCATAGATTATGTTTTAATCTCAGCATTTACTTGGCTTAGTCTCAGATAGAGCTGGGGTAAATAATATATAAATAAACCACGTCTGGGGATTACGCCGCCTGCAGGTGTCTCCACTTTCCAAGATTGTTACTCCTAGGTACTTACGTACATTTGGAATTATAATATCCTGTTGCCTTTTGCAAACTGATTTGTAAAGATTAATTATTTTATCCCAGTCTTGTTTTACTTAAGGATAAAACTGATATTTTAGGTATGTAGACTATACTATATATAGAAAGAATTTAGGTAGGTACATAAATCTGTAACGTTTAGTAACATGACCTTATAGCGGAACATAAAATACTTCTTTATCAGATCTAGACATTTCAGTGTATGGCTGAGCATATAAAAAGTTAATTGGCCATTTGCGTAGTTTTTGAGCACCGCCGTTAATACCTATTCCGCATACAATGGCTTGTTTTACATGTTAGTATGGGGATCGATGGCGGTGCAGTCGCCGCTGGCGCCGGCGCCGCCGCGTATCTTAGTATTCCGCGTATACCATGTTGGCAGGCTATTCCTTGACGACGACCGACGACGCGACGCCGACGCCGACGCGGCGACCGACGCACGCGCAAGGTCGCCGGGTGCGCTCCTATCTCGGACGGCGCCGTCCATCTTCCAGACAATTGAATTAGAATCCTTTGTCTATACACATTGAACGCCTAGTCCTATAATTGCCATCCCTTATCACGTTTAAGCAATACCAATAATTCAGCGTGTCAACGGTTCGCTTTCTACTTTCGTCCTATTTTAGTAACAGGATTCGCATGCATCAATGTTTGGCCTAGCTCATGCGTCAGACCGTCGTTAGCTCTATTTTAGTCGTGGTATGTAACTATGAGTACTCTTAGCTTTGGTGATGTTATTTTCTGTTTCTATTTCGAGGATTTGTTCTTTGTATTCGTTTTACGAATGAATTCACGGTCGATAACATACGCTTATTGTTGTATAGTTTTAACATCACAAAACGTTGATGACATTGACGTTGAATCAGAGAGTTGCTACAAAAATCGGCTGTTTTATTTGCGGTTAAGTGGCTGTTGTTTTCCCGCTCGTGCATCATTGATCTCTATAAAACGGGGAGTTCTCGGTTTCTCAACCGACAAATGTGTATTTTCAGTAAAGTACATTTAATTAATGGTGAAGTACCTGACTATGTAATACTACATTACAAAGCATGCGAGCAATGTTGATGTATCGGTGTGGTTGGCATTGAATAAAGCAATCGATAATTGATAACATGGCAAATGTTAGCCGTATCTTATTACCGGGGCGTTTACGTATTCACATTCCTACGTGTTTGTCGTGCGTACCTATGAATATGATTATAGATTATTTTTAATATTTCATTACTGTATTATGTTAATTGTGATTCTTCGTACCTATCTGAAAGTGAAAAATATAACAATAGAAATTATAAATGCTTGATCTGGATTTATTGATATTTTTGCTTTGCGTACTTAGTTACAATTATCAAAATATTATATTTGTTTATACGAACTGGCTCATTCGTATATTTTTATATGTAGGTATTTTTACCTACATACCTACTTACCTATTCAAATTGAGTTGAGTAAAATAAGTACAGAAAAAACATGGAAGAGAAACAGAGACAGTATTCATGCTTACATCGATAATTCAAAAGAATTACACGCCGCGGCGCGTGCCTGTCGTAGCATCGTAGCAGGGCGCTACGAAACCGGTTAAATAATAAATTATTGCGAACGAACGTAATCATATAATAATGGTTATGTAACGTAATCCCTGTTTTTGTGAAGTCTTGTATTATTGCAGAGAGTTGGGGAATTCTGTCATCAATCGTAGAGACGCGCGTGCTCGGACTAAGCTCAGGGAGATTACGAACCGAGCCGCCGCCGGCCACCCCGCGCTGGGCCTGCTAACGACACTGAATGAAACATATGCGACCCCTCCGACAAGCATGACGAGGGAAATTTCTGATTACATTCACGTTTATTGCATTATTTCGTTTCATTAGGGTTGTATATCGCACTTTAGGTATATTATTTTACGAACCCCGCGTCTCGGCTCGATTCGCGTCGATCGAACGTCAAAACATTATCGATTACTAACCATCATATTTTTATATCCACACCGAAATCGGAACAATGGGTTGTATTACATTAATATTAATACGCACATAATTGCATCACATTCTTATTACGAACTGACGTCACAACTCCAACGTGGTGTCTGTTAAATCGACCGTTATCGTTATTTATTGATAATTATGGTACCACCATCAGATTCAAGACTGAGTTATTTTTAATGCTCGATTTAACTACTTGTGAGGTCTTCGTGTTTTGACAGTCCCACAACATGCCTTTAATGAATGACTAAACTTCGAAAGTGTGTTTATGGCTTTGGTTAATATTCCCGTTATTTATAGATTGATTCATCTAACTTTATTACTCATCAAAAACGTTATAAGTTTTCCTTATCGTGCCGTTGAATAATTGGTGCGATTTCATCCCTCGCAAAATCCCCTCTTTTCATCTCGAATCGAAACCGCTTTAAAAGGGGATGTTGAAGTAGCGCCAGCGAAGTGATTTTTAAGCTTTATTTATACTCGAATGAGTCGATTAGCCGCAGTTTGCTACTTATTTGGAATTGGAAAATGTTACGTTGAGTTTAATAGCACACCTTTGGTAAATATTTTGTATAAATCGATGGATCTAGTCTATTTATATTTCCATAGGAATATTTTTAGCATGGTGGTGTCAGATTCAGGCGGGTGATGCACTCGAGCGCGTACGTATCGCAGATTGGAGTGGCTGTCGCTGTCACGTCACGCAGACACTGCTGACGGTGGCGCCCCCTAACCCCCACTTGATTGACTTGATGAGCCACCTGATGACTATGGAATATTCACTCGTTGAATTTGATGACATGTTCAAATCATTTGAATGTTGATCCCAACAGATTTTTCATTACATTCGATATGGACGGGTCATGAATCCTTATTTATCACACGCTATGTGCTGGATTTTTCCGATTTCGAATTACAAGTTGATGGCATAAATAGGGGTGAGTTGAATAGACGCCGGGAAAATTTTCATCCATACATTTATATTCAAATAAATATTATGTTATGCATCCTTATTTATTATGTGGACGGCTAAGGTGTGAACTTTGGTTCCGGCGTCTATGTTTTCTTACTTGCGGACATGTATGGCATTTTCTTGGCAAAATGCTCAATCCGCGACCTTGTCATCTTCCTTAGACGAGTATATGACTTGATGTTTATGCAAAAAGTAATAATTCTATTATCATAGAAACAGATACATATATAGGTATATACTTGAAAACTTACCTTATTACCTGTTTCTAAGATAATTTCTACCTAATATAACTTTCAACAAAGGACAATGACGAAACAATCAAATTTAAACCTCAATAGGAAGCCCAGAATAGTGTGATGAGTGCAATATTACTTGCAATATCCTGCACAGTTGGAAAACATTATCGTCTCGCACCATTCTATACACAAACGGCTGTATCTATCTATACCAAGCTCGTCTTTATTAACAGCACACAATAAAGATAGCAAACGTTTCAGTTACAATTCAGAAATATTTTGAACGAGCACGCAACCATCATTAACTTGTACGAGTAAACTGATTGCTTCAATTATTATAAATAAATCATGCGATCGGTTAATTTGTTTCCACATTTTCGTGAGGTCATTATTCAAAATCAGCTTTGATTGGCTCCATGTAGGTACTTTGTGGCAATGAAGCATTTCGGCGAGAACAGACAATGTTTCCAGCGCTAGCTCGGTCTACAGGCACACATAACTAATGGCTGTGATGGACATACAGAAGCGCCAACGCGACAGGCTATTCATCAAAACGTCTCTGCGTCTTATGTGCTTATGGTTACCGAAACCGCTGCGTTATCGCATCGATTGATCAATGTAAGTAGTTCCCACACTCTCAAATGTTAATGATTACGATTAATGTGTGTGTATGCTGCTAATAACATAAAAGGTAATGCTAGTTTTATGATTTTACCATATTTAATTTACTTTGCTTACAATTATCTCAATCCTTAAATTTTACTAGTCTCTACAAGAAACTTTATAGAGGTTTATAAGTAGATAAAAATATAAAATACCTATATACACAAATAAATTTGTAAAAAAAATGAACATCCTATTTTGCTGACTTAAAATTATCTCTAAAAGGAGCACCTCACAATTCGTTGGGTATCTATTCTTTATACCAATTTTTGTTGTAACTTTGGCATGCCAATTTAGGGAATAACCTCAAAGAACCGTAGTTTTTATGTAGAAACAAAAGAAGAAAGAGCTATGTAATCTGTACACGTGTCGTTATTGTGATGGATAGGGGTGATCTGACCCCGACATAATACAGGTACTGATTCAGGAAAGGTATGTTAGCTTCTATTTTTATGTTAGGTACCTATTGTTTGCCTCCATTAGGGGAACATAATGATACAGTCATGAGAGTACCTATAAAGCTACCTTTATATCTGTAGAATTAGGAAAAAAATGAGGGTGGCAAAGGCTTTCATCTCGTCGAATTGCTCTCGGCGAGGCTGAGGGAGACAAGCACTGCGGCTTACAAAATATTTCTGAAATGCGGAGACTCGATAATATCTAGAAACCATGTTTACAAATACCCCACGTATTTGTAAAAATGGTTTCTAATTGAAACAACGAGGATCCGTTAAGATTTATTACATCGACTGACATAATCTTTTGAGATTCAGGCTTTGTTTGTGATACGTGCTTATTTATTTTTCAGTTAACCTGATTACATAAATAAGCATAATAGTATCTAATATAATCGATGTCTAGCCATTCAATTATGTTTATGGAGTAAATAAGTTTACCTTCGTAAATAACATGGTACCTACTTACCTACGTAAAATTACAATAATCGAATTATGTACAGTATAATTAATAATAATAAGCGCCTCTGGAGGGCGAATTACATACTTATCTAATGATGTGTTGTTTGTTGTTTAGTCTGTGGAGTCGTTAACCCTCTTGCAAAGAGCGGTACTCAAACTTCGGCTCAATATTTGCTTACGTCTCTTCATTGGAGAGGCATTGAATATAAAAGGTTCCTTGGTTATTTGTTTTATAACAAATAAAACAAGTATTACCCATTTCATCCTTATTTATAAAGAGCTATAATAAATTACTTTACATTATTATTCAGCTTTACCAGTTTGTAAATAATAAACTAACCCTGTGATATCATTTATAAAAATAAATATAACATTACAATTTAAATGAGTTATACCAAATGATACACGAACAACGAATCGGTAAACGAGGTATTACATATAACTTTCACAAACACTGGACTGGACAGGGTGCCAGGCAACTAATGCATAATCCAGTGCGTTTCCCTGTCAGTACAGCGCCAAATTTATGCCTTACTCCACATTAATCATACTAAGTTAAATTTCATATAACTATCACATGAAAATTTACCCTTTAACATTGCAACTTGGCAAAAACAGAATAATAATATAATTTATGTATGTTGTTACATAAATTGTGTAGGTATCAATTCAGAAACATAACATTACTACAAAACCGAAAAATATCCATACAGTAGAGTTACATAATCTTCTACAAACATTTTATACAATTCTATCGTGGCTATAAAAATGCATTCACAATTTTATTTAGTAACAAACTATTTTGTGCTGTCACAAACAAACAGTGGTGATATTGAAATGGAAGTTAAATAAAGCAAAAGCTAGAGCGAGGCGACGCTGTGCGGCACGGGCTGAGTTTAATCAGAAGCAGTGCTCTCGAGTTTTCGAGGGTGCAGTTGTGCATCGGACGAAATTGTTTGAAGTCGCCTCGAGTACCACAGTTCGGCTTTACTATGTACAGACAGACGGTACCTAGCTGTCAACTCGCTTCGTTACTTAGGCTTAATTTATTGACACAAAACTTCTAGCTTGTCCCGATCACGACCACAAACGTGCTTTATCCGAGCGTGTTCAAGTATGGTCGTGGTTGCTACAGCTAGCAAGTTACCTAATTGGTGTCACATAAAAGACCATTATCACCTGCGGCCGGTTTTAATGTGAACTAATAACAAGCTGACCAATTCCACCAGACCGATAACAAAAGGTGGATAAGTGACAAGTAATTATGTTACCTAATTGGTCGGCTGGTTATTAAAGTTTGTAAATCTATAAATAGAAATCGATAATAATTGGATCACTTATATACATTTGTAATGAAAGGCTTATTTTTAGTGACATACTTATTTATAGGTAAAAATTCTTATTTGAAACTTACAGGTCGTTTTTTCCATACAAATAGTAATTTGTGTGCATGTCACGTCGTCGTCACATATTAGTCGGGACATGAGTATTGTATAAGTTAGGACAATCGTGGTTTTTGGGCGGCTGCCAATCCACAAACGTTCGTCGGCACACGCTACAAGTGTCACACACAGGCTGGAGCTTGGCATCAGACGCACTCCTTGCGACAGATGCATAATTGGGTAGCAGAAATGGGGACGCGATTAAAACATAATCGCCTCGAGCGAATAATAAAGCTGCAAAATATTCCATTTCATTCCACTGAATTTCACGATGCAATCTCAAAAGGAGTCTGCCAAGGATTTCATTCTGCAAAAAATCAAAAGAACTGCTGGGTAACAGTGTTTCAAGGGAGGCAAAAAATCACGTTCTATTCTTCGTGGCTACATATCTATAAAATGCAGTAGGAAATTGCATCACTTCCCTCTGTTATACCGCTGTCCGTCCCTCGCCAGTCGCCCTTTTAGCAGGGAGGGAATTCTTTACAATACAACCCCTCGTAATCCTACAGCACTGTTTGCAATGTTGTGTGGTAATGTTTTCAATTCTCGCGATAAATAATGTTAGTTATAATTTAATTTACATGTAACTAAGTTCAGAATGGTATTTGTATTGTGTTGTGTTACAGTGCACTGTGCACCTAATATTGAATGTAACAAATTATTTTTGAAATCTAATTTATCGTTGCAGTCGTACCTATATGTGTAGAAATATTTATCCGTAGCGCACATCTCAGCTTTTATAACACCGTCATAAAGATCCTAATTATCATACTAATACGAGATACGTGTAATAAACATTGAATAGGCAATCATAAGCACCACAATTGATGACGGGAAAGCGGTGCTTGTCCATCGAATTACGTAGGACGAAATCGTCTATTATGCGTAGGAGTTAATCATCCTTTTGTTACGAACTTCTATTTACTTATCACACAAATTTAGATAATATTTCGTTTTTATGGTGAGCGTAAATTCTTGTAGACAAATATAGGATTCTGGTAACCCTAAAAATAATTCTTGGCAATATCTAATACAAGGAATCCCTGATAATGGTCGGCGTAACTTTCGATGTATTAACCTCACCGTTACAAGCGCACTAAAGTTGTAACTAATCTACACAATGTTTACACATGTCCGGAGCGTGTCACATTTCATGTCAAATGGGCCACCGGCTCCGATGGGAATATCAACACAGTAAAACATAGTTTGGGTACACCAATCATCGCTACGCGTAGTTTTCTCACAGTCATTATTTTTTTTAATTTTTAATGAGTTATCGATTTTGTCGCGACGAGGTGTGGTGTAAATGTAAGGACACAATGCAAGGTAACATGATACAGATGTTTATTTGTACTAACGATGATTTCTGTGTAATGCTTTAGTAGTTTTCCTGTAAAATAATTTTATAGACTTTGCGGTTAGCGTTCTCGACACGAGTGCAACAGAGGGCAAAGCCAAGGGAATACCTATTCTACAATAACAACTTTAGACACGTTTACAATCTGACTAATTGTATTGTAATATTTGAAATGATTAAGATCTCAAAAACGAAAACTAACTTATATTTACTGTTAGGTCGGTGTGCTTTCAGCATTCGATATGTCGATGTCAATAAATAAGTAGGTATATTACCTATCCACAGCGGGTGCAGATAGGCGTGGGAGGATGTTTTTATCTATGGGGATGGGTCGATGACTGGGAGCCGAGACCTTCGGTGGCCGCCGATTGAATATTGAATGACGCAAGTCATACCTGCTCATGTAAAGCTCAAGGGTAACACGATATTCATCATATTTTTTTATAGATCTACATTTATAACTTTACTTTTACTTAACTTTTTTTTACTTAAACTTTACTGTTTTTATTATCCGTTCATCCTATGCGACATTGATGTATATCATAAAGAAAGTAATAGCACATGGATACCTAAAAATGCGTCTGGAAATTTATGCAAAATGTGGACATACATTTGCAGTTTTTATCTTGGTAATAATCGTTGGTCTTAAAGTGGTCGGTACAGTTTAAAATCACTTGTGGCTATTTCTATATGCTTCATGTGTTGTATCTATCTTGCTCTGTAATCCTGTGACGCTGATTGCAAACTACTCTATTTCTCGTTAACTGTAGGTATGTCGTTTACATTAAGTATATTTTAAAATAACGAGCGAAGGCTTTCGTACCAAAAATACCTATCAGTTTACAATAACACAGCCACTTTTAGTCGTTGGTTATTTTATTTTTAATTCAAAATTCAGACCATATTTGTAATAGGCCTACCTACCACTTTATTATTTTTATAACCGTAGGAAGTAATTTTATGATGTCTATACAAGTTTTATTTACATTTACATCTGTAACTTATAACAACAGAAATTGGTAAGAACTGTTACGGGTACAGAGAGTTCGTGTAGGTAGGTTAAGTACCTATACATAAATTAATTGATGAAATAAATATGTTTATGTAATTTTTCTAATAAATATTAAGAATCAACATGAGGATCGTTTGCTATCACTCTTGCATATCATAGATCATTACAATAAGTTGAACTGCCCATAAAAGTACGATAAACGAACAACCGATTGGCATAAAAAAAAAGTTTAATTGAATAAAAAACCTCAGTTTGTCTAGACGTGTGGCGCCGAGCGACTGCGACTATATGTCGCTGTATTAAAACTGCAGCAACCCGGTTGTGACTATTTTAAGAGGTCCCGCCATTTCCTGTACTACTTATTTTGCTGCGATAACTATATTCGTACGACTGACGATTGAGGATAATAAATTACATCACGAATATTGACTACATAATTATTTTATCTCCACATTAAATCATGCTTTATATAACGAGCTAAAGTATATACCTACCTAGGTATAATTGGCATTCATTAAATAAAATTAACACTTTAATGCTACGTAAAGTGGTAAAACTGTTTAAAATAAAAATATTATAGTATCGCTTTTCGATGACAAATAAAGACTGTGGTCTTTTAGCTAAAATAAAACTCTGAATACCTATATCAATAGGTATGATATTGTGCAGCCACGCACATCGATAGTCGTCCCTTCAAATATTCAGATCGAGCGAAAAAATTTAAAGTGTGTAGTTTAATTCGACGGGTGTCTCTGGCGCATGCGTGTTAACCCTTCTCGTACTACGGGGCCAGAACACGACCTTCGTAGGTCGCTGCTCCGCCATTCAGTCCCCTGACGGTCCTCATTGATTTTCGACCCACTACCATGTGGAAGCTGTTCGAGCGCGAAAACTGACCAAACGGTTGACTTGATAATACTTATACATTGCACGTGTCGTTCTCGTGACACGTGGAAATTGTTAGTGTGCTCTAGTTTTTTTGAAGTGGAAACCAATTTTCGCGCATGCAGCTCACGTAAGTGCTTTAGAAATAAAATGTCCGGCATAAGCCAGTCAAAGATTAAATGTCATGATTCCATTACTATTCAAGAAAAGCTGTAGACACCTAGAAGATATTTTAGGTATCTTATTGAGCTTTAAAATTCTTTGAAATTCAAATTGGTTGTTGAAATATGCATCGTGTCGTGTAATATAGACGTGTCCACTTCCAATTCAGGTACTACGGGCACATTTTTAATTCAAAAGCAATTTTCTTCATACCTATTGCTTATTGATCTCATTTATTATTGCAGCAGTTAGTTTCATTTAAGCCCCACCTAAAGGTACCTAGGTAGGTACCTAACTGATGACTTTAAAGTAGGTACTTAATTATGTAGGTACGTTACCTGCTATTTCTGAGGAAAAAGCTATTAAATAAAATTAAGTATGGTACCAAATTACTCAATATTTTGTCTAACATAAAAATAGTTAATAATTACTAAAGAAAAACCACATCTGTCTTATTTTGTTTAGCTCGTCATCTTTGCGGTTATTGTGGTTTTAATTCATTTGATGTAAACATTACGGGGTAATACTATAAGCATCGATGTTCGTTTTTACAGTGGTTTCATACTTATTTTAGGTTTATTACAAAGTCTTTAAATGTATGATGATATCGATGACAACATAAAAAACACCGTATTTATTTTATACAAACAGAACCTACTAAATAGCTGGTTAGCTTACATTGAGGTTGAAAGAAAACAACTATTTTAGGTACATAAAACTTGGTAAATGGAACCAAAGAAGGTATCGCATTGCCATCAAAAACATAAAAATAAGATTATGTATTGATGTTTTTACAAATTAATTGTTTTTAACAATTTTGCACAAGCCTTTTATTATGTGGTTTTTACCAATTTTACCTCTACATATCCTTAAACTCGTTTTTAACACTTCCTTTGAAAGGGCTCTGTGACGAACATAAAAGGAAAATAAATATGAATTAATTATTATCTATTCTAGTTTATTATGAAGTACGTTTATTGTAGGGCAGGCAATGACCTGGACACAACCTGACAACGTGAACCTTTTTAAGATGCCTACAGTACAGACACACGCAAAAACCGCCCGCACCCAATGCCATCCTACTGATTCTACGAACGTTGGCCGGCGCCATCCTCATGATTCACTCGTGCGCCGCTCGCAGCTATCCGGATTTACAGCATCATTGTCATAGACTTAATCCAAGCAATGTCAGTTACATCAGTGAAATGCGGAAACGGAATTTGCGACTTCGCATTGAGAATAACAAAAACTATTTTGAGGAGATAGAGCAATGATTATTTTATTTTTATAAAGGAATATACCAATGGAGATATACCCATTGCAATATATAAAAAGGTATATTATACAATTACAATATACTTACATATGGGAATGACCTATTAAAATAATAAAAATGCGGTTGGTACTTGCTGAATGTTCTCAATAAATTCGATACGGACTTTGACCATACATAATCACTTTCTCGTAATATTGCGTTGAGCCAGTTTCGGTTAGTATAATGACGGATGCAGACATGATGCAGGGAACTTAAGATACGATATCAACACCTTAATGGCTAACTTGGAGCAACGCACGCGTATGACGTCGTCTGTGAGTCAACGACACGACCGGTTCTAATAACTTTTATTCAATGTGTTTATATTTAACTTAGTTTCAATGAATAAGTACATTATATTGTACAGTTCACTCAGACTCCTTGCGGTGTAAACACGTGTTTTATTAGCAATATAAATTGAACTCTGTCATAATTTATTATATGACTTATAAATCTCACGCTATTATATTAATGATCAATTAAAACTACTTAAAAAAAACCTAAGCGAAGTGAAAATAAATAATAAAAAACAAAATGTGTAATTGCAAAGTGCATAAGAGCAGTGTGCGAAAGATGTCTTTATTGTGGGTAGGTGGCAATATTTCATTAATTTCGGTTCAAACACACATTTTTATTATATTTTTAAATTTAAAGATGCTTTGATTTTGACTCTATTTTTTTACGAACATAAATCTCACATCATATTAAGTAAACATTGAACTGTTTAGTCTCACAATTCCGTTTAGGTCATATTAGTAAACTTATCTATTTTAAATTTTCTGATTATAAGCGATAAAAATAATAATACACTGTACGTGCGACATATATCATAGCTAATCTTACACACTTGTCATGATTTTCTTAATCAGCCACTATCAACCCAAACGTAATAATGTAAATTATAAAAAAAATAAAAGCATATATGAATCATCTACTTAAGTACTACACATCTATTGAGGTCAATTGTGGCTCTACATCTTATCAACTTGTTACCCAAATATTGATAAAGGGCAAATGCAACGTCTGTATCGCGCTACTTAACAGTTGTGATGATGATGGCCTTTACTAATACGAGTTAATATTATAATCACAATCGGTTATCAGATCGTTATGAATGTCCTTCACCTGTTAGCATAAACGCCGAAACGTAATAAATATAAATTAACAGGATAAATAACCTTATTTGCCAATTTATGGTCGCTATCTGTTGCATAAATGATTGCGTTGATCGGAAACGGACATGGCCTGCCTCAACGTTGGGGTCGCCCGTCGCCCACAGTGGTTGCACAATGCAATCCATCATTATCGGCTGATTTAGGACGCGTCTGTTCCGCTGCAGCTGCGTCGCGACGCGACTGCGCCCGCGCACAACACAACACATGTGCATGAGCCAAATATGTATATGGGGGCGACGGTGTCAGGTTATAATTGAAGGAATAGTAAACGTTTTTGCCTATGTCTATTCAAACGCTCAGATTCATTCAGTTTCGATTCAGATTTTGTTTCAAACGGTAACATGACATTTGATACACGTTCGTCTATAATAAGAGATGTTTTTTTTTGTTGTAGTGCATGGCGCGAGCGTTGTATGACAACATAGCGGAGTCACCCGACGAGCTGGCGTTCCGCCGAGGCGACCTGCTGACCGTCCTGGAACAGAACACGGGCGGCAGCGAGGGCTGGTGGCTCTGCTCATTGAGAGGAAGACAGGTACTAAAATAAATAAATATGCTGGGACATTTTCTACAATCAAATTTCAAACTAAGCAAGCAGTGCTAGTAGGTACCTACTATGATAACCAGATAGGCGATATATTAATTTAAACACATATTATAAATAGATATTAACACCCAGCCATGGAACAAACAAACATGTTGTCCTCGGTGGGAATCGAACCCAAAAATCCGTATTGATACTAATCATATGACTAAAATAGTATTACTAATTATACCTAATGTATTTTGGACATAATACCTACAGCATCTTGAAAAGCTTAAAATTATGATCGTACACTCATTTCCAATGAAATACACATCCAAACCTAAAATGGTACGTAAACAAAACGTCACAGATACTGCATAATTTTATTGCGGAGGAAAATTTGGATTATCCTTAATTGTATTGTTATTGTATACGAAATTGATGACACATCACGTAGCTCCTGACGATAGCGTCACAGATTATGTGTTTATCCTCTTTTATTTAGTGATGATTCAAATGAGTGACGATGTCTTTTCAGGGAATATGTCCGGGGAACAGATTACGGATAGTCGCTGGCGTGTTCGACGCGAGCTCGGCGATGCATCGGAGGCGCGCGCGGCCGCCCCCGCCGGTAGCACACCAACCCATGCCGACGCACCAGTCACCAGCATTCACAAAGGTATTATACTTATGAGTGTTCTAGGAGTATAATAGAGCTTATAGAGCACTTAGTAAAAGGCGAAAGATTTATTTGTGTTGAAGGGAAAGAAACCAGAGTCAGAGCTCTTAGTATAGAGGAGGAAACACCACAATACACATTTAACTGTTGCTTCGTTAGAATGTAACAGGAAACGACTTCATTTCTAATGGTTGCTCACAACAACGCATTAGAAAGGTATTGCAAATTACCATAGGCATTGATCACAACAGGTGTACCGCCTGGTCGTTGATCTATATTTACTTTTAAATGTTTATTTATAGGTATCATATTTATTCCTATTGTTCAAATATAGATATACCTACTAAAGGTATTTAATTAATAAATATTTTACGCATCTTCACACTTCCTTCGTCTACTCTTAGTCCTTCAAGCCCAATTCTAAATGTTATTAACATTACAGATCGAGGAATGCTCCCACTACGACGTGCCTCGTGCGCCGATGCCCGTCCAACGGATCGGCGCGTACGACAGCCCCCGTCCGCTGGGCGACTGGTACGACGCACCGCGCGCCCCCCGGCCCGCCAGCGCGGACTCCGCGTGCAGCGGCACCGGCTCGCTCACATCCGCCACCTCGAGCGCATCCGCCAACTCCGCCGGATCCGCGCACTCGGCTGCCTCGGGCTCCAGCACCTACGACGTGCCGCGGTCGAGAGCCCTACCCTTACCTTGTGATGCTGCGTTAGAAGCGTTAGAGAGATTACAGGTACTATTTCCCAACATAAACTATTCTTTTGGAAAATTTATATTTACTACTAAGCATTAGTTACGTTGTCGAAATAAATTGACGCTTATGTCTGTTGAGTGTACATTATGACTTGCCAACTCTATCTGAAACGACCACACTATAGGTAGGTACTTATATATTTTATACTGGCACACTATTATTATGTTTCCAAACTAAGCTACATATATCTAATCACCAGGACGAAGCATCAGCGGCCGTCTCGCGTCTCCTGTCGTACGTGACGCCGGGGTGGCGGCGGCGCGGCGCGCTGCGCGGGCGCGTGCTCGACGTGCGCGTGGCGGGCGCCAGGCTGCGCGCCGCGCTGCACGACCTCGCCGTCTTCGCGGACGCCACGCTTGCCAACGCACACGATGCACAGGACAAAGGTACGACAGACTTTCAACCAGTGGACATATTATGCAACTGTCTGCATACCATGATTTGGAAATTCACAAACTACGCTAATGGGAATGATTAAAAGAAAAAATTGTATTTTTGTGTGTGTATGTTTGTAATGAATAAACTCAAAAACTACTGTGCCGATTTCAAAAAATAATACACCATTATAAAGCTACATTATCAGGGAGTAGCATAGGCTATATTGAATCCCTGTATTCCCAGCATTACCTATTATTCCCAACATCTCCGTATTCGGAGGCAGCTAGTTAAAATATATAAGACGTATATTCGCAGTACTCGTATTCTAAATACTTTAATACTTAACTGGAAGACTACGCCATCGTCTATACAATATCTAATAACTAAATCCGTCAACCAGGTATCGCAGTAAAACTACGTCCGCTGGTAAAGGCGTTGAAGGACGCAGAGCGTATAACGCACGAAGCGACAAGCGCGCTGGACGCGGGCGACTGGGCGCCGGAGCGGCTGGAGCGCGAGCGCGAGCCGACGGACGGCACGCTCGACGCGCTCGACCAGCTCGTCGCGTGCGCGCGCTCCCTCACCGAGGACGTGAGGAGAGCCGCCTCCTTTATCAATGGAAACGCATCACTGTTGTTTAGGTGAGTTCTTATATTATTCTGTCAATGTGATAAGTCTTCGTTGACATTTACTGAATCGCCGAGACGTGATTTATTTACTGAGCGTAGGTTGTTAAATCTCATTTAATATTTATTTATTAAGGCAACTACACAGAAATACAGCTCTAAAATCGATACAAAGTAGGTTACATCTTGGATAAAGGGTTATTCATGGTGATACTTTTAGATACCCAACTAAGACATAAAAGTTAAATCAGCTTGGCTTTAAATCCTACCATGTTTATATTACAGACGGTCCCCAGCGGTACCGGAGCACGAGTGGACGGAGGAGTACGACTATGTAAGACTGGAATCACGGTCGGCTGTCGGCCGACGGAACGCGGAGATTCGCGCCGCTCTACCTGACAAACTGCGGGCTTCCTTCGACGCACTCGTCAGAGATGCCGATCATGCGGGAGAGGTGAGCTGACTGTTCTTATACTTACTTACTGAATTTATTCCGACCTATTTGTTCTCCATTTCAATCGGTATAGATAACTTTTGAAAGATATTCTTACTTATGTACGGTTCCGACTGCATTTGCTTTGATTTTAACCAGAAAGCAGTTCAGAACATTTCATTTCCTAAGCTTTAACATTCACTCAACAACTATGGCGTGATATTAAACGTATCGTATTTTTCTCAGGTAAGCGCAGTAGCAGCAGCAACTAGAATGCCTCCCGACGACCGGCAGCTAGCCGCCTTCTACGCGGCGCAGACGGCGACGTACGGGGTGCACCTCTCCACCGCCGTCGAGGCGTTCCTCCGCACCATCGACATGGGACAGCCGCCCGACGTGTTCCTAGCGCACGGGAAATTCGTCGTGCTCAGCGCGCACAGGATAGTTCACGTCGGCGACACAGTATATAGGTAAGAACGCACAACTTTAAAAGTTATATAGAGCTTAGTTACTATTAATTTACCGTTGATATATTCCTAATACATTGTCAATTTGTCATGGAATTATTAATAATAAATAATAAATATCCTGGGATATTTTTCACACACGGCCAATCTGATTCCAAATTAAGCATCAAAGTGAGCTTGTGTTATGGTAACCAGATAGCTGATATACTTCATATACTACTTTTAAATACATACTTATATAGATATTTTACATCCAGACACAGGACAAACAGACATATTCATGCATACAAATGTTTGTCCTGGGTGGGATTCGAACCCACGACCCGCGGCTTGAAAGTCAGTGTCACTAACCACAAAGCCAACCGGCCTGTCAAACATTGTGTCGCGAACAGGTTTTAGATCAATAAATACAAATGTTAACAAAAATATTTTTTGTTATTACAGGAGCGCCCAACACGCAGGTCTGAAGTCACGTGCATTACGATGCTCGGACGCATTATCGGACGCGCTGGCCGCGACGGTAGCCAAGACGAAGGCGGCTGCACAGCAGTTCCCTTGCGCGAGCGCAGTGGCGGAGATGGCCGAGGCCGCCCGAACGTTGGCGGCGCGAGCGTTAGAGTTGCGGCGGGTCTTAGTGAGATCGGCCGACCCGCCTCCGCCCCCGGTAGACACCCCCGCGACGGCCGTGCCCCCCTCGGCGCCCACGACACCCCTCACCCCGCTCACGCCGCACAACAGTTCGGGCACGCCGTCACTCGCCGCCCTGCAGATATAAGCACGACTCTCGGGCGCGGAGTTGTGCCCGTTGTGACGAGCGTGCCGAGCGTGCCGAGTCGCGGCGAGGGCCGGGGCGAGGCCGCGGCCCTCACTACGAGGGTAACGTTACCAAAGAGAGCCGTCGAATAGAACCGCCGCGGTGCTATATCGACGCTGCGTTGACCGCCGACCGAGTGAACCCAGTTTCTATTTAAACGTTAGCGTAACTGAATCTACTTACGATAAATCGAAGGCTGCCATTAGTTTTTTATTTGTGAACGAGGTTCGCCGCAACTAGCGGAGCGAGTTTAAAATAGCTGGATGCTCATTTTGCCGTAGTGAGTTGAGTTGTCCGTCCAGTTTTATACACTTTTGCATCAATATCGTAACTATTTGTAGAACGTTGTATGTGTGGATTTTAATATATAACTTTTGTAGCAGTTAAACGTTTCGGTTGTTTTGTACACAGAAGTCGAACGAGCACGCCATGTAAGGATTCTATGACATAAAAGCATTGCGTGGTTTCATATGCTGTCGGTCTATTCGAACCATTAAATAATAATTATAGAATCGATGATGGCCCTATATTTGCGTGCTCGCAACAGTTTTTATACTACCTTTACTTGCTTCTACTATACAATGTAGTTTAAGCGATATAAGATGCATTTTGAAACTACTGATCTCGCAATGTTAAGCGTAATAAATAATTTTGCCGCGTTTGTTATACCGAAAGCTGCCTAATCGACAATATTGGCGTAGGTATTATAATCAGCGAGCAAGTTATTGTTAAATCTTAGCAAATAAGGTGTAGGTTATCACCTACCGGCACAATAAGGACGGAATGAAATTATTGATAATTTATTGATAAAGTAATTATGGTGGTATACAGCAGACGTTAGAGAAGACGTCAAAGAACGATTGAAATGTTCCTTTCATTGGCTCAACAGTCATTAACACGTGATCATTGTAATTCCTAGTACAGACAATTACTATAGTATTGGTCGATGTAAATTATTATAAGGCAGAAACGCTAGATAACAGAACTTATGCAACTATTTGATTTAAATTGATTACCGGCCGTGACAAGCAGATGTGTGCTCAGTGTGCTCAATTTAAATTTACTAAATTATTTTAGGCTCACCTTTATACCTATTTGTGGCTTGTCGTTACTTAACGAATGAGTACTTACTGCAACGCATTGTATGTATGTACGTACCTACATTTTGTACTTTATACATATGACACTAGTTTATAGAAGTAGGTTATGATATCAATGTAAAAATCATGTTGTATAGTAGCTATGTGTAATATATTTCATAGACGTTGTAGTTTAGTTAGGTATAGATGAAATTGTACAAATGCATATTAATAAATATAATTTTAATAATGAATTATAATTTAATCATCTTGTAAAACGCAATCAAGTAAAATATACAAATTTTCATATCTATTGACTTCGTTTTATTTTGTGAAACCTGCAATATTTAGATACTTATATATAGGTTCGTATTGTTGTTAAATAAAATAATGAAGAAAACTTAAATATGTAGTATTTTATTTTCCATCATAAAGGTACCAATAATTATTTCTATATTTACACAATATCTATTAAAATTAATAGTGTACCTAAAGCTATCACTTAACCTTGCTTTACATACACGAATTCCTACCTATGGGATTCAATTCAACAGATGAGATTTTAGTTAAAACAACACAAACATACAAATTGTTGTTTAGAAATTAATTAAAATTAATATTGTCAAAATTGAATAGGTAGATAACACAGTTTTCACATAAAACTATACTATGAGATCATTGGACTGTCAAAAATCAAAGGCAAATATTGCAGTAAATCAAGTATACATCAAATATACCTTTAAAAATATTTATCATTCATGATGCATTGATAATAAGGAATAGGAAAAAAAGTTGACTATCTTAAAAACATACTAAGTTTTGTTTCTAAAGAATAAACGAACCTATATGAATCGATGAATAAACTTTTCAAATAAATAATGAGCTCATTGCCTTCTATCCGCGTCACATTGCAATTATTGCACCTTTAATACATACAATTCTGTGCCTATACCTACAGTAGTCCGACAATGCACACATAGAACGAGCTAAGTGCGCAGGAGAGACAACACAGATAGAACTCTGCTTTATTCAAGTGCGGGAAGAATTTTGGACCCTATTTTGAACTCTATGCTTTACATGAGTGCGAGAAGAAGTTTGGACCCTTTAGATACGTCGCATAGAGGAACACAGATTGAACTCTGTAAGTACATTACTTTACTGCGGGGAGCGGTTTGGCGCGACCAATACGTCTGACGACGCGCACTGTACGTAGAACGAGCTAAGCCCGAAGGAAAGGTAACAAAGATAGAACATAATGCTTCACTTTAGTGCGGAGAGAAGTTGGACCCTATACATACGAGTACGTCGCATACGTAGCTAAGCGTACAGAAAAGAAAACACAGAACTCTGCCGCGGCAATTTTTTTTTTTGGAAGGGACTTGAATGTGTTAGCCTCTCATGGCTGTTACACCTTTACGCGGGCAATCGGTGATCGCCGAGGGCTCTCAACCATAGTAGATTTAAGCAACTGCGCTGATGGTGTCCCCTGCGGGACCGTGCCTCGGCTCAGGGCGTTGCTGGGGGTGAGGGACTTACTGGTTTGATTATTTAGGGAATTTTATATCGGATATTTGGGGCGGCTCGGGCTACATGCTACTGGGGACGAGACTGGGTGGGACGGCGGTTTCGTGTAGTGTTCGCTATGCCGCGAACGGTGTCGGCTGCAGCCTGCGCGAACGTGATTTCAATGTAGGGCATGTCGAGTGCTAGTCTAGGCCTACGGATTTTCGAGATTTGGGACACAGTATTGGTTGCAGCCTTAACTATGAGGGGATTTTTATGGTTTCGAGCAGTGTCGAAGAATCTGCGGGATGCTCATTTCATGAATTGCCTGATGGTCGGCAAGCCGTATACCGCGGGGCTCCCGTGGCGTGTGCATGAAACGGTTTGCCGCGATCATCGAGCATGTAACCAATAGAGTAGCAATAGTGAGCCATTTGTTTAGCAACGCATCAATGATTTGTCACGTATAACTGGTATAACTAACAAACCACGCTCGAACTAAAACAGTACCCGACCAATAAGAGACCTGTGTGTACGACTTGACCTTGAGTCGGTCAATCAGAACACAGGGGCCGGCGCAGCGTTTTGGCGTATTTTGTTTTCTAACAAAACTGTTAACAGTTCTACTCTATTGGTTACATGCTCGATGGCCGCGACTAACACGTCCTCCGTCATGTCTAAGCGCGAGAGAGAGAGACACATATATATATTCATCTCACGTGTGGTACAGCTGCAGGTAGTGGTGGGCGCGCGCCTCGGCGGGCGGGTAGGCGAGCGCGGGGTGGTGCGGGGGCAGGCGCGCCGCCGCGGCCGCCGCGTCGAGCCGCGCCGCTCGGAGGCGCAGCGCCGCCTCGAGCGCCCGCCCCTCGCGTTCTGCTGTCTCCGCCTGTATAGACTCCTCTATGCGTTTGCGTTGTAACTGAAATGATATAAGTAACCTCGGATCAATGAAACAGATATGCATCTGAGACCAAACTACTATGGTACCATAATAATCCTTATTGGAAGGAAAATATGTTAACAAATAGTATGCAAGCCCAAACTAGTGTTAGCTGTATATTGGGAATCAGTTCCTTAATAAGTACTAGTAAAGCAAAATTGTCGTCGCATATTTGAAAATACATATATAATTATCATATTAGCTAAGTAGGTACAATAGAAAAAGATAACTTATTTCACTCTATATATTACTTTTATATACCTAAATATGGATATAAAAAAAATCTGTGACAAAAATAATTATATTATTCTAGAACATTTTTTAACATTCACGGGCCAAATTCCTTTAGCAATGCTGGCGTGATTCGCATCCAAACTTTACAAATAAGCATAAAAGCTCTTTTAGTATTATTAATTACTAGCTGCCTCCGCGCGGTTTTACCCGCGTAGTTTCCGTTCCCGTGGGAATACAGGGATAAAATATAGCCTATGTTACTCAGTGATAATGTAGCTTTCTAATGAAAAAATTATTATTAGAATCGGTCCAGTACTTTTTGAGTTTATTCGTTACATACAAAAATACAAATCTTTCCTCTTTATAATATTAGTATAGAAGTATAGATTTGCTCAAAACATATAACTTCAATACAAATTCAGTAGTAGACTTATTAGATATTTAATATCCACAGTAAAAATATAAAACTGACATTACCTTAGCTGTTTCTAATTCATAGTTTAGTAGCTCCAGTTTTAACTTCACTATTTCCTTATTTTCTGTATGATTTAGTGGACCTGTACAAAAATATTTATATTATAGTATTATGCTTTAACCGGCCTATTATAAACTAGCTTCCACCCCGTGGTAACACCCGGGAGACCATAATATTCCCGTAAAACTAAATTAGGTATATTAATTAATCCAGAACATACCCTGTGCCGTTTTCCAAGTTCCTTCAAGCGATATTGCGTGATAGACTTACAAACATTCATCTTCACAAGCCGTTTAAAATATTAGTAGTATATATCTCTTACTTATTCTCGATTGAGCATTCAGGACAGTAGTTAGAGGGTCGGTCGCAATGTCTATATGGTTATTATTTGAGTTGTGCATCGTGTAACTGTAGTCGTCATTGAAATCATCACCGCTGTTGATTTCTGCATCTCTTTTGCAATCGAATAGTGGTTCCGATTTAATTTTCTGGAAAATATTTTTAAACATGGTTTAATAATATATAATTTATAAAAAACATATATAAAAATATGTTTAGTATATAAAAGATAACTATGTATTATAGAAAACTTATACATAGGTGTAGTACTTTTTAGTTTGTAGTGAAACACATGAGTGTTACACGGTAACCCAATTAATATTATGGAATTATTATCTCAGCAAAAGCAACCTTCCGAACGCAGCATTAAAGTCAACGTTTCATAAGTACCTGTGAAGGCCTATTTGAAATTATTTAAATATGTTCTTTTTACCATTAGATCGACAGTGCCTAGTCTTTCATATTAGTCTGTGGTAATTACTTACATACATAGTAGTAGTATTACTTACATTATAGTCTTCAACTATTTTCTCATTCTGTTTTTTTACACTTGAATTTACAAAATCCTTAATATTAATATCTTTTGTTAATCTCTTCATGTTGATAAACTTGTTGCGTAAGACGTCGTAGGACCTCTTATGGGAACTTAGTTTGTTGTATCTTTGTGTTACCTACAAAAAATATATTTCATCTTATTGATTTATAATCCAGATTGTTTTCATCATAATTTTGTCAGACAGATAGTTATAATAGAAATAAATATCCTGGGACATTTTTCACACACGGCCAATCTGATTCCAAAGTAAGCTTCAAATGAAGCTTGTGTTATGGTAACCAAATAGCTGATATACTACGTATATTACTTTTTTAAATATATACATATTATAGATATTTACATCCAGACACAGAACAAACAGACATATTCATGCATACAAATGTTTAGAAATAAGTGTTCATTTATAAAACATACCCTGGACCAAGCGCGGTGCTTTAATTTCATGGCTTTTGTATTTGTTGCTTTGGAAAATATAATACTTTTTTCATGTTTAACACACTGTAATAGTAAGGTGCATTCTTCTGGTGTGAAGTTCACTGAGCGGCTAACAATCCTGAAATAATTGATGGATAGTGTCATTTTAGTGATGCATTTTGACAATTTTAAAATCTGGAATGTCTATTTTAATACCTAACAATAGCCAAAACATGTTTATAACATTTTTTTTATTAATATCATTTATTTTATCAGATTATCATTTACTATATCATAATGAATAAAAGAGGTTGTAATGATGGATTTATGTTTGTTCATCATTTGCACAACAATGTCTCGGAGTTTAGACGAAAATTGACAATTTGTTTCATTGTTTTCTGGATTAACAGATAACATATGTATGAAACCGCAGTAAGCAGCTAGTTATTACTTATTTATAAGGTAAAAAACAAACAATTTATAAGTATATGTTCATAGGTCACACTAGTATGCCAAAGATATTACAATACTTACTTTTTTCTTCTATACTCACTTTCATCTGAAAGTAAATGATTTTTTTTACTTTATTTATATTACAAAAATTGGTATAAGTTATATTACTATCTGAATTTAAAGTTATGTGTAACTGAGCCACTTCCTATTAAGTACCAGAAGGCAGCTCAGTCTCTCACACACAAGCACTGTCATACATACATACTTGAGCTGATAGCTTACTGATAAGCTGTACAGATTTTGTACAGCTTATCAGTAAGCTAACTAACAACATAAAAATCAACCAGTTTAATGACTTTTCATATATAAAACTTGAGGTAGTTTAGTGCTGAATGCTTCACTTAGTTAATCAGATAAATATAAAACAAGTCTTAAATACCTTCTGCATCTGAGATTTCTGACACTTTATCTTCATTGTCATGACATTTTTTTGAGTTGTTAGTTGTCTCTGTTTGTTCATCTGCACCTAAAATATTATCAATAAACTAACATCAAGAATCCAAAAAACCCTTATATAGAGTAAGTAATATTACCATTTACTTCATCATCTTTCAAATCGGGTGGCTCCTCAAGATAACTGGTATTGTTCTCAGCTGCACACATCATTGATACAACCTGGTTAGTAATATCATCAAACTCATTCATTTTAATATCCATTAAATTCTTTGTCATTCTTCTGGCTTCTCTTTTAAGATTTTCCATTTTGGTTCTTAAGGTTTCAGGAGTTCTAAAATGTGTGAATCCTCCATTGTTAAAAGTCTTTCCAATCTTTGACCAAGCTTTTTCTTTTGCATGATTAGCAGCAGAGTTTGTTGACTTGTTGAAGATAATAGTTTTGTATTTTTCAACTAATTTCACTAACATTTTTACTTCATCTACACTAAAAGTAGGGCTCCTGTGTCTGCTGTAAATTGATAAAGTGAGAAAACGTTATTAAAGTTTTAATATCAATATTAACTTCATTATATATCATAGGATGTTAAATAATTTTTGAAGTTTTAATGAACATAGATATAAAAAAGTTGGCCTCAAATTAAGATTACATTTTATAGATGGTGTGTGGTGGTGGTGACTATACTAGAATATTTTGTCAGAAGAACGTACTAAATACCCATGCTCAAACATTTAAATAGCAACCTAAAAACAAAACAGGTATACTTAATACATATATTCATAGTGTAAAAATGTATCTTGCTATATGCTTAAAGTTCTCCAGAGAAACTTGAGGCTTTTATGGTGAATTGGTAAAGAATATTCAACCATAAAATGATAATCTACTACGCTATGACTTACGCTAGCTATGATATACTTACGAAAATGCAGAAGGCTTTCCGTCTTGACTATCTTCGTCCATTATAAATTAACATTAAACATATAATTTTTACTATTAATCAAGACTTTGATTGAATGTAGGTACGATAAATAATTATAAATACAATAAACTGTGTAATTGTGACCTATTATTTGAGCATTTTATAAACAATCCATCCATCCACTGGACTTAGTACTTACAGTGACAGTTGAATTGACAGATTGACAAGATTGATTGTTTGAAGCATAGACTATGGTTTGAAGAGTATGACATGATTATTTTAATAAATCGACATAATGATAAAAGATGCAAAGTATTGCAAAGCTCGTAACAGGGCCAAATTGTATTAAATGACACTTTAAAAATATAAACAATACTAAAATGTGATGATGATGAAAATGTAGATTAGGAAAGTCAAGTCTTCTTTATGTAAGCGTTTTATTTATTTTTTCACGTATATATTATTAGTGCGATATGTTCTGTTATTATTGATATAGAAACGTCGTTCCCCAGTTTGTATAATTTATTGGAACTTTATAGATTTTTAAAATTAATTAAAAAAAACGAATCAAGCGTTCTGTATCGTCACGTTAGTGAGACTACTCCATTGGATAAAAAGAGCTGATACTCCTACCCTTATTGGGTTTACCATGTAAAAAATGTTTCTGAACGAAAATTGTATGTCAAAATTTGTAAGGAAAGGTTATGTTTTAATAAATTCTTTCTTTCTTCTACATTAGAAAAAGGTAAACATGATATGAATTGTACAGTTTTAACTAAAAAAAATTATATATACGAGCTGATTGCTCAAATAGTTTATATTCAAACCAAAATCCGGTATAAAACATCCATCACAGTTTATAAAACCAATTACTTGATCAATCAAAATGGCGCTGTAAATATCACAAAATAATAACATAGTTTACGTAAAAATCTGACACGCACGTTCTGACTAATTAAATGTAAAACTTAGTCTTTGATCTGGTAAAGTGAATGTATTAAATCTCGTGTTCATATTTAATAACCTATGCATATTAAGATATGAAGGAAGTTATTTTAGCTATTTTAACCTTCGTATGTAGCGTATTTTTAGTTTTTATATTTGTGTTATTTTGTAAGTAGACCAATCAACTTGTTATTTAATGATTTTCATTAGTACATTATTAACCAAGTACAGTATGTTTGTGTTTAGTGTTGTTGATAGTGAATGTCTTTGTTCTTTGTTCTAGGTTGGTACATAGTGTGGAAGTGTTGCTTGTCCAAGTTCCGATTCGTACGGGAACTTCTAGGTGGTATGTCAGATACCCCTCCAGCCTCAGAGATCAGACAGCCAAATAAACTAAAGAAAACTAGGAAGGATTAATTAAAAAAAGTAATGTTTGTGTTACATTAGCCTCTTTTGTTTCAGCTGTAATTTAGAACTTATCATACTTAGATTAAAAATGTGCTTTATTATTTACTAGTGATCTTCAATTTTCGTGGTATATAAATATTTTATTCAAGAACATATTCGTACTCTGTTCCAAATTATTCAGCAAGAATAACAAACAAACATCCATGCATTCTCACAAACTCTGTATTTATACTATCAGTAGGATATACCTATATATATTGTTATAGTAATATCTTTAGTTTTTATTGTAATTCAATAAAATAAAATTACAGGTCACAATGAATATTCGGTGTGCTCGTCCAAGTGACCTGATGAACATGCAGCACTGCAACCTGCTATGCTTGCCTGAGAACTACCAGATGAAGTACTATTTCTACCATGGCTTATCATGGCCACAGCTGAGCTATGTAGCCGAGGATGAAAAGGGTCATATAGTAGGTAAGAAAATGAACCAAATTATTATCATAAGGTAAGTGGGTTAAAATACAAAACCAACATGGGTAGCTCCAAGAATAGCAAACAATCTCAAATAGTGTTCAACTTAATTATCTATTGTTTAGATAACCTGTTTGAATAAAGAACATTAGTCACTATTATAAACCCAAAACACATATGCTTGAGACTTAATAAGGCTAAGATAGTATGATTTGTATAAAAGTAACAAGCATAGAGCAAAAGCCTATTTCTTTTATCTAGCTCCTGCCCCTGGGTTTCATCTGGGGGACCTGCCCCCCGTTCCTGGGAGATCTTTAATTTTCCCAGGGTAAAAAGTAGCTTATGTGTTAATCTAGTCAGCTAAGTCCATACCAAATTTTATTAAAATGACTAGATGTTTAGATGTAACACACTTACAAACTTTCGCCTATATAATATTAGTGTGATTTAGACTTTAGAGAATTAAACAGTATTATTGCAATGAATTTTCAGGTTATGTCCTAGCCAAAATGGAAGAGGATGGTGAAGACAATCGCCATGGGCACATTACATCTTTGGCAGTAAAGCGGTCACATCGTCGTCTTGGACTTGCGCAGAAACTCATGAATCAGGCTTCACTTGCTATGGTTGAATGTTTTCAGGTTAGTATGAGTAAACTTTTATGTTGGAATATAATATATATCACAACATAATGTTGATATATTTGTTTTATTATTTATCTATACTTAATAGGTCTTTGTTTTCTATATTTTTTTCTTTTTTCAGGCTAAATATGTATCATTGCATGTAAGAAAAAGTAACAGAGCAGCACTCAATCTCTACACTAATTCTTTGGGCTTCAAAATCCTTGAAATTGAGCCCAAGTACTATGCAGATGGTGAAGATGCATATTCAATGATGCGTGACCTCAGTACTTTTGCATCTGAAAGCAAGATAGAACAAACTGACAACCTTGAAATCAAATCTGAATCTGCTATTATATCACAGTGCTAAAATATTTGTAAATAAAGCATTTAAAAATAATAAAAATATGAAATACTACTTCTTTTATTACCTTGTTATTTACCCAGTTTACCTATATACTAAACAACATCAACATTTTGAATTGTAGTTTTAGAGATATTAGTTTCTAAATAAGAAACCAACGGATGACATGTTACAAGTAACATAATTGTGACATACATGAATAAATTAAATCAGACTATTTTATTTAGACTAGGAATATGAAAAATTGTGTTAAGATGAATAGGAAAGAGACAATCAAATAAAAATCGATAATCAAGCCTTTATTTATATTACTAAACTTATACCTAATAAACACCACAAGTTAATCTTCATCCTCAAAGAGATGATTTAACTTTAGTTCTACTTTTCTTGGTGTTGATGGTGAATCCTTTGAGACATCTTTTTTATGAACTGTGTTAATTTTCTTTTTTGACATTCCTACTACATACTCGGGCATGACAACTTTAGAACTTTTAAAAACTGGCTTTTCATTTGTTACAGTTGATTTTTTAATGGCAGATGAAATGTGGAATGTAGGCTTTTTGAACAAACCAGACTCATCAAAATCATGTTCCATTTTAGACTGAATTGCTTCTTTTTCTTCCATCTCTCGAATAAATGCAAGTGCAGTTGCTGTGTTTGTTGAATCAGACATCTGTTCTGGTGTGACATCTGACAGAGAGTAGTAATCCCATTTTTTTGGATTTTTGATAAAATCAGGGATTTTTTTGGCCCGCAAACATTCCTTAATGTTTGCGTCTTGCCTTTTGAAAATGCTCTCCCTACCTCGAAACTGTTTCATATCATGTTTCAGTTTTCGATATACTTGTTTATCGATAACTCCAAAGTCTTGAGGAATCGTAGCTTTGTTTGTTTTTGTAAAACTGGTTTGGTCTTCAGCATCTTTTAGATGGTCGAAAAGGCTTTTCTGTCGCTCATGAAATGATGACATTATGATCTCTATACTCAATCTCTTAATGAAAGCATACAATAATCTCCATTTATACTTTGATTCATAAAAACACTTCCAATTCCTATTTGTTGTTTATGGATCCAGCTCAATCTATTGTGATTCGTGTCTTTATAAAGGTATTAGATTGAATTTAATTTCATACTTATCTGATGCAGAGCCTGGGCTGGCTGACATGCTGTCATAGTGACATGCAATGGCAGGGTTGCCTAATGCCTATATAAATTTGACGAGGAATAAATCTCCGTCTACGAAGCTGTCGATGGTTTCGCACGGTGTAATTTCGCTTTAGGAACGACTAAAGAGATACATTTGGCCCCCATTCGCACGAGAGTTTTTTTAAGGTACGGTAAAAAAGCATAAAAAATGCATTCCCAAGTACCATAATATGCTCGATTTCCAACGCCCAAAGGTGAAAATGCAACACCGCTCGATAAAAAAGCGTCGCGTTTTAAAAACGTTGTTGTGTGAACATATACATGGGAATGCATTTTGTTGTATTTGAATGTTTTTTTAACGTACGGTAAAAAAGCGTTCATACACAAAAAATGCTTTCCCAAGTACCATAATATGCTCTATTTCCAACGCCCAAAGTTGAAAATGCAACATCGCTCGATAAAAAAGCGTCGCGTGTTAAATACGCTATTGTGTTCGTGCTAATGCATTTGTTTATCTCGTGCGAATGAGGCCTAAGTCACACACCTGCGCTATTTTATCCAGGGAAATTAGGCTGAAGCTGGGATTAAATAATAATATAAAAAAAATTTGGAGATATAGTTTTGTTTTCTTTGTTACCTACGAATATATTTACAAAAACGAAAATCCTTTATTCTTCAGTAAAATAATCGTGAACCGACTGACTTATTAGGCACAGTATCGTAAGTGTACCAGTCGTGGCCACGGTACCAGTAATGGCCAAAAATTTGAAGAAATATCTGGAATTCGGACATGAGCGAATATTTTTACATTGGGATCACTGTGACATAGACTTTAGACATCGAACTATCTAAGTTTAACGTTTTATTGAATTCAGTCAGTTACATGTACAAATATGCGCGAATACAAAGTGTAAGGTGATTTGAAATTGACAACGACGGCTTTTCTTAAGGAAATCGTTAAGGCGGTGAGCAGAAAGTTTCACTTGTAAAATAGTATTGCTTAATTTAAATCCAAATTAGTTTTGTTTCATGTGTTAACCATAAAATAAAGATAAACTAAGACTGGGGTATCCATTAATGAATTTTCCCTGTCCAAGACTGGGTCACAAAACTACAACTTTTATTTGTTAAATTAATTGAACCCAGCTTTGCCGTATCTCACGCGCAACACATTACAAATATTAAATAAGGACTGGACTTTACAGTTTCACTATATTCAGTGCTGAAACTTTCACAATTTTGGTAATATTTCACAAAAACCTGTTTTTTTTTCTTAAACTGGCCACCATTGGGTCATTTACCTTATCATATTATGAAAAGAACATTAACTTTTGAAAATGGAACTAAAAGAATGTTAGAAATTAAAGCAAGCCATTGGCGCGAAATCTTAAGGTATAGTTTTTTTTTTATAATTACTAATTGAATTTGTTTGTGACCGTAATTTTGTACAATGCCATAGAAGTAAGTAATGAGAATAGATATCATAATTTGCAGATGGAAGAGGAAGAAAAAAAAGCGTTTTCATATTGTAGGTTTATGAATATTAAGAATATTTTATTTTCTCCATTATTCCGGAGTAAGGTGAGCTATATTTGAATAAAGAATATATTGTATAATGTTGAAAATATTTAGACGTAATGAATTTCACGGTTCAACTAGTAGTGTAACTTTATTAGTTTTTCTTCATATCGATGCTGCTCTTCTTTTCTATCTTGGTATAATACTAAATCTATTATGCAATTGCCCCTATTTTTAAAAGCTAGTTTTTAGTAGCTACCTACTGTTGAATTTGCCATATCGAACTGCCTCGGCTTTGCTAAGGGTCCTTGACCAATATACCTAACGTTAGTAGACCAAATATACTTGGTTCCTCCAAAGATATAACTGTTTACATAGATTTAGCATGGATAAAACTGAAACTTCGTTTACCAAGTAAATATGAGACAAATGCTTGTAGGTAGCCGATTAGATAAAGTTCTTTAAACGTTTGCTTAGGACATAACAAGTCCTTGAATGGTGACTTAGTTTAGCATAGAAATCATGTAGGTAGTACCCACCTTCCTCTTATATAGGTTCTACAGTCTTATCATTTTTGATACCTACCTATATAATATAAACTGGGGGTAGTAGATATTATATGTTAATGTAGGGTTGCCATCCGTCCGGGTTTCCCCGGATTTGTCCTAGTTTAGAGGGCATCCGGGGAGCGTCCGGGGAAGGTTTCATTTGTAGACCGGGTTTTAAAAAATAAATAAATTTGTAACAAATTGTAATATGATTCTGTTTTGTTAAAATAATGAATGAATAAAAAAACCGGCCAAGAGCAAGACACAGTGTAGGGTTCCGTAGCTAGGTCAACCTTTAAGTATGGACGTGGAGTCTTACAGGCTACTGTGTGTTTTCGATATCTCAGTTTCACCTAATTCCCGCTACTCTCCGCGATTGAGCGGATCAGTAGCTTTAGTTTTAGTTGTAAAACTACCAATAAGGGAGGAAATTGCGTCTTCCGATGATTAGCACGTAAGTAATGACCATCGAAATATTGACCGGAGCCTGTCAGGCAACACGTCCATGTTTGCCCTATGACAGTCATGTTTTGTGGGCGCGATTATGTTAGTTTCAGATTTTGTTGTATAAAATGTCAGATTTGGCATTAACTTAATGCCAAATCGTAGGCCAAATCCCTTTAGGTCTAAAGTGTTTTTTTCTCTACAGGTAGTGTCTAGGGTTCAAGGGCGTAAATTTGTTACCCTCACAAACGAGTAGGTGCCTATATTACTGTGTTTATGACTTATACTGTTACTATGCTTTATGAGGTAGGTATCTGCGGTCCATAACATGACCTCAGAAATGGCATTATTGAACGTTGATAACGTTCACTTGTTTGATTACAAATTATTTTTCACACAATGATATAAAAAACAGAATCGCATTATTTCATATTTACTCATACAATTACCTACATACTTTTGGTTGGCCGGCCTTAGGTGACCAACAGTTAATATACCTAGACGGAAACGGAACTATTTGGCGGCCAATAACATTGCTGTTTATTCAATATATTAGACCTTTCAATAGTATGTTATAGTAAATAAATAAGAGCTAATAAGTTTAAGATTAAACCTCGAGAAAAACATTGTTTACGTGGTTCATTGTTATTGTTAGATACAAATTATAGAGTGCGTGCGTGAGTCAGCCGCCGGCACCGGGTGCGCAGGCGCACGCAGCACGTTACGATCCTACGTGCTTTCAAAACTATACAAATAGATATAGATAAAAAATAGCTATACAGAATATAAAGTTATTTTGGTTATGTACTATGAAACAACAGTGACTATTAAAAGTTTATGGAACTATGTAAATCATAGTAGTAGAAATGAACATTATTCATTACAGTACTTACCTACCTACATATATATGTAGGTTCTCAACTGGTATCTACTTATTAATTTCTATAGAATAAGATATGGGTATATAAAATGCATAATAATTATAAAATTTATAGTGGAAACCATGAAACAACCTACACATGTAACAGACAATGCTAAATACATATGAGAATTGATATACCTTCTCACATACCTACATGTCGCATAATCTCAGTTTGGTGACTATTTAATATCCTATCCTACCTTTACTATCGAGATATAAAATTTCCAACAATCGACAAAGGATAAATAAAAAATAAATAAGTTAATTTTAAATAAATGAATTGTTAAGAAAGAAATTAACATAGATACCTACCTACTTATTATATTTCTGACCATTTTCAGTTGATTCAATTCGATCGAAATAAATAACTGGGGCAGAAAGCTTTAGATATAAGCAGTCTAGCCTCCTCATGATAACATTATCACAACAAAAAGTTCAGTTGATGGATATGGTTTGAGACTAAACCTACACATGCCTGCCGAAGAACTTAAACTAGACGAGGTAAGTACAAGTAAAAATCAGCATAGGTACCTACCTAATGGAAGTAAAAATACCGTATGAAAGTTTATAATATAGGTTGCAGAAAAAGGTTTTGTCAATACAAGACTGCTGTATAAACTGGTAGGTAATGTTTGGTAGTGTTGTCGGCATATCGGCGCGGCGCATGCGCCGTCTCTCGGGCTCGGCCGCGATGGTCATCGGCCGGCAGGCATCACGACCATCGGCTGCCGACCGACCACTTATCATCGGAGGCTTGGAGTGACGCGCGCCTCCTTGCGGCTCCACGCGAAAATCACTTGCTAATATTAGCACGCGGGAAAGTATGGCAAACGAACGTGGCTGCGAACGTCGCACGTTCCGCTGAACGTTCCTCTTCGGGTTTTTCCGGGCGAGGTCGCGCAGGGCGGGCGGCGCGCGCCGGTCGCGCCCCGGGCACCCTGCCTCTCAATACAATATCTGCCATACCCATCACAGCACGTATCTTAACCAATACTATACAATATTGAAAAAATATCATTAAAAGTGCGGACATATTGAAGTGTATCAGGCGAGGCGTGCCATTTATTGGATTTCACGGGAACTGAAGGCGACTCTCCACTGAAATGTGAACGGCCTGACAGGTCGCTACAAAACACAACAGGTAATAAAATTTTGTTTGTTAAACAAAGTAGTTTAGTATTTTTCAGTGGGTTTACTTTTATATTAAACAATAATAATTGGTGTAATTATAGTACAGTGAAATACATCAAAAGCTTATGATGATCTGTAATGAAGATCTTTATTTAATTTTGACTCATAATATCAAGATATTTCTACATTTTTCATTCTCGGCTCTCGACCAACGTAAGACATTGGCTATTGTAATCTTCTGTGAATGATTAATTGAACACCTAATTACACAAAGTAGACTGTTTTCCATTTAACATATGTTGCTCATTTGTTTGCATGGCATTTGTCATTTATTTTATTTAAAAAAATACGTTTAAGCCATGAGCTAGTGGACTAGTAAATTTCATAAATTGAAAAATAAAATTTATTGTCATGAGGATTTGAAATATTTTTGTTATTTGATTTTTTTTTTTAATATTAATGTTGATCTAAATGTAAGGTATACACAAAGACATAATGTCTTTGGGTATACACATCTAAAGTTAGTGTTGTTCATTCATATTGGCTCTTCTCCAAGGAATCATTAGGTACACTTACCTTTGAATCATAATTCATGAATGACTCCATTCCGAGAATTTCATGATACAGATTTCTTTCAAGTGGATAAAGATCGACATCACTGAATCCAAAATAAGTTTTATGTTCTTCAACATTCAAGTAAACCTATAGGTAGGTACTTTTGCGAAAATCACTAGTTAGGTAGGTACATTTTTATATTCATTCAAATGCCTAAAGGGTCCGGATAGAACTTAACTAGATAGCGGTGCAGCGGTGGCAAGACGGATAATCGTTTTCATTCACATGTCAGGCCTAGGTATTTTAGTTCAGTGCCTGCTTAACTGTAGACTATGAAAGGACTACCACCTTGAGCAATATTAATACATACCACGATGAGATCGTGGCCTAACACAAAACTTATCACGAAAACAACATAATTGTGAAATTAAATGACCAAATTGTTTTTCCGGAAAATACCGTTGCTTTAAGGATAACCTTGTAAAAAAAAATGGGAAATAATCCTAAATTCGCAGTTACTGAAATAATTAAATTAAATGAACGCTAATTGTTTGCGAAGGAAATTATGATAAAATATGAGTTCAATTGAAAATAATGCAATTGTTATTATTGTGGTTTACTTTGAATGTTTTGTATAGAACGCGAAAGGCGATGATAACAAGCCGCGTCAACGTACTTATTTATCTAATAATAGTATATAGTGTATCGGACACTCGTTATATTTTTTTGGATATAAGCTTTAAGTAGGGGAAATTTTAGTTATTTGCGATATTTGGTATAAACGAAACAAAATTTCTCGTTTACATTATATTTTTTTACATAATATTAGTAAGAAGCGGTTCTTCGACTTCGACAACACAATTCTATTTTAGACAGTAGGTGTATGTTTGTCACTCATTCATCTCTTTTATTTATATTAGGTACTTGATCTCTGCTTCTGGAATATTTAAGAAACATTGGTATTTCTATGAATTTAGACTGGAATATTCCCTACTGATTACTTGTGAATAAGTTTGTTCAGAAATGTTGCCTCTACTTTAGAAGTGATATTTTACATAGGTTTTTATTGTAATGACGCGCATAAATACCTATTAAGTGTGATGACTGTACCTTGTTTAAAGCGCTTAGACTCGTATTGAACAAAAACCTAAGCTAGTCAGATGGAATTGCGGTATGCGAAAATATACCCTATATTAAAGTAAACACAGATTCAATTTGAATGGATAGAATCACGTTCTATATACAGGACCAGACAAGTCGTCATCATGGCTAACTTAATGGAAATGAACATGGAAAAGTTTATAAAAGCTTTTGGTTATTCTATGTGGATTCTCTTCGGAAAAGTTTCCGTATGAGTAAAATGGCATAATAATGAATAATACGGGACTATATTAATCCAATTTCGGCAAAGTACGGTTTAGTATGTTACTTGCTGTTTAATGGAGCGTAGCCGCCGCAAGTGTGCTGTCCTGAGTGAGTATCGTGTAAAGTTTTTTCAAATATATGTTAACTAACTTATATAGGACAATATAAAATATCTTATATCTTACAGACAGTTATGAAGGGCGGTATAAACCTTGAACATTTAATTATTGAACGTGTTCTTAGGCACAGTCTTATGAACTTATTGCTTTCTTAGGAAGTGTTCAGTTCAGTGCAATCTAATAAGCTTTGTTTTGATATTAATTTTAAATTCATAACGAACATACAAACATTTTGCGATACATAGGAAGCTTGCTTAGCTGATTAAGTAAAATTTCATTCAGTAACTATTATTTCTATATATTTGGACAATTTAAAATAAATCCTAAGTTTCTACATATTTTTGTAGTAATGTAGGTACCTACTATACTCATAATCGAGAAAACATTGGCTATAATTAAGTTTATTTCATTAAAATCCATTGATTTGACAAAGTTTTGAGGTATTGTTCCTATGTTTTGAGGTATGTACTTACCATGCATTGAGTATATACCATAAAATAGTTATTTAATCAACAAAAACATTCAGATTCATTATTGTTAAAAGTTAAACCGTTTAAAAAAGAGGTAGGTTTACTGCGGTATCAATAAATAAAATGACTGTTTCTTTACATATACACACAACAATACAAAGCAGCTGATAAAATTATCCTGTTATGCTAATTGTATTTTAAATGAAAATCGTCTTTAATAATTACCTAATAAATATTTAAATGAATTAACTTCTATTATTTTACAGTATTTTAGTAAGCTACTGTGTTGATTACCTACGTAAAAACCTAAGCCTATGTATGTAGGAATGGTATAGGTAGGTATGTACATAAACGAGGGTCGAGCCGTCAATTGTTTGGGCAAGGCACTAAACGATTATGAGTAATTCTTCTATTAGCCCCTTATAAGTTGCTTATTGTTTCGTAGGATGATATAAATCCAAACTAAATTTGTAACGCCTTAAGTGTGTTTATTTATTTGCCTTCCTTGCGGGAGTAATTGACCGGATCTAAGTATATAAAAATTGTACAAGGACTTTGTGAAGTAAGAAGTGAAGTACACGATGAAAGCTCTGTTGGTATTTCGATAAAAAAATGCCGAGACTCAACGGTGAGCGCGTGATAAAGTTCCAAAACTGCCGTTTAGCTTTTGTGCGTTTTATCACAATCAATATTAATTTTATCTGATTAGGATATGGTCTATACTCACATCAACATACAGGTTATTTCGTCACTTACTATGCGTATAAAATACACTCAAATTACGTATATGTGTAGGTACATGTGCCTTTACATATCATCCATATTAATTTACTTGCTACGTATCGTTAGGCGGATGATTCACCTATATAACGTAAACTTTATGCGATGTGAATCAATTCAGTTCATAGATGTGTATCTGCTAGTTATGTATTGCCAAGTACTTTGACCTTCCAATTTTATGAGCATTTTTAACGCCCAAGACGATAGGAACGGCGAAACTACCAATAAAGTTAGGAGTATTCTTGATCAGCATAATAACTATGTTAGTGTACCTACTCTAAATTAGTTATACGATAAATATAGATAGGTATAGCATGAATAACCTAAATATTATTCATATAGATATAGTACTTATTTCAGTTTTTTTATAATCATTCCAGCACTTTAAAAGTGACTTCTGATTTTGAATAGGTACTTATTAATTTTATTGATATTCTTAATTTCGTTTCATGGCAATCATTTTAATGAAACACTTTTACAATACCTACGTGTGTTGTTTTAAATTGCATATATTTTTACTTATTCATGCACCAGTGTATGCAGGTATATAGACTATATAGTTAAAGTACCTATGTTGATTTTCGCAGTCCGGGGGAGAGTAAGAGTACCTATTAAAAACTTGAGACGTGACAAGAAAGGCACTAATCCTGTCATCCTAGCCTTTATTAAATGTAGGTATCTGTAGGTATAAGATAGCTGGCTAATCAATAACCGATGGCGCTTCTGCGTTCCTGAGAGATGATGGATGTGTTGAAAACTATTTTCGGAATGTTTGCGCAAAATATACAATATTGTGAAATAACTTTAGATAGATATAATGCGACAAAATAAAGTGACATCTCGAAATGAGAGAGAAATGAAAGTCCGCCCATGAAAACCCCCATGGAGCACAGCTGCCAAATTTTCCTATGTAATGACGTAGCGGGCACGGTTTACTCTTGACCCAGATCGAGATGTAGGGCGGTGCTGGGCCGCCCGGTCGTGCCAAGCTCTGCTTACATTCCACCATACTGGATACAATAATTAACGTTTCATACATTTTCATTTGACTTGCTCCTGTCCTTGGGTATTGTACCCACAGAACAGATAAAAGAGATATCTGTTCTGTGATTGTACCGTTGAGTAGCTATGGAACACTGTGCTAGCTGAAAGCACGAAATTTTCTGGAGTATTCTGTATCAAATTTAAAAGATTGATCTTTTTCAAAAGTAGTATTCTGTATTCTTTACACAAATATATAGAAAATAACAAAATAAAGTTATTTCAAGTGAAGCCTAATCGAGCTACCTTCAAAGCCAGTCAAAATAAATATGTAATATGTACAACATTAAACTAGTTGTGTTCATTGTGATCTTTATGTATTCTTCCTAATTTGAACTCGCTTTGAGGTCGCACAATGGTTTAGTTAGCACAAATGATGCTCTGTTGGTAGCTCTCGTCTTGGCTTCCAATGTCAAACGTTCTTTGAAAAGGTCTTATTACGAAACCCAGAAGTGTTAATACAAATATTATCTATAGATAAATCTGAAAAATGAGTTATTTGTTTGCTTCAGGTCGTTGCCGTTCTTAATTGTAACTTTGTTCACACATTGTGAAACGTTCAAATTCTTGTTATCTTAAACCATATTTTATTTGTATTTTAGACCAAGGATTTAGATCATTTCATCTATCTATTACAGCATAGGTATTACCTGAAATTACTGAATTTCACATGCCAACCCTGTTTGGAAATATGTACCAAAACATCTATAAAGCTGCACAATAGCTCTCCTCCTCTCCTCCACTCCTCCTCTTGGGACTCACTTCAAATGTCCAGTAGAAAGTAGACATCATGAGTTAGTTACCCAAGTAAATTTTGAATATTGTGGTTAGTCGTGGACGTCGGTCACAATTGTTGCATTTGAGTTGCCGCACGATGTCGATCCAGTGCGTGTTCATTTCCGCATGTCGCAGGCGTGTTCTATTTCCGAAACTCTCCTGCTCCAATCTGCGATGTTTTGCTTCACATTCTGTTTTAGTGCTGTTGTTAGGTTGTGGTTAGTATACGTTTCACGGTTTCATTATATGTGAAATGTGAATATATCTCCTAGTTTACAAATCATCGAAATAAGAAAGATAAATAGGTTCCTAATAGAAATAGCAATTGCTATACCAAATACCAATTTGACAGGATTTTAAATGGGTGATAATATATATTTTTAATTTTTATATATCGTTCATTTTTATGAAGTCCCAATAGCAGCGTCTCTTGTTATATAAGTTTGCCATCTGTACAAAAGAGATACGGGGAACTTATGAAGATAGACGAGCTTCTTTGATGAAAACTTGATATAAAGACAAGTATCTTCCATTTCCTATTAGGTAATATTTATCTGTGAGTCACCCTCGCCTTCACTTTCTCTCTCATTATCAATCATAATTTTCTTTCAAATAACATTGGACTTTTAATTGTAAACTGTAAAACATTTTATACATTCATTTTTGCATTACAAAAATGTAGTCGCTACAATATCAGTGTAATCAAACGACTGATCAACGCAGGATATTATGAGATACTCAATTAAAAACAAAAAAATAAATGCCTTTATTTCGATGCAAGGTTGCCATTCACCAGACATTATCGTAGTTAAGTCATATTGTTAAGCAATTTATAGGATCCACGCATGACGAGAACTGAGGGCGTTCTCCGACCGTATCTAGATTATGATTTAAAGCATATCCTTTTCATAAAAATAAAAGGATTTGCACAGGCGGCTGGCAAAATTATTCTTATAGGTATCTATCACCTAGGAAAATATGTCGAATGTCAATGGATTAAGCATATTCTGCCGAATTCAAATGTTTAGGAGCAGTATAGGTATTCAAACATAAAAAAACAGCTAACAGCAGGCAAAATATGAACCAAAGAAATAAAATGCAAAGAGCTCTGGTTTCAATTTGTCTGTGTTCTTAATAGCAAAGAAAGAGAAACGCATTTCTGCTTTCAGTTTCGTAACATTGCACTCAGCGGATTACTGTCTCTAAATATAGGGCAATTCCAGCCCACGTCGTAAAGCTATGCGAATGTATGTGGGTCATCGAGGGCATCACAAATAACTATCGTAAAATGTCCCTTCAGTCTGAACATTTAACGTTATCCCATCTACATATTTAAATGAATACACGGGAAGTCGACCCGTGGATTAGTTTGCGCAACCGAAAGAAAACATTCTAATGGATTTAAACTTGCACTATAAAAATCTGAGAACGCGGAAATGTCAAATGGTCCCAAACTAAAATCTTTTACTATGAAATTAAGATGTTTACTTTAATTTATAATAGTTTATACTACACATCAATTCATCCATAAAACAGATTTGTAAGATATTAGTTGTAAAGTCTCTTACCATCAACTAAATGGAACCAGTTAGTCTAACTTCATAGCAAAGTAAGTGCTGCCATCAACAGCTTATAGCACTTTTGTTATTGACTAACCCACACAGTGATAAAATAGGTAGCGTCGCTCACATGCAAAGCTGCAAGACCCAGGCATCTAGGCACCTGACAACGAGCTGCATTGATTGACCTATTTATTGCTTTACGTAAAGAGGTACAACTAGCATGTACTTAGATAGGTAATAGTTATTTGTTATACAAGAGTGCAAAGTTGCTTTTTAACCGCGTGTTCAATTTTGATGACCGAGCAAGCGAAGGATTCTAAAATTGAATCACGAGCGCAGCGAGTGATTCAAAATTAGAATCCTGAGCGTTAGCGAGGGAATCAAAAGAGCACGAGGTGAAAAATCTTTGCACTCGAGTGCAACACGTAACTTATCATTCCACCTCAGCGAGGAAATGACTAAATGCAAAAAAAAAAAAAAGTTGTATGATATATTCGGCACCATAGAGGTAGCAGTAAATAGGTTTAATGTTTTTTTTTAATTCACAAACTTAGTGCACACGATGTTCCAAATTCAATTTACTTTATCCTCTAGAGAATAAAAACGGCTTTTCCACTCAGATATTGAAGATTAAAAATACTCTTTCCGAGATGGTGGGATGAAAAAGCATTTTATTTCTTGCCCACCCTTTGTAAATAATTTAAAATTTACTTTTCGAGTTTACGAAAAGTTTGCTAAGATATTATTATGGATTCCTATTTAACGTTGCCTATTCCGCAGTCTTGATCAAAGTCAAAGGGTTTGGTGCTATAAAAGAATTTCCTCACTTTATTGCGGCTGAGTTAAATTAAGTGGTTTCAACGAAGGGCACCGTCAGTGCGCGTAAACGTTTCAGTCTTCGGGCGTATATTTTTGTTTATGCGAGAGAGAATGTGGAAAGTGACGCATCGCAATGCGTTGACGCAAATTTTGCAAAGCGGACGCTGCTCTGCTCGCGATGTTGTGGCTTATCCGTATTTAGCGAGCAATAACATTTGTTTCTTAGTAATTTGCAAGTGTTACATATAAGGACTATTTAATGTTTGGATAAGAAGTTACTGACTTTTTAAACTCCATATAATGTATTTTTTTATATCAGTAAAGAGTTAAAGCATTTCTGTCGGATGACCCATAAGTGCTAGCTAGTACTAGTACCTAGTAGGTAGTAATAATACCTGCAAAAGCCGGGTCATTGACTTCATACTAACTTAATAACTCAATTGCTAAAGTAATGACTGTTGGTTGCAAAAGCCAATATTGCTAAATGAGCCCCAAAGGTATTAAAAATACTTGTAATGTAATATACTTATTTATTTTTATTACTCAGAAGCAACACTGTATTATGTATATTTGTAAAACAAGCTACATAACAGTGTCTGCCCTTGCCTTGTAGTAATAATTAGCACCTCAGATGATTCGTAATACAAACCGAGTTAATAATGATTCTTTATATGGTGCTGATATGCACACAAATGATATAATAAGAGGCGCTAACAATACTCATTACCAGTATTTGTAAGGACTAAAATACAGATTTAGTAATAAGGTAAATATAAATTAATTAATAGAATATTTTTAACTTAGTTATACATAGATATATGGCGGATCTTTACAGAGTTAGAAAAAGAGAGTGTGATATGTAATATTATTTATTTATCATCATCATCAGCTCATATACGTCTCCACCGAGGAGCTCGAGCCTCCCCTAACAATGAGGGGGTCTAGGCCATAGTCCACCACGCGGGCCTAGTGCGGATTGGCGGACTTGATTGTGACATCTCGGGCATGCAGGTTTCCTCACGATGTTTTCCGTCACCGAAAGCCAGTGGTGTGAATCCGAACGTAAGCTTTTTTAAAGTCAGAGGTAACGTGCCAGGGATTTGAACCTACACCCTCGTGATCGTAAGTCAGTGCGTTCCCAACTGAGCCACCACGGCTTTTTATTATATATTATTTATTAATTTGAGATTATTGCTTAATTTCAGATAGCAAACCCCAGGGAACTTCACAATGACGGTGGTAACAAATCCCGCCCGTACCAATTCGGAAGAGGAGATTGAAAGCCGACGAGACAGCGATGTCGGATTTAACGACGTTGGGGGTCTCGAGATGGATGAGAACGCTCGTCTCTACGACGACGAAAAGCAGAGTGACATCGTGTTCGTGGCTGGTATCAATGGAGATACATGGCGTTACCCAGGCCATCGCCGTGTTCTGGCCGCCACGAGCCCGGTGTTTGCGGCTCTCCTGGCTGTCAAAACTGATATCATCGTGGTGGATTATATAGATCGACGAGGCTTCGAGCAGCTACTTCGCTACCATTACTGTGAACCGACGCAACTGAATTCCGTTGGTACAGCAAGATGTGCACTCGATGCCGCCTATAAATTCTTATGCTCGCCACTCGCAGAGCGGTGTGCAAAGCGACTAGATGAGATGTTGGATGCTGGGGTGGCGCTTGAAGTTCTGCGTGACCTGCGCTATTTATGTGCAAGATTGCCCGGAGCCGCATCTGCTCCACCGCTCCCTGCGCTTACTGACGACGCAGCGGCACGATCACTAGCGCAATGCTCGCGTTGGTGCGATTCACTCGCACATAATGCTCTCTTGGTCCTCGATGACAACGCAGATGCTGCGCTTACCGATGAACGACTCGAAGAATTAACTTACGAGGATCTCGCGCTTATTGTAAAACGCGATACGCTTCGAGTATCCAGTGAGCTCGTCCTGGCCGAGGCACTGTCTAGGTGGAGTACGGCCGTTTGCAAGCGTACGAAACGAGAACTGACTCCGAGCAACAAACGAGCAGCATTGGGTGAACTAGCTTACTGCCCACGATACTTGTTACTTTCTGGAGAAAATTTGGATCGCGCATTAGGACTTGAACTACTGGAGCCTATGGAACGCGCTCTAGTAGTGGCCCGTGCGCGCAAGTTATCTGCTCCGGTGCCGGTGGGGGCCGAGCAGGAGGCGCTGCTGCGGCGTTGGGCTCGCCCGCGACCTGCCGAGCCGGCCGCCTTGCCGGTGCATCTGAGTATCCGCTCCGAGCCGCCGGTCGAAGAACCGCAGCCCAGCAAACTGTGCGCTCGTCGGCCAAAGCGTCCAAAACAACCCAGCTTTGCACCTGAAGATAAAAACAAGAAACGCGGATGTTGTGCTTGTTTCGGGGAAGGTCTGTTGAGGGCTTTCATTTGTCTATTTGACTGAAAAAGGTCCGTTGATGTGTAAAACATAATCGAATCGAGGCTAATTATGATGATTGTGACAATTTCTATTGATGTGAAGTGTATTAAGTGACAGTAGATATATGACTAATAGGAACTTTCTATATATTTCGCCTCCTACCGTCTCCCACTAATCTGCGTTACAGAATCGACTCTACGCTCTTACAAAGTTTATGGGTGATCGATGGAACGATTGGTAACCGATGTCTACATAAAATGTAATAGGATAATTCGTAAGTAGATACTTACTTAGATGAATGTGATAGACATGGAAGTTAGGTAAAGAACGACTGCCTTCTTTTGTATTTTTTTACGAATCAAGATTAAAACTATTCGTAATAAAATATTTTGTAGTTGCTTTAAATAGTTTTATAATTTTCTAGGCAAATCTTGTAACATGAATTGTGTTAAATAGTTGATGAATTTATGCGTAATCAAATGTTGTTATTTTATATTTTGTTAACTGCATAAGTAGTTGTTTCTTAAAATTATAGTGATCACCAGCCCCGGATCTTAAATTTTTTTTAGGCGGGGCAAAAACTGCAAAATGCCGCCCCCCCCCCCCCGTGCCCACTTTATCATCTTTGTAATTTCAGATGTCCACTAATGTTACAGATATAGACCTATGAACGTGTGGACATATATATTTATACTAATACACACTAGACACAAAAAGTTGAGGATATAAATAAATTTCGAAATTTTTGGGGGAAAATAATCGTACAGCAAAAAAAAAGAGAACCAAATTGTAGCTTCAAATGTCTAGTCTTTAGATACGACCATGACGTTTATGTATCATTTTTTGGGTCTTGAAAAATTCTAAGCAATATTTTTGTCGTCTAAAAAAATATCCAATCAAAACGCTTTTAAATTTTTTTCTTAATAAAGAAGCCTGTACGATGATTTTCCACGGAGTTTTTGTCCGTCAAACCAAAAAAGTACTTTTTAACTTTGACAATAAATAACTCTGGGAATAAAGATCGTATATGAAATTGAAGAAGGGGTTTGAAAACTAAACAACATTCTCTATAAAAAAAAACATTAATGGCTCTTGTCGAAAACATCTTTTTTGAATTGAAAACTTTGTCTGACAGATTAACATACACACACAAAGTCGAGAAAAAAAAGGAAAATTTAATAAAATTATTTTTTATCTCTTTCATCAAAGCAATAAATATTACAATGAAAAACTTTTTAAAATCGAACCATCGTTTTATAAGCATAAGCGAAAACAATTTTAAAGCCTCGGGGTACTAAGTAAAAAGCATTGCAACGCTTTGAATTTTTCAGGGATTTTTCAACCAACCAACTAGCCAAGTGGTTAAAAAATACCGGCGATATCCTTAATTCATCCGTTTTATCCAAAGTTATACCAAGTTATCTAAATTTATATCCTTAATTATGAAAATTTTTGCCTTTTTTCCAATTCAAAGTTTTCAATTCTATACAAATATTTTCGACAAGAACCATTCATGTTTTCTTATAGAGAATATTGTGTAGTTTTAAAAAAAATTCTTCAGTTTTCTATTCGATCATTATTCCCAGAGTTATTCATTGTCAATGTTAAAAAGTAATTTTTTAGTTTGACTGGCAATAACTCCGTGGCAAATCATCGTATAGGTTTATTTATTACAACAAATTAAAGGGCATTAAATTCTATATCTAAAAGAGTATTTGACAAAAACAATAGAAAAATTATTTTTTGAAAAATAACTAGATAGTCCATTTATCAAGAAAGGCTATAAGCTATACATATATCATCACGCTACGACGAATAGGAGCGGAGCATAAACTAAAAATGTTGAAAAAACGGGCAAATGATGCTAACGAACTTGCGCGGGTCAACTATGTATGTTTTATACACAGACAGGATAGGATTTAAAATATGAGAAATATATTACCTATTGCATTTGTGTATTGAAATTACATTTTTGAACGGGAGAGAACTGGGAGTATATTGGAGCGCTAGACTGTCGGCGAGGCATTCGGACTTTTCATCACTCTCAAACGCGGGAGGTTTAAATCATGCCTACGCGCCTCGCGAGTCATAAAATGTTCGTATAGCAAGTCTCACTTGTCGCTCTCGCCGCCCCAGTCACATGGTCTGTGTGCTGTACCCTTGGGTATCGGTCGAGTTGATATGGCCACAGCAAAATAAGAATGAATTTCAGTACTTGTACTATTATTTATTCTATGGTTAAAGTTGTCCATTCGTCTGTCAAGTGTGAATTTGCCGCCCCCCTGAACGTGCCGCCCGGGGCGTGGGCCCCGGCTCGCCCCCCCCCTAGATCCGGCCCTGGTGATCACGTTTAGAAGACATTATAATTTTTAATAATTATTACAAAAATATTATTTATAACTAGCTGACCCGGCAGACTTCGTACTGCCCCAATCTATATTTCATTTTATTTAGAAAACGTTTGTATAGGAAAAAGAACAAACTGTTTTTAGGGTTTTCCCGGCAATTATTACATATTTCTCACCTTTTAAACCTTCCCTGGACCCCCACGAACATTTCAAGACCAAGGAATGATACTCAGTTCAACAGCTCTCGAGTTTTTGTGAGACTAACGAACAGCAATTCATTTTTATATATATAGATATAATTGAATGCTTGTTGCAGCTGCTTTTTTAAATACATATTTTTACGTTATTTGACAATAATAATGTATTTCTACATCTTTTCTATCGTCTAATATTGATTATCCCTTTTACAATGGAGGCACTTTGTAATATCTATTCTTCAATTACATTTAAATATTTTAAAATATAATACTTTTGTAGCACGGCTACTATTATTATAGACCATAAGTACATAATATAATAAAAATGTGTTTTCATGTTGTAGACACAATTATGCATCTTAATGTTGTGATATTATATAATTATTTGTTGTGGAATTGTTTATTGTGTATCCGCATATCGAAATGTTTAAAACAATTTGCATTTAAATATATTGCATTGGCGCACGAACTGCTCGGTTTTGTTATACTTTTATTACTAAATCATAATTTAGCTGAAATTTTATTGCATTTATAAATCGCATGTATATAAAATAATATTTTTTGTCATCGAATTACGTTTAGTTATACGGAAGAGTTGTACTGTACTCTTTGAAACAAATCAAATACTTATATTATAGAATAAGTGAATTTGTTTTGTATTGATACAGATACTTTGACATCTTTTGTGTTTAGTATTATCTTCCATAGTTTAATGATTGTTTACTAGTCGTAGTTTAAGATATTAATAATAATAGCGAATGTTCATGGAATTATTTCTTTTTGTCATTAAAATGAAACAGTATTCGTGCCATAAAATGTGGATTACTTAGTTAGTTTACTGAAATATTAATGTGTTCTTATTCAATTTTCAATTGAAGTCTACATCTAGAGGTATACCCTCCGTGCTTATTACTAGTAAAATACTTGTGTAGCAACTTAAGATAAAGCTTTTATGTAATCAAATTACCTAATTAATTAATGTATTATGATTGTGGCGTTCAGAACGATTACTTGGATGTATTAGAGGAATACTTATCTGTCATTTCGCTGTTAAATTATTTACTTATCATATTGATATAAATCGATGTGTTCAGCTCAGAGCTGTAATTATACAACGGTCCCATCCGAATACAAATATATGATGTTCAAAACAAAATGGATTTTATTTACCTATTCAATATGCAATGCTCATAACGGATATTAGGTACTTACATTAAGAAATTTCCTTCCTTGTTAGGTATATAATTGTAACACTTTTAACATGACAATTTACATAGTCATTGAATTACTTTTCATATAATGTCCTTATAAAGGAATAGGTAGGTACTATTATAAAAAATAAATAATCGAAAGATTTATAGGTAAATATTTTTCTAGGTAAGTAGTTTATTCGGCTATTCGCGGTACTGTTTTATAAGATTACATGAAATATTTGTACCTACTGTCTTATCCACTACCTTCGCAGTATCTTCCAAGTTTCAAATATGAGTTACAATAGAACTAGTATCCACTTCTATTTCTTCCTGTATAGGCGATTGGGAGCGATACGAACTTTTGCGTGAGTGCAAGCTGAATAGTTCGCTGCTTGTAAAAACTTCTATTTTCTCCACTTTACCCAGTATTCCGGCAAGAGCAAATTCTGCAGAGCGAAGATTGTTTCGGAGACCTGCCACAGTATTCTGCAGGTCTATTATCGAGTTGATCTTAGCATCCACCTTCCCAAATTTTTCGTTTATCAATTCCCGCGCGTTCTGTGTGTGTTCCATTTCTGTCTCGATTCTTGAACTGATTTCCCTTTTCAATTCTTTGAATTTTCTATCGAATGTGTTGTCAATATGACTGTTTCGCCGTTTTCGAGTCCCGGTGTTGGTTGATAGAGTGCGGTACTTGTAACCAGAACTGCGAGACGTGTAACAGCTCTTGTGAAATATATTGGACATTATTTTACAGTACACATGAACGGTAATATTTTTTTAAAATTTAATTATATTTTCAATTTTTACAGCATATTTTTTGTTTATGACATATACATATTTGACTTACTAGACCACAGAACAAAGAATAACTTTATATCATTGACGATTAAATGGACTCGACAAAGGTTTTTTGATTTTTTGACAATTGATCGACTAAAAAGCTCAAATTACCTACTGCCATTACTATGTTATGGTCTGTCACATTTTTATTACTGACTTCTGATTAAAATAATATAGGTAAGTCCGTTAAGTAATGGTCTTTGCGAAGCTCGTGCCGCTCGTGCAGAAGAGTTTTTAAAGGTAGAGATTGCCTACTGCAGTTAATTAACTGTATGACTGAAGCTGATAACGTGGAGGTAAGGATGAGCTTGTAAAATTAAATAGTAACTCCATCTAACGTCGTTTCTCGGAACTTGTTTAAAAGGGTGCTCTAAGCGTTCGAAGCAGACATGTCTTGTAGGCGTTTAAGTAAAGTTGTTGGCTTCTTTATCTGGTTCAAAATTGAACCGCTAGAGGGCAACATTGTAATAAACACTGATCTTAACTAACAATAAAATGATGTTGTATTTAGTTTATACAATTTTTAATAACTTTACTATAGTGTAATCATGAGTGGATATATAAAATAACCCACGATAATCTTTTATAAAATTTAAATCCCAAAAGTTTATTACCTAATGTTTATGTTAAGGAAATGCTTAGGTACTTCAAAGATGAATGAGCATCCATAACCTGATTAACGTATATACTTAATATAAAATTAAATTTATTTTGGTAATTTTATACTAGCTTTGATGTTTGGTACTCAAGAAGTTAGACGACTATGAGCTTTTAATATCAGCTAATGACGTCATAACTGCTAATTATTAAATCTATATTGAGAAAATATCTGTTTATATTAACTAGATCGTATGCTTTACAATTAATATGCAGCGTATATGTCTACTAAAAGTCATAATTTCAAGTAATTTCAATAGCTTCTCTGAAAAAAAAAATAGAATGGTAAAACTAGTAACGACGCATTTGAATTAATACAATACAAATGGTCACTTTAAAAGGGAACAATTCATACACCACTTGAAAATGCTATAAAAACATGGTTAAAAACAATAATTCAGTTTCGTATTCAAACTGACAATGGTCGTTTTTTTTTCTCCATTGTAATGCAGCTACAAAGGCCTGGCAGGTTGGGACGTTACCATATTATTTCGGGATAAATTTATTTTTGATGAAGTGCAAAAGCCGAAGTATTCTTTTGACAGATTTTTCGGTAAAATTTGTGATTTGGGCACAATGTGGACACAATCGTCCGTGAAGGGTTTTGCACATATGGGCTCAATATGTCTATTGTGCTTTGTGAACTGCGTCTAATGAATGTTGGTGTGAGAACTTGTGTTGTAAAATGTGTCATCTTTTTAGTTATTTTTAATTCAAATATATGGATTAGTAAGCGTATAATTATGTTTCTACGTAGGTATGCACTGGTGAATCATGAGGGAAGCTTAATAGTATTTTCATGATGATATTCGAGGGTGTTGACGTAAATGATATAAAATTAATATTTTGCCGGTAGCGCTAAGCCGGATTGGCCAAGTTTAATGCATTTGTATGTAACAAACATAGTTTATTAGTAAATTTTCATTTGTTAAACATGGATACATGTAGGTATGATGGTATCGAATTTACAAAAAAAAATGTCACTGGTATCTTAAATAATACTTTATTTAAAAATTGTATATTATTTTCTGATTGGTCTTCGTAAAATGTCTCAATGAATTTGTTGATATAGATGTTTGTCGATTTATCTATTACATATAATAATAATAATAATTATGATCACTAAAAAAGTCAGCCATAAAAATCTATGTGTTTATTTTGTAAGTTAAATTATGTGCTTAACCATAAATTATCTAAATAGCAACAATTGATATCTACTTGTACTTATTAGTGGAACACACCCACTCGACCATCCTGTATTATCGTTGACAGTAAATTTAACGGGCTGCCGAGTACTGGGAACATCTCGGCAGGTACCTGAAGCATCTCTGTATTATATATTGCTATTCAAAATGGTTTATTGCATTCTATTGAAAAGACGTGTTATTCCCTTTCAAAACTAAGCGCCACCTCTCACGGAGACTATTGACATTTTTTTTTATTCTGAACGTAGTTTCGTAGTAAGGTTTCTTTGGAAACAGGTCCGGGCCCTAGACGCCAGGTAGGTGCGACTTTTTTCAAACTATGCGACGATCAGGGTCTCCCCCAAATTAGATTTTGGGTGTTCCAATTCCAGGTATGTTATCTGAGACGTATTTGCGTAAATAATAATACTATCCCGCTTATTTGAATATTCCATAGTCAAAGAAAGTCAGCTGAAGAGATAATAAAAAAGGCACGTTGCTCGGTGAAATGATATATGATGGCGACGAAAGAACTGGCAAAGCGACCATGTATCTATATACTATACAGGAAAACGCGTGAATATGCCTACCATACAAACAGTTCCTTGTTCAGAGATGGTGTGGAAAACCATGTAGAATAGATATCTACTATTTATCACTGCTGGATCTATTGATAGGCTAAAAGTTAAATGTCATAAATATAAATGAAATGGTAACGATACCAACCTACCAGACTCGGAGAACATCACGCGATTCACACACCCCAATCACCAAGCTTGAATATAATTATTTTTTTAATATATAGTCAGCGTAGTACTATAATAGGTAAATAGGTATGTGCTCTTATCGGGAATTGGACACGCACGTCCTCCAGTCACCCCGCGTAGTGCTGCCTACTAAACATTCCAAGATAGTAATTCGACACCACTTTGCCGTAGAAAAGAAAAAAAATGTAAATAATGTTGATGGTGCGCTCCGGGAGTTAACTTTTTTGTAATGCCCGCGCCGTGTTGATCGGTTTTATTGGCGTCAGTGCTCGGGGGCCACGTACACCCATAAAAACGTTCTCTTTTTATTTTTTATTGAATACATTGTCAGACACTAGGCCTCGAGATTAAAACGATTCGATGAGACTAATAAAACATCAAAAAATTAGAACTCTCGTGTTATTTTTCTGTCTATTACATATTATGATTAACAACAAATCTAAACGTATTTACGTATATACAGGTACCTAACCTGTATATACCTACGTAAATAGAGAAGCAGAAGTATGTACCTACGTATAAGTATAAGCAAACAGCGCTACAATAAAGTGTCAACGATTCTGAATTCAGACCAATTTTTGGTCAACACATTAGATAGATAAAGATAATAATGATTGAAATCATACTTTGTCTTCGTACAATTTAGAAAAATATGCAATGCCTAAAGGAAATAAAAGATATTTAGTGGAGGTAGCTTACAGGTGCTAAAAGGTTTTCACTATTCCAGTGTTGCTATCGCTGTAGTGTAGCGTCTCGGTATGGTTGAGCGGCGAGCAAACAATGGCTTCGAATCGCCACAACGGCGCCACTACTATTACCTCACATCAATGGAAACGTCTCCTTCGAGATAAAGGAACACAAATCGTGCATAATTCAGTGTATCTTTGTTTTCTGAGAGCATTGCCAAGATTGTTGAGGTATTTGTCCCGAGATAAAACACTAAGTAGGCAGAGGCAGGACCGGCTGCGGCGTCGGCATTCGGCGGCGGAGCTCGTTTCAGGGGAACCGCAGGGTTTGTCGTGGACAATGCGCGATGTTAATTCCTCCCGTAAAAGCTCTAATTGGTTGTTTTTCACCGGCTCGGTGGACGGCCGTCGGGCGGCGGCGGTGGCGGCGGCGGCTCGGGCACCGAGGGGCGAGCAAAAAGTGGAGCCGGCGCGGAATGTGCCCGGTTGAATAACCAGCCGTCTGCTCGGCGACGTTACTAGCTATAAACAAAGAGCCTGTTGCGTAAAAATACGTTACCCCGAGCGTACCATATCGTCGTGATTTATTTTCCGTGGCACCGCTCGGAGTGCGCACTTTCAACTCGCCTGAGCTTATTTACGTTGCTACTCGTTTATTTTTTTCTCAGATTATCGGAGCTGCGCCAAGAATGTCGAAATCATTCAGGCCAGTAAGTGGGCAGAGGAATTTGCCATTCATATTGCTGATGCCGTCAGAATAACAAAGTGAATTTTTGGGGCAGCGCATTAGGGTTGAGTAAGTAGATAATAAAACGAATCATTAATGTCATCAAAATCTTCAAACAACAGGCAAATTATGGGGAAATTTTGCATGTAATTTATTTATGAATTAACCCAATATAGGTACCGTAATTAAATTAAATACCTAATTAAAAATATAAAATTAAATGTATGGAATAATAAAAAGCGCGTAAAAGAAAGTTCAATGTTATAATCAAACCTTTGAAATATTTTGATAGGTTAGGTAAACGACAGCATATGGGAGAGCTTATTGTTGATAAATATCTACATATTTTATTGATTATGTTATGACAGTAGGAAGGTACCTATTTTTATACAGAACCAAATTGTACAGCCGGTATTTTTGTTGAGTTTGGCCTTGATTGTTATTTTGACACCAAGAATGTAGGTGTTTTGTGACACTTTTATTTTTACTGGAAAACCATGAAACAAAATAAGCAATCATTTGCCTTGTTTACGTTGTGATTCAATTTTAAAAATATTTTTACATGAATACCTACACACTACCTACACATACTCTAAATCCAACTCTAGATTGTTAAAGATAAGCATGTTATTTTTCCAGCAGGCGACAATTATAACTTTTTTTACAGAAAAGGCAACTATACCAAGCAATCACATTTCGATATTTATTATTTGTAGGTACTTTCAGAGTGTGTCGGGAAGGTAATTTTTTAACAGATAGGCTGAAGTTATTTATAAACACCTTAAAAGAGGGAATGTTGAGAGTTGGCAAATTAAATCTTACATATTTTCAGCATTCTTTAACAACATACTGTTAGGAGGCCGTGGTTTTATGACATTTATAAATTATAATGAAATTGCCGGGGCGCCGATCTATCTATTTATTTATACAGGTTTTATTTAAATACTTTTTACGTACTTACATTTCAACAGCACTTACATAATATTCCTTAGAAATATATTTACGAGGGTACACCAAATATAGTTGTTACCGCTCCGACAGCCGACGACGGACTGCGCGTTTCTCTTTTTTTTTTTTTTTTTTTTTTTTTTTTTTTTTTTTTTTTTTTTTTTTTTTTTTTTTTTTTTTGAATGGACTAGAAGGTGACAGCCTCAGATGGCTTTTACACCGTTACGCGGACTTTTTCGGTGAGCGCAGATGGCTCTCAACCGAAGGAAAATTTAAGCGCGTTTCTCTGTGACGGAGCAGTATTTATACCCTCAGAAAGCAACATCAAGCGATGTTGCTAACCTCAAAATTAAATTAATAGTCAATGAGTTATTAATAAATTAAGTTAAATTTAAACTGAAGCTGACATTCGGCCATCCTATATAAAGCATGACCTCATGTTTTTATACCATAACAATACCTATTCAAACATAAATCAATTAATTTAAATCATAAATCACAAGATGTTTTAATTTAAGAGATCACCCTTAAAAAGTTGAACTAATGTTTATGTATTATTATGATTACGCAAGCTTATATCATTTTATAAGCAAATCCATACATTTGATTTAATCATAAGTCAAGTTTAATCATTTAGCAAGTATTAATAAAAAAAAGGACCCTTCCGTCCAAGTAATAATATATAGGACCCTTCCGTCCAAGTAATAAATAAATATAGGACCCTTCCGTCCAAGTAATAAATATAGGACCCTTCCGTCCAAGTAATAAATATAGGACCCTTCCGTCCAAGTAATAAATAAATATAGGACCCTTCTGTCCATAACTTTATTCTGTAAAAAAAACTCTATTAGTAACTGAAAATAAAAATAAAAATTATTCAACCCTAATATCTGGTCTATTGAAAATCAGCCATGGCTTATTTTTATCTACAGCAATAACTGTATTAGAGAGCGAAATGGTCCAGTATAATATTTAATATTTGTAAAGAGTCACTTGTTTTCGTATTAACTATATGGGATTGTTCGGTAAAAATATATGGCCAATTATTGAACAATCAAACTAGCTTACCTGTAAGCGACGTTCGATTGAGATTATTCCTGTTGTTGTCTCGTCATAAGATGAGGTAATTATGAGACGAATAGGATAAAAATAAAAATCACATATATAATTGAAATACCAAGCGATAAATTCATCCCACTTCTGAAATGTTAGGAGGCCGTGGTTTTATGACATATATAAATTATAATGAAATTGCCGGGGCGCCGATCTATCTATTTATTTATACAGGTTTTATTTAAATACTTTTTACGTACTTACATTTCAACAGCACTTACATAATATTCCTTAGAAATATATTTACGAGGGTACACCAAATATAGTTGTTACCGCTCCGACAGCCGACGACGGACTGCGCGTTTCTCTTTTTTTTTTTTTTTTTTTTTTTGAAGGGACTTGAAGGTGTTAGCCTCTGATGGCTTTTACACCTTTACGCGGGCAATCGGTGAGCGCTGAGGGCTCTCAACCGTAAAGTGACGGAGCAGTATTTATACCCTCAGAAAGCAACATCAAGCGATGTTGCTAACCTCAAAATTAAATTAATAGTCAATGAGTTATTAATAAATTAAGTTAAATTTAAACTGAAGCTGACAATACCTAGTAATTTTATCTCTGTTTATTAAGTCTGTTAATATTCAGCGACGCGCCTATTTATCGTTACAAAACGTATAGTATATTTTCAACTGTTGGCTCAAGTATTTGTACTAACACACAATGTCAAGAAGGTGTGTCATATATGCATCAAGTACAATACATGTATGTAAGTACATACATACAATGTTTGTAGTACGCAACGCTATTATGGTGCGGCGAGTGCGAGGTGCGGCGCGGCGCGGGCGCATAGTACCGCATGTTCAAGGGTCATTATACCGGGTCTTACTAAAGCCCATACTGCCTACTGCCTATAGACAAATAATACTGGCCTTGTTGTATTGATTGAGGTTTGACTTTATTTTTCTGTGGAGGTTAAATAAGTAAGCGTTGAGACAGCAGATCCTAAGCTTATAATTTGCTAGTTGATAATTTCCGAACGGATTTTACTTAGTTCATCATAGTAGGTATATAAGTACTTTTACCCTCCTACCTACTCATCATACTGATCGGAAGCATGTAGAAAGATGGATTTTTGAATGTGTTAAAACCTTAGAAACATATTGCTTTGTCTCTGAAAGCTCGCAGTAATCAGGTTATCAGGTAAGCTCTACCTGATGGATGGGTAGTGGTTTCGTTTCCTAATAACCATCTGGATTATAAGGGATCTAGGTATATTTCCAACCTGGTGAATAGATTTATAATTGACCACGATCCAATATGGCATACCCACACCCAAAGCGGATTCGTCCAATTAATTTTATTGGGTAACCAGTTGATCTCGTCCAAATTGTTAAAAACAGGAATCCACAAGCATTCGTTTAAGTATTATAACAAAAAATACTAAAGATACCGACTGAAATTTATCAGCAATAATGTGGTAGATTATGAATTTAATCACATAAGAGTGAGTAAGAAACGAAAACATTGTTGAAATTAATTGGCAGCGCCAAGGTTGCGGAGGTCGTTGTCCTTGCGGTGCGGCAGCCGCGGCTGTGCGCAAACGCAGCGGCAGTAACCTCGGAGCGGCGCGGCGCGGGCGCGGGCGCGGGCGCAGTGTGGTGACCACGCGCGACTCTATTCTATAGAATAGAAATAGGAAATAACTAAAGCACGATCAGTTTCGGTTCATTAATGTATTGCATACTAAATAGATGGTTGGTATACGTGACAAAAAATACTAAAACCCAATTTGACATACAAAACAAATGGTTAGATACTACTGGAGCTCAGTTAAAAAGGCAAATTGAAAGACATTCAATGACCTGTTTAGATGGACGACGTAGGAATCTACTAAATTATTTCTATGAAGCCATTACAGCATACCTACCTACTACAGAATTATAGATAAAAGATCTTCAGAAGTTGCATGAAAAACTCGAAATGCTATTTTAAGTGGTACAAAATTACATAAAACCTCCAATCGAAATCAATTTTATCGCTAAATGATTGTAATTGAATATATAGTAAATTAATCGATCATTGTCATTCTTGTATTGATAGCTATGCTGGTGACTACTGTGCTACGCGTTCTCTACGCCTGCGCCGCCGCCGGCCGACATCGCCGCCGCGCGCGCCTCTCTCCCGCCACTCCACGATAATTGTTAGCAATCATTTGGTTATTGGCGCATAAGCTTCATCGTTTCGCACTACAGTCGTGAACGATGCTATTTTAAGATGCTCTCGGTTATTTGTATGTCCCACTTTGACAATACTATAGCTGATTCGCTGATGTCATTCGACCGAAATAAATTGATTGAAATGATAAGGGAATAAAACAATGATATTCTTTATACTTATTTTGCTACCCTTAAACACGCCGCTCTACCCACTAAAATAAAATACACTTTGCTTTTATAGTTGATGTTGATTCAGATGAAGGTAGGTTAGGTAGGACAATCCTTTTAACAAATTTAACCTTTTGTTTCTGTTAATTTTGCTGTAGTAGCCGGAGGAACATAAAATTACTAAGTCGGACCGGGCTTTTTTATGAATCATCTTTGTAAGAAAACAGTAAACGACTACAGAAGAAAGGACACTAAGCCGAATTAAGCGTGCATTAAATAACAAGATTTTGGAGGAATGGTCACGCTACGTAATCTAAAACGAATAACAATAGATCGCGTTTATCTATAAAATATAGAAACTGTCATATTACGTAAGGCTTGCTAAATGGATGATGCAACAAAGCTTTCAGTTCGAATGGCTAAATACAGAAAACCTACTTCTGTTTACCTAGCCAGGCTATTAAGTATGCATAATATTGTTTGTTACAGAATGACCGCTCTGACCCGGAAGTAGGTAGTAACTAGTATTGTTTATAAAAGATTGCAACGCCTTATAATGTAATTAATATGGGACCTACTTCAACATATAGGTAACAGATAAATTCAGTTTTGTCACGGCCTTCAGCACCTACATCTCTTGAGTATTTTGTAAGAAGGTAGTTACTTATAAGTACTTTAAATTCGTTGATATACAGCTCTATGCATTGAATAGATCAGTGGTTCATTTTGCCTTACTAATCTGTATGGTAAAAAAAAGGCTAGCACTATGTGGATGGGACAAAAATAAACCAAAAATGTATCAACGCCTTGCATAAGATTGGACACATTTGGTTGCGTGCACGATGTGATGCACGTGATCGTTCAATTCGAGTAGGCAGAGCTTGGGCAGCGCAAGGACCACGCCTCGCGCCTGTGTGCCGTGCCGTGTGCTGGCTGTGTGTGACCCATTAAGTGAGCAAACACAGCAAACCTGTTCGTGTCAATATTCGCACATCGCTACGTTCACTGGTCACCAGAGAGATTTCTGACCGAGCAATGCAAATAAATGAAATCGCCTCCACCGATAGCCCTTTTTGGCAAGTTCGAGAAACAAACTCTCGAACTGTTCTATACAAATTGTTTGCTCGTACATAATTTGTGTGGAGGATCTATTACAATTATAGGAATGGAAAGGTATTACATAACACAAAGCAATATTTTTAGTTTTATCGTGACAGGTGAAGGTCATAAAAAACTGTTTTATTTCTATCTTAACGACTTTCAAGTTATTCTTGGATTGTATTATGTTTCTGATTACGAACGTTGATTGTGTAAGGAGTAATGGAATTTCATCGACATCCTTTTATATGTTCTCACGCGGATCGTTCGTTGTCGAACGAACCTCGCGTGATTATTTTTCATGTGAGGCTTCCCATGGGAAACTGCAATATTCACCGACTGCAGAGATTTGTGCGAACACCAAAATCAATCAAGAAAAAATCTTGAATAATTTTGGATTCGAAAGGATAATGCATTGAATCTGATTGAATGGTATCACTTGAGTCACGCCGCACTCGGGTGACTTTGAATTCGCTACATATTATACAAGTATTGCGCCATAAATAGTCGTGGTTTTGTCATCTCATATAATAAAACAACTTTTAAAGATTGTAGACGACAAAAAAGAATGGTACAAACGCCGACGGCGCGCGGCGGCAGCGACAGCGGCAGCGGCACAGCGCGCGGCGGCGGCGGCATGTTTAGTGATGCTTTTATTACATCTGCACGAGCGCGAAGAATTTTCTTTTTAAATTTCAATGAAAAATCATACGCACATACACTGACTTAAAAAAACTAACATAACAACATACCTTTAAAGAAGTGTGTTCCCAGAAAAATGAGCGCACGGAATGCAGCTGCAGAGACCACTTCATTAGGGGTCCGCCGGCGAAGAAAAGAACCATCCAATAATTAATGTGAGCGTATAGACTCAAGCTTAGACTTGAGCCTTATAGTATTACATGAACAACTAAAAGTTAATTTGCTTACATAGTTACTTGTTATGCCATATAATGAGTGACGGTATGCATTCCGGGCCGCGAACAGCGGTCGAGCGGCGAGCCTCGCTTCCCACGAGTTTCGAGACCTACACTTATTATTTTTATTCGGTTTACACTGCTATCAAAGCAGCATATCACTACGCAAACGGGCGTACATAAAACATGGTCCAAAAGGTTTCAAACTATTAATAGACTGGAACTTAGGTAATCGTAAATCTATAGGTATGTTCTCTTTTCGTTAAATATCTGCGTAGAGACGTATAAGTTCCATATATCATTTTCCGGCTCTCCTATGATTGGTCGGTATGACTATCGTAAATATCACGGGATTATTACGGCACTGTTTTCTCTACTATCCATATAATGTTTAACCCCATGGGTCCTCAATCGCTCACACATCGGTAGTTATGTAACTATACTGAATCAATTACGACGTATATGGCAGAGCGTACCACGAAAGGCAAAAAGTAATCGCAGCGAATAATTCATGCGATGTACGCGGAGCTTTACATTGAATGCTTTCAAATCGCACAAACAATCGAGTGTACGCATCGCATGCCTTTTTCAAATATTTCTTTTTCTCATTTCGCCGTTTCCTTTCCTGGCTTAGTGCCACATGTTTTATTGATGGCCAGTTCATTGATATGGCTGGCTCGTTCAGCCGGTGGGTGAGTGGCCACTTATATGAGCCATAAAAGGCCTAGCCTTGGCCATATGGGGAAGCCGTCACACCGCGAATGCATTCATGCGCGCGCGCCTATCAGATCGACGGGTTACAAAATAAACTGACGGCTGAATTTGTTATTTGAGATTAAGTTTACTTAAAAGATTTAGAGGTAAGTACGATAAATGAGTGCACTTACTCAAGCCTTACTTATACAAAAATAATGGGTTTTACTTACGACCAGGGCGACTTGCCCAGTAGGTTGAGATTATCAACCAGACACGCATAAACGAAAAAAAAAATAAAGTAGGTAATTAAATTAAGTACCTAAGTAACTAATGTAGCCTTCTTTTTCTTTTTTCACGAAAACAAATAAAAAAAAACCTTCTTAAGTAAGATTGCTGATTATAATTTGACTTTCTATGAATTATTAACGTAGTTACCTATCGGTATAATAACCGGCTTGTCATTCACGTGAAAAGCTTTTATCTCAAGACAGCTACTTACTTGTATCTACTGAAAAATGTAAATAGAGAAAACAGTACCTTATTGGTATCCAGTTCTACCATAAGTGTATTATAATGTTTAGAATCGTGTGTCATCCAGTTTCACCTCTTTATATATTAACAAAATGTTATATATAAGAAAGCAGACATACTTACTTACTGAATTACTGGCAATGTACTTAAATAGTCTTTGACTTAAATACTTAAATGGTTAGTAGGCCCTTTGTGTGTATTATGTCGGGTGTTTGAGTAAACAGAGTTGGCGAGCACAGCCAGCAGCAACCAGCCACCAGCCTACACTAGACACAAAATAGTATATGCGGCGCACGTGTCGCTCAGCTGATAGAGCGAGAGGCACAGTGGGAAGACTACCCTCCACCCGCCACCACCCGAGTAGGGCAGGGCCCGGCCAACTGGGATTACATCGAAACTAAATGAAAAACAAACTTTTATTTTTCGGAAACGGAACGGCTTTTTTGTTTAGGTAAATTAATATAAGAAGTAAAGGGTTTTACGCTGTTTTATCTTATTTGAAATATATTGCCCAATAATAGGTAAGTATATTTCCATGTAGAGTTTAGCTAATGTTCTAATCCTTATTCCAAATGCTTGCTGAGAGTGTTTGCGCGTTAAAATTTCTAATAACTATGGGACTGCGATATTTTTATCGACATTTGTCATTGTTATCCTTTATTATGTTGATTTAAAAATCTGTGTATCTTCGATAACGTTAGTCGGTTATTATCTGTCGATATTCAGTGTTCATAGGGCCACCGCCCTAGTGACGCACGTGTCTCGCGGCCAAGGCTGCGTCGTGAAAGCTCTGTGTACGAACCGCCCACGCTCCCGCTTCACACAGCCGTATTCTCGGTGCACACAGCCACACTCACTTGTGTGACTGTGTGCACAGCCTTCGACGAACACTCCACGGACGGACGGCTCTGTTGCCAGGCTTCGAGCCGTGTAGTCATCGCGTACTCACTCGCATTACTTTCCATGTGTGAGTTTCAGAATACGGATATGTTGATGCCAGTGTGATACCTACAGCAGCAAGCTCTGTAACTTGTTTTGTGAACAAATTCTCGGAATCAGCTAATGTCAGTGGTGTAAACTACACCGGCTTAAATTTCGTTCATCATTCTTCCTTGACTCGTTATCTGGGTAATGTGCTTAGGTATACGAATCTGCGAGTTCTCAGCTATTTCACATTGTTATGTGAACCTACCACACACAGTGTGTGGTAGGTGATGTTGCATAACAACTGATAAATTCAATAAACGGATTGAATGCTGATGTGGGTACCTACAATATGTAGGTATAGCTAGTAATAGCTTATTAGTTTAATGTAAGTTAAAAAAGTCTATAAGCATCCAATTTTTATAATGCTAGAGTTCATTGATGTTCAATGTCTATTCAAATTATATTAATGAAAAGTAGCTTTAATTGGTAATTTAAACAAAGAGATCAACTTTTAGCTTGTGCTCGTGCGTGGGATGTCACTGGAAATAGGAAAATGAAACCGAGCGCGCTTCCGTTAACAACGCAACTTGTTTTGATTTCTGCACTACCTACTCAATTAAATGATCTCACATTATTTTGCTATATACCTACTCGTACCATGTTGTATTTTTTTCGCTCTAGTAATCTTATGTGATTCAACCACATAATAGAAACTGAACTGATTGACATAAAAGACAGATTGCTGATATACTTCAGTAATACAACATGCATTTTATCCTGGAAAAACCTAAAGGTACTAATCCTCTTTACTGCGAGTGACACAAAGCGAACTAATCACAATTAAATTTAAATTCCAATACAAGGCGCTGAGACTCGAAAGCCTCTTAAGGCTTAGAAGCTATTTCATTACATTTTCACGCTCGGAGCTATCATTAGGAAATGCAGCATGTTGTGAGATTGTCGTAGGACCAGAATCACGAGATCTCTTCTGGCGATTGAGATACCTCCGTTTACAGGGCGAAGACGAATGTACTCGAAGGTCTGGGAGGTCTTGTAGAGTGGTGTTGTGATCCAATAGCGCAGGGGTGTGGGGACGTGCCCTTGCGTGCATTTGGGTTACCAGGGCGACGCTGCATCCAGCCCCGCGGTGTGGTCTCGCGACCTGACCTATATACCTCGGAGTATGCAAATACAATTTTGTTTATTTACTTACTCGAGCCCTAATATTTTATTTGAAGTTGATGTGTTGGTAATATCGTTGATGCCCATTTTTTAACAGAAAACTTTATGTAGATGTATCAATTGGATGTATAAATAATACTAGTTTTGGTGGGTGATATACAACGTATAGACTAAAACCTCAACTAGCGGATCGAGGAGCATGAGTAAATATGCCTAATTAAAACTTAACATATAGAAATTTTAAAATCTTAAAGAATTAGAGTCGTTGAGGGAAGGTAATGGAAAAAAAATATTTTGGCGTAATCCACAAAGCAGAGTAGACTGAAAGCTGTAGGTAACTGGGCAAAAAAATAATAAAATATATGAAAAAAGCTGTTTTTCTCAATCGTTCTAATGACCCAATTTCCGAGTATGAATGATACCCCAGTGTGTAGCTACAGTACAGCGAGGAGGCTGCCATTGCCACTGCCACCCCCTCCCGGCCGAGGGAGTCGCCCGGGTGACCTGACAGACGATCTATATAATAAATAGTACCTCATTTAAAAAGTAGCCTAAATAATACACGTGTAACAGTTGATCTTTGCGTGCTATTCATATGAGACTGAACGAAGACAATTAACACCAGTTATGTGAGCGGAAAGACTAGCTGTGGCAATGCTGCGACATAGATCTTGCAAACTACTTTTCTCTTTCCGAATAAATGCATTAAAAACTGCATGTACCAAAAAAATATGCAAATAGACTATTGTTTATGTGGCTTTTATATTATAATAGATGTTATGCGTTCTTTAATTTAAGTTTATTTATATTTATTTATTATAGTTGTTTAGCTTATTTGTTTTTGTTAACTAAATGTATGGAAAACGACGCAGCGTCGACGCTGCGTCGACGCATCCCGGCGCAACGCAGCGCAACGCACCAATGGGGCCTCGCTCTTACTTGACATGTTGCTGCTATGAACCTCTTAAGGTGAGAATACATTAGAGCTTATACTTGTAACAGAATACCGAGCTTCTCTATTGTGTACTCTATGCTTTTATGTATTAAGAGTGACACATTGCACTTACCTTTAAAGCTTAAACAATACAAGGATTCCATATTGCATATCACATAAAAGAAAGAAAACCCAATAGATGATGCTGGAAATATTAAACAAACAACTAAAGGCTACCAGACACCTTTGCTTGCAAAATAAGAAAATAATTATCGATCATAGCCTATTTCAAATTCGAGAATTTTCTCCTAATATAAATATTTATCTACGCCGGAAAATCTCAGACAGAAAGCTTTTATTGAAAGCAATGTAAAATTAAGTAGAACTTTAGCTGAAGTTGTCTGTTATCGTAACCACAGATGTTAAATATACTTACGCAAACCTTAACCTTTATTCAACTCACAACAATTATTGATCCAAAGCAAATACCTATTATGATGTTTGAATCTACACGTATTAACAGGAAAGTCGAATTTACCTAGTCCTAATATAAGTAGGTATATTGACTTTGGCAAGCTGTAGCTACTTAGATACTTACTATAAGTTTAGGTACCCATAGGTATATAACTTTCATGGTTATTTGATATTCGTAGCTATAATGAAAGTTCATATAACCGAAGTTTAAAATTAATTTACGACTTATACTGACATTTTTTAAATTGCTTTTGCTAGGGCTATATTGTTAGTTATAATAATAATAATAATATAATAATAATAAATCCTTTATTTCAGGCAACTAGGCCCATATTATAAATACCTTAAATCTAAGTATACATATTATGTTTATATTAAAATTACAACTAATTAATTAGGCACGTAGAGACGGCGACGTGCTCGCCAGCGAGGTTCGTATTGTTCCGCGAAAACGCCGAAATACGACACCCTTCGGCCAAAAGTCTTCCTTCGTGAAGGTCTCGATATGTTGAGTTGGAACCCGCACCACAAACGAAGTAAAATTTACGCTGTGACGTGATTCCAGCTTCGTGACCCTCAAGTTGAATTTAACTTTCTTTTCGATGTACTCCACAACCTCCTCAGCCTTTGTGGAATACAACAATCGGGATACATACAGCAGCGTCGTCGGAATAGCGGGACGCAGCAGATGGTTTGGTCCTGTCGGGGCAGTACCGCACTGGTTGCGACAAGTAGGCTTCTTGCGTTTCCGCTCTACTTTAACGAAGCCGTCCTTGTCAGCTTGTCCTCTGCAATACGCCTTCGGTGCCGGGTTCGACTGGGTCGTCGGCACCTGTTCGGGTTGGGGCCTTGGTTGTTTAGCGGGCTTGGCGACAGCTGCTGCGTAAGCACGTTGAGGTGTTGACTTACGCGCGCTAAGAGTCGGCGTCACGAGCACAGGTGACGCGGGGCAGGCGGGGCGGGGGGTGCGAGGCAGTGCATTGCACCCGACGGCCGCCGGTGACGAGTCAAGTTTCGCTGACTCGAAACTTGACGTTGATGCATTAAATGCACCTCGACGCGTGTTTACGTTGGAAGCCTCGTGTGACCTACATACCGTGATAGTGTTACGTAAGTCCACTACCTCAGTACGCAGTTCACTGATGGTACCTTGTGAAGCTTCCAACTTGAGCTGCATCTCGGCCAGGCTGGCTTTTAAAGACGTTATATCTTTCAACAGCCTGGTGACGTCGACGTGGTCGAATGTGACGGGGGGCAGTTTCTGCAAATCCTTCGCCACAAAAGTCGGTACATCGTCTGGATCCACCTCCTTCAGCAGGTTGATGATGTCCTGCAAGCTCCTCGCACCCTTTTCGTCAATCCGGCGCGACGGCATCCGGTCAGCCCTATCGACTGACTCGTATAGCAGCTTCTTGGCAACTAGGACCTCGTTCTCCTTGAAGCTCGAGGTGCAAATCTGCATGATGCTGACTTCGTCCATGACATCCATCTTGTTTTGTATGAATGCCAGGAGCTCGTTAACCATGTGTTTTTGCGACAACATGGTGACGATCGCAATTTTTAGCAGCGGATTATACCGCGCCAAACGCGAAGTGGTATTGTAATATGAGGCGCGTCCGTTTCCAAACGCTCACAAAACAAGACTGTGATGCATATTTAGCATAAAACAATATGATATGTTACGGATATATGACAATATCCACCTACTGATAAAAACCGCAAGAAATATTATGCCACGATTATTACAATATAAATACAATTGAAAAACATATTTATATGCTCAGTGGAAATACCGAAATTGTACTACATTATGTATATCAATTCATGAGCAATAGCAGTATCAAGAATGCATGACCAATAACTTTTTATACTCATTCATCAAAATCTTTTCAAACCCTTGCTCACGTGTACTACGTGGGAATGAAAATGGAATGATGATACTCATGCACGATCCTTTTTTTTCTCTAAAACTTGTTCTATTATTATCTTTGTACCTTTCGATCAAACCTTATCGAGTAATCTGGACTGGACTTCCTGCTAATACTCGGAATTTTATTTAATCAATCGTGTTATTGTTGCCGTATTTAATTATTTTGAAATATAATGTTTCCATTCGGATGTGACCTACCTACTTATACTAATAATAGAACTCTACCCTTTTTTAAAGTTTCACGAAGTAAATATCGGGATGGTTAGTCAAAATAATACTATATACCTATGCCTAATTTAATGAATAGATTACCTACTCACAATGCAAAACGTATCAATGATCGCTATAACAAAAAATTGTAATAAAAAAAATTAATTGTGTAGGTATTCACAATTAATTTTTGTAGAGAGGAAAAGGTTGGTGTCGATTCAGTGTAATATTAAACTGCAGCTCATTGAGTTAGAAAGACAATTCTGGTGTAGGTCAACAACGCCAGGCAATACTGGAATATCCTTAAATAGTTACGGTTCGAATATGTCATCAAAAGCAACCTTCGAAACCCAGCGTTAGAGTCGAAGTTTCAAAAGGCCTGTTTGCATGAATAAATTTATTTTATGTCAAATATGTATCATTTCATTTCAATATTAACGTGATGTTCCGTTATAACGCAACGCGAGTTGATTAGTGTGGATTTAGTATTAGCCTCTACCGTTTTGCAAGTAGTTGAGCCGGAGTTAACGATCCATTAGTACCGTGATGGACATGTTTAATGTCCGCTCGTCACGCGCACGCCTGCCCGATTGACATTACGAAGAATTTCCGATGTACACTAGGTATAAGTGCCACACACACTTACAATAATACCTCCCACTGTTCCAGCTTAACAGAATCTACAGTAGTTTTATGTAAACAGAGATTTAATCTCTTTAATCTAATCGACTACTGTCCACGACTGTAAGACTTTAGCGCAGTATAAGATATAGTCTTAAGTGAACATAATTTCTTCTTGATGGACTGCCGTATACATTTATGATGATCTATCCTGACTGCTATTATTTATTCAGTCAGCGTGGATTCAGCAATGTTGTCAAAACGACTACAATGGTAAACAACTGCATCGAATAATCATATTCTTAAGTCCCCTAAATTGCAGTTTAAATTGAATTACTGATTTGTTATTAACAAAATCATGTGTAGATTAGCAAAAAAATATTGTATGTGTACAATAGCTTAAGTATATGATCATCAATCATAAAATATACCCTTGGGCAAAAAAAAGTGTAAGTTGACCTGGATGGGTCTTTTTTTTTGCGTTAAAAACCCAATCCTATGTTGGTTTACAAAGAACATGTGAATAAACGCTTATTTAATTCTATAGTTATTAATTTCATCCATTATTAGTGCAATTTAAAAAAGTATAAATATTGCACAATTATGAAGTTTGTTTTGTATAAATATTGCTGAATATTTAGTGATATACTACTTAGGGTTTGAGTAAATTTAAGTTATGCATAGTTCCCTACAGATACTTAACGAGACTTACTAGCACCACTTAATAGTTTACACGTGTCGGTAGCGTCTCTACAACATTAATAATTCTAGTTAGACCAAACCTCACACTCCACCATATTAACATTCAAAACATGAGCATAAAATAATTCTGCGATCTTGATGAATTGGAATTTAACTTTCAATTATTTTTTTTTGATTGGGGATTTATTTAAAAAAACGTGCCATGTAGGTAAAAAGGCTGTATTATGAACATACGTTACATATATCCAATATCTAAAACGTAATGTTTTACCTATTTTGAGAGGTCCGTTGGTGCCGCGTCTCAATGTGGATGTCCCTTAATCGAGATAATTGAATTAAATCCTTATGCGTCGTATACTCGGCACATTAGTCAAAGTGGTGAGGATTATCGTCGCCAGCCGCATGTGGAGGAGCCACCGAGTGCACATCCGCAAAATGGTACTGCACCATGAGGAATTTTAATCGCTTGGATTAACGCAAAATTACTACACACTATAAATAAAGCTGTGTGAAACGTAGCGTTACTATTCTAGTCGCAATTTATTTTCTTTATCCTCGGCCATCTCGTGTTGTAGATCAATAAAACACAATCCACTGTCAAGATGGGAAGCAATCCAGAATGATGCATGCCTCACAGGTATAGAAATGCTAATCCTGTACAGGAAGTCTGTTAATGTGGTTTGTAACGTAAATGCCAACTTGAAATGTTCAGTTGTTAATAATTAGAATTTCATGCTGTGAAAATCTATGAATAATGGTATCACATTGCATGTCTTCCGATTTTAAATAGAATAACAATTGTATGTTTGAACAACAGTATATATAATATATACAGATACAACATAATACTCGTAATAATATGTAGTATATCAGCCATCTGGTTACCATAACACAAGCTCACTTTGAAGCTTACTTTGAAATCCGATTGGCCGTGTGTGAAAAATGTCCCAGGATATTATTATTATTATTTAGATACTATATTGCGGCACAGCACAGTTTCGTCATTTTATTGGCAAGAATCATGTCTTCATTTAATATTTGTTAGAGTTTCACACATGATATCATCGTGTAGCTTACATTCTGGCATCGGTAGGTATAGCCTAGTGACATTAGTGTGTGTCAGGCCGATGCAACAATAGCGCAATTAATTGATGCTGTCGCGACGCGTCGTATAACTGCGATGCGCGTGCGCACCCCGCTGCGCTGCACTGGTGAGACGTGACATTTACGCAGATTATTACTAGTTTTATAGAACAATGGGAATTATGCTGTATGCATCTTAATTAGTATTTTAAACCTATTCATATTGCAATAGGTTACGTAGAAATCACGACTTTATTACCGTAAATAAGTAAAAAGATAATTAAATTCAATCTTGTACAATTAATATTTTGAATGATGCAAGTTCTTTTATTTTATCTCATAACGGTTGTAAGGTTTACTGTTATCTGAATTCATATAAAAAGATAATATTTGAACCACCATTATTATTATAATATTTATAATCCATTCTGAGAAATGACATAAAATTCTCACACTCGCTAATTCATGAAAGTTCGCAAAACTGAATACAATGTGACATTTAAAAGTTAAACAGAGTTCACGAGCATCAATCTTGGCTGCTGCAAATGCTCTTTAGTCGTAATTAAAATAACTGGTAATGAGTGGCGCATTCTGAGTCGTGGTCACGACGCGACATGACGCGTTGATGTATTACCTACTGCATCGCGTAATGCGTGCACTGCACACTCGCTTCCCATCCCTCGTGTAAATTGTCTATTTGTGCATTACAAACTCTCGCATCTAGACGTTCACGCTCAGTGCTAAAGTAAACGCAAATTCTGTGCACTAGATTTGAACAGGGAAGTGAACATAATATGCACGTAAACATCGCGAGCTTGTTCCTAATGAGCTGGCACGTTGCTTTGAACTCAAACCTATTTCAGTCAAAGAACAATGTTGCTTTGTCGTTCTGGGAAAAATAAATCTTCACACGGTTGCCGCGTCTCGTCGGGCGCGCCTCGCCTCGTCGTCGTGTTTACTATGAAAACTTGCGGCTCGTGTTTCTTTCCCTACAACTACCTACAGATTTTGCAGTAACGCTATTGTTACATGTTTCAGTTGACATTATAGACAGCAACTTCGGCTCCATTTACAGTATAAATACTGTTTAATGTCACCTTTTTTCCACTAAGCAGCAATGCATACAAATTACTTAGATTTTCATATTGACAGTCGTCTTGGGCAGTTAGGTTGGAAGGATTACATAAACCATGTTTTTTTTCATATTTCATAGCGTTATTTTACAAAGAGTTTGAATATAAAGATAAAATATATACGTTTTGAAATACTCTAGAATGTTTACTTGGCTAACCGCTTTATTTATGGCATCGTTAAAAATGTATTATAACACGATCCAGACAGTACTGCAAATGTATGTAATGATAGCAATTTGTATGGCAAACAAATAGAAACTAGACGGCGCGATGCGTAGGTTTCGTCCGAAATAGACTAGCGGCCGCCCAGACTGACTGGACGACCGCGCCCGAGCCCGCGCCAACAAAATAAGAGGACATACCGTGCTGCGACGCGCCGCCTACCGCTTGATTAATTAAATCATAACCGCTACCACAAATAGATACGTAACATATAAACAACTAAAAATAAACTCTCGTACTTTACAATTTTAGTAAATATGTATCATGTAATACGACTGATAAACTAGCGCAGATACATGGCCATTCGGTATTTCGTACATTTCATCAGAAACTATTTCAATTTACAAAGCTTTGCGGATGTAGAGTGCAGACCAGTAAGTTTTATCTTTCAACAACTGGCGAGTTACTATAGATAAAGGTGTACACAACTATATTTTCATGCTGTCGGCACCACGCCACATATAATTCGGCATTACCCACGTCTGGCGGCGAGCGAACAGGAATAGTCTAAATGGCAGACTATATATAATATACTGTAACATACTTGATTCATTGCACAATATTCATGGGTTAGGTAGCGTTCAAGACTAATGAACTTTAGATGCACACGAGATGAATAAACTTACACCCGTAGGTGGGTAGGTACACCTATACTTAGTTAGCTTTAAGTTGTACGATATAAATAATAATAATAATAAATAAATATCCTGGGACATTTTTCACACACGGCCAATCTGATTCCAAAGTAAGCTTCAAATGAAGCTTGTGTTATGGTAATCAGATGGCTGATATACTACATATATTAACAATTATACATTCATATATTATACAATACACAATTAGATAAAGTCTGTGTCTGTGAATTTATATAAGATCTCATCCACACAAGATCGGAACCCATTTAAATTTGTTTTTAATAAGTTTATACACGAGTTATCGAGTTTCCATACGCTCTGATTAGTTACCTTCTGTGAAGAATGCTTCCAAGTTGGTTTAAAATAAATATCCGGGAATCATACAATTACATTTTTTACTTAACCAAGTAAAAATAAAGTTATAAGTAAAAAATAAAGCAGTAAGATTGTTTTAGCTTTGGCCGCAGTTGCATATATCTTGAGAAAACTAGGAGCAACCTCGGAGAGACGCGAGGAAGAATAAATTGTGTTGGTACCCGCAATAGACTTAATCAGAATTTACTTGCTCTACAATGTGTTGTGTTTACAGTAGGTGGGAGGGTGGATTTAGGTTTTCTACATTTGTTTTGTCATATATAAACGTACATAATAACATCTATTCAGTGAAAAGTATATTTTTTATTTCAATATCTATAAATCATTCATTGTAACAGACATCATTCCTATAGGTATGCTTCGATATACAATAAATTGGCAATGTTCGCATGTGATGTGAAAAACAGAGCATTGTATATGTTATTTGACATGTTTTGAACTCAAGTTTCGAGAAACATATGATCCTCTATCAAAAGGATGCCGTAATGAGCAAGCGATACACCTTCAGTATTAAAGGTAGGTACAGGGCGTGGGCAGGCAGACGTCTGCGACGTACATAGATAAACAACCTAGCTGAGCCGAGTCAACAAACTGCACATTGCTGAGGTGCAATACCTACAGACAAGCTTAGATAGCAATAATTTAGCCAGTCTACAGATGTTACTACCTATAGTGATTTACATAAATAATTTATATTTACTTAATAATAGGTATGTAGATGAAGACCGACATATAATAATAAGAATGCGCTTTATTGAAGAATAACTATTTATTTATATTTGTAGTAAACTACAAGTTTAGTTAACATTAAAAAAAATAGAAGAAAAACTGTAGTTAAGTATGACAGGAGATTATTTTGTTTACCTAGCTATACCTAGCTTTCACACCCTTAACATGTAAAATTAATTGCCAATTATATCTTAACTTACATATAGGTATTTATAATATGTTTGTACTACTTAGCATTGTAATGGCGGAATTAATTTTTAATAACATTGGTATCTATACAATAATTGCTGGATTCATATAGGTAGGTACCTAAATAATACCTATTATGAAATTAGCTCGAATAAATTGTTGAATGCTAAAACAAGACAATGTGTGAAATACATCTTGACATAACTAATGGTTATGGTATTTAGTAAGAGTGGAAGAAAGTAATATTTTGACCTAATTCCTCTACCTTTTACCGATATACATAGTTACAATAAAATGTTGGTACTAAGCTCACGTTTTGCTCTTATAACGTAGCCAATTAAGAGATCTCAATCGATCGGATAGATACCTGCAGGACGTGGGCAGATATGAACAGCAATAAACCCTAGAGGAGCGTCGAGGTCATATAAAGAGATTTTCTATCTTGCTTATTTTTCAAGTGGGGTAGTAACGTTTAATACCTACAAACATTATCTGATTTTTATAATCCCTGAAGGAAAAAATTCTACGAATACATTATAATGTACAAAAAGATTTTCATGTTTATACATTTTAAAGTTTAATACCTAATACATAAATAAATTTAGTACCTACTGATTGGTCTTCGAAAACAAATAATTCTATAGTATTTTATGGTGGGTGTCTATTCACTTGTAGCTTCACTTCTCATCAGTACCAGTACATCGAGTCTCTATAGTAGGTATGTCACTTTTTTTCAGCAAATGTTTTCAACCTAAAGTTTCAAAATACAAGGGAGACAACTGTGGAGGGTGTGGATCATATCTTAGTCTGAACCTTTATAATACATACCTCTATGGTCTGAACATAGAAAAATAAATCACAAATTTATAAGTTTGAACGTCTGCTTCTCACAAATTCAATACATACATTTTTAAACAGTTACTTAAGTAAAAAACATAACATTACTTACGCTTAGATAAGCCTTTCATGAGTTAAACTTATGTAGGTACGTGTAGTTTAAACGAGAATGTTAATCATAACTTTTACGTTTAAATGTTAAAATAATACTAAGTTGGTTAAGTAAATTACCTACTAGTTTATATGCCATTTCTCATTGTACCCGCGTACCATATAAGTTATTTAAATCTTTATTCTGGAACTCTACTGTACTACCCTCCCTAACTTTTTCTCATCTAAATGGAATAAGCCATATAAGAGCCTTCCACGTAGGTACCTATAGTGAAGGCCGATATTAAAATAATGATTAATATCCTGGTATTGTTTTTACACATGGCCAATCTGATTCCAAACTAACCAGAGCTTGTATGGTACCAAGATAGCTATAGTATATCATCTTCATCATCACCAGCTCATATACGTCTCCACCGAGGAGCTCGAGCCTCCCCTAACATCGAGGGGATTTAGGCCATAGTCCACCACGCGGGCTCAGTTCAGATTGGCAGACTGACTACACATGCCTTTGATTGTGGCATCTCGAGCATGCAGGTTTCCTCACTATATTTTCCTTCACCGAAAGGTAGTGGTGGTAGGTACGTAAGTTTTTTTTTTTATAAAACTCAGAGGTACGCACCTGCACCCTCGTGATCGTAAGTCGGTGCATTACCCACTGAGCCACCACAGCTATAGTATATATTACTTTCACGTAACATACTCAATGCGCACGAATATTTGACCTGGGCGCGAATAGAATTTGGCTTTAAAGTCAGAGTCGAACTGGCCAGTCAAATATTAGATGACAATGTCGACAATGGTCGACGTGGGTTGTGCGCGGTGGCACCTGCGCGACACGCATCGACGCACGCCGACGCAACACAAAGACTTTGATAAATTTAATTCACTTAGTGACGAATCGCTATTAATAAGTGATTGTTTAAAACTTAGCTTATTTACGCCATAGTTCATGGCGATGTATGGATTCCTGTTACTCATACGCTATGATACCTGAAGAGTTGTAGACAAAACATTACAAATAATCTGGATTCAAACATATGATACTTTTTCCTCGAATAATTTAATGAAATTCCGAGAATACTTTGGCTTCGCGTGTTTATGAATCAAAACATCTCTTCTCCACCATGTGAACGTTGAGGCAATACAGCTCCTCGATCACACAGACATTGTGAGAAGACTCAAAAGGACTAAACCTTTTGAGCTAGTGTAGTGTAATAGTGTTAAACAGTTAAACTTAGTGCAAGTGCTAATATTATAGAACACATGAACAAAGTGACTTCCCCTTAATAGAGACAATAAGAAAAGTGTTGATGGACACATTCTTAGTTTTTATAGTGAAATAGAAGATTAAGCCAAATTTAAATTACTCATTAGCCTAATACTAAGGCTAGATTGTAATATTAGCTGGGATCATTACTTGTGGTCCCAGAATAAGGAAAAAAAAAACATCTCTACTGCATTAATTTAATTTAAGAACAGCTTATTACAAGTCCTACCTTGATAGGAAAACCACAGTTATATTTAATTGAAGCAAACTTATTTATAGTCTATTCGGGAAATCCGAAATAATCATGGAGTTACCTACACATATCTGTTTTCTGTTTCTGAACGGGTATTGCATACTATTCAAGGTAAAATGAACGAAATAGTACCTACAGTAATAGAGCCTTTTAAGTATGTTTAATATGCAGGTGGATTGCCAACACATTTAGAAGTGATTGTATGTTAATAAAAAATAATAAAATAAAATTTGTTTATTTCTCTCACAAAACATAAGAACGGTTTACCTTAGATCTATTATTATACTAATTTAATTACTGACTTGTGAGAGCTGGTGCCTGATTTAGGTTTAAAAATCCTGTATTACAGGTCACCAGGGCCCACTCCGCCTATTAAACTATTGTTTGACGCAATTACACCAACAATCAAAATTATAAAGATAAACACGAAAGATAAACAAAATGAATAAAAATTTTAAATACAAAAATAAATAAAATTAAAGCAACTTTTATAATAGTTTTTTAAGTGAAGTAAGTAAGTGAAGGTGTGAGTGATATATTGTATGAGGTGATATAGAGTATGTGGTAATATATCATGTACACATTTGTTTACGACTGTGTACTGTTTCCTCTTGTGTGAATCGACAAAGATATAATGAAAATTGAGATAATTCCCAACAAATAAGGACATTAAAATGACTATGTGTTACAACGATCAACAAATAAGCTATAACCTCCTCTATTCTATCAAATAGATTTATCGAAAATATGGCTACAGATTATTTGAATTGTCTCATCCATATAAATAACTAGCAAATAGATTATTTAGTTAAATGAATATTAATACTAACATATTGAGAATCTACACTTATCGCTATTGCTACTTTGATATATGGTTTGATAGAAAACGATTCCATCTTGTATTAAAAAAATACAACACGTTTAACTCTTTTCCTGCGCTTGAGCGTAACGAATCGATCGATGGCCCTTGCCGAAGAGTTCAACGCAGTCATACTTACTACGCATTTAACTAGATAAATATACACTGTACTTTTTATTGGTAGGTACATATTGTATTTACATAATATTATTATATGAGCATTTCTCACAGTTACCAGTTGAGTCACCTGACAGCGCAGAATTTGTACAGAAATTACAGTTTTATGTAAATAAGCTCGCATTTTGTGCCAAAAATACTATATTAGCATATATAACATTGGATAAAATAGATAAATACTAGTTTTTAGGTAGATAAGATTGAAATGTAACGGATAATATGTAGCCAATACCAGTAGCAATGGAACAAGAAGCCACAGAAGGCGCATGTACCTACGTTGCAAGAGAACGTAATTCTTTTAAAGTCTATAAAGCTATTTGTTTGTTAATTAGAGGAGAGCAGAGACCTCACCAAGGAGAGCAGCTAATAAAGATAAAGTGAAACATATTTCTGTTACAAAAGAAAGATCGTGTCCGACCATTTGTCCTAAGAGGTCCCATTTCTTTTTAAAGCTTATCTCAGGAACCGTTTCTCGGATACAATGGACGTGGAGGATTACGTCTAGTACTTTCGTAGCTACTGATGATTTTGTTGTTCCGTTTGATGGTTTTCGACATTCCTTGTAATTCAAGTGGTTAATGCCACTATTTGAAGCACTCGTTCTTTATAAATTACCGACTTTCAGAGTTAAATCTTTTGTAATACTTTGCAATGTAGAATTGCTATTTGAGTGTACAAAAGCCTTATAAAAAGCACTAAAGATTGAATAAACAACAGTGTTGTTCCAGAAATAGAAAGGTCTCAAGAGATAGGTATCGTAAGCATAAGGCATGTGGAATGACGTCAGCGGCATAGACTTACAGAACCGGTTTGAAAACCTTTCCACTGCAGGCAGATGATGTGATGTGTGGAGTGGTGTGGGGGAAATACCTGTTGTAGAGAGTAGTGTCGCTGAATGTCACCGTGCTGCGTACATATAGGACCGGTGGACTGAGCAGGTAATCTGTGAATGAGCCTGACTTGTCCATAAAACATAGTCACGGAAGTAAACTTTCATATGATGTTGAAACGGTTAATAGAAGCCAGACTCTACATAATTGAATGTTTCAAGCCCGTTGATTGATAACTTAAGAGTGTTTCTGTGTGTTGCATCATGGGTTTACGTGGCGAGGCACGACGACCGACGATGGCCGGCGGCGGCGGCGGCGGCGGCGCCTGGGAGACACGACCACGATTCGGTGGCAACGGCCAACGCTAACACAAGACTCAAGAATTCATTTCGCTTTGAGAAGTGTCCGGTTTCAGTCTGGCACGACGAGCACTCGTAGTGCATTTAGTATTTATTTATGTATCGGTCGAGCGCAGGTTCTATCGGAGCGGGTGGCGGTGGCGGTGGCGCGGGCGGAGCGCGGCCCAGGGGGGCATACTTACTACGTGATTAATCCGCGCCCCCTCCCCGCCGCCGCCGGCCCCCGCCGTCCCCCGCCACCCCCCGCCCCGCCCCGCCCCCGCGGCGCCCGCGGCCGCGGCCGGGCGCTCCGTACTCGCGCCGGGTTTCCTCGTCCCCGCGCCTCACGGCCACTCACTACGCACGGGGCTCCGCGTAGTGCCGCCGCCAGTCGCGCTGCGACCCGCGCCGACGTCGCACTCTGCCCACGTCCGACTCCTCGCGACATCGACCCGTGATATCATTCATGCTAATCTCCGCCCGTTGATTTTCCTGCCGAGTGACCGCAGTGAAACCGGCGCACCGTACCGCGAGTGCCGAATGTTCTCAGACGTGTACTTTTCCATCGGAATCTGAGCGTACGAAACCAGTTCGGAGTGACCGACGGCGCCTTCCCTCGGATGAGATCCCCGACCGGCGAACATAGCTGTGACCCGCGGCCTGTGATGCTGCGCCCGTGACCGTCTTACAACAGTGCCACGAAACGTAAGGATCTGTTAGTTCATTCGGGCGGCTCGCGTGCACGGGCCGCCTTCCTATTTGCATGGCGCATACGAGTGGATTTTATTTTCGTCTGGCGACCTATGTGTGCGTGGAGGAGCGAGTGTGTGCGAGGGCGTCCGTGTGTGCCACTGAGCCGCGTGTGTGCGTCGCGTTCCGCGTCCGCCGAGACGGCTACTCCCTGCTGGCCTGCTTTATTTAGGTTGTTTCTGAGCGTGTCGGCATCGGCAGCGCTTCACGCCCGCCACCACCACCTCGCCACCGCTCCACACCGCACCACACCACACCACACCGCACCGCACCACCCGCTCCATCTCTACCTGTGTCGTGTCGACTCGTTCTAGATCCATATTCACATCCCCCTTTAGACCTGTATTCATATTGTGCCTAACATTACCGAAATGGCTCGTAGTCACTAAGGAAAACAATAGTTAGGTATTGCGCCCGACCGGATGATAGTCGATAAACGTTTTCAGTATAGGTATATAATATTATATTTATATTTGAATAAATTTGGACAACCAATTATGAATAAATAAGAATTGAAACATTTGTACGCATAAAGCTCGTTTACACGGCACATGTCCTCGAGTAGAGCACAGCATGTTGTCGTTGTGTGTGAGAACTATCTAAACCGGTTGTACGTTATGTCATTATGTTGGTTAGATTAACATTTTCTACAATTCATTGTGCGTTACATGTCAATGATCTCGGAACAGTGCGGTGTGCGTGCAACTTGCCGATATCAAGTTCAGAAGGAGCTACGGCGACGTAGTAACGTGACCCTCTGTAGCGCGATCATCCCACCGCCCGTACTATATTTTACCAGCTGTGAGTCTTGTAGTACTCTACCGTATTTTATTTGTACAGGATTCTAAAATGTATAGGTGTTCATTATCATGTTTAATGCCTTTTTAGGTGCTATTAGGTAGTTTGACAACTATTCCAACCATTGACGAATTACTGTCACGATTTTTGCCTGTAGTTTAGTGCTTTATTGTCCCTAAAGGTATTATATAGTCCCCTTTAGGTTACCGACGGGTATTTTTAACCGACTTCCCAAAAAGAAGGAGGAGGTTCTCAATTCGGCCGGTATTTTTTTTTTTTTTCTATGTATGTACATCGATTACGTCGCGATTAATGGACCGATTCGCGTGATTCTTTTTTTGTTCGACGCGAAATAGCTGCCAAATGGTCCCATAAAAATTTCTTTCAGTTTGGTTTAGTAGTTTTTATTTTATAAGCATTATTGTTATTTGGACGATGTCATTTTGACGATACTTTGTATATTTAGTATGTCGATAACTTTAACATTTCTAATCCGATTTGCGTAATTCTTTTTTTGTTCGTTAGGGTACATATTCAAGTTGGTACCCTGGTCATCTAGTCAGCATATGATGATGGGATCCCAAGGAAATCGAGAAGAACACTCAAATTATAAGCATCTAACTGTTACGTTTCAGTCAATATCATACAGTTTGTTCAATTATTTGCGTTTGATGATGATTTCCTATGGATGAGCTGATGGTGGAAGGTACAACTCCTCAAAGGATAGGAGTTCAGAGAAAATTCTTTCAAAATTATACGTACATATGGATAGAGAATAGTATTCCTTGAGGCTATTAGGTTGACCTTGAAGGTTAATCTCATTAATAGTGTTCTGTGATTGTTAAATAAATAATAAGCCTACCCATACTTAAATCACTAAAAAGCATAAAATAAAAATAAAACTACGTTAAAAAAAACCGACTTCCAAAAATACTAAAAAGCAAAAAATAACTAACGCAATTTATAACACTTTCCTCTACTTAACTACTGACTACTTATTCTTTCCGCTTGCTGCTTGGTTTGAAGTCGGTGCCAAGCCATATATGAATAAAAAAAAATACTTAGAGAAATAAAATGGTGTAACAAATAAATTTCTACACGAAACTACTAACCTACGTAAATAAATAAATCAGAAATAACGATAAATGACAATGAGAAACAAATGAAAACGACGATGAAATAAATGTAATTTACATTCTACAACTATAGTGGTCCTGTAAAGGACCGTTTATTTCTAATATTAATAACTCACAAACCAAGAGCATGCGTCTAAAGTTTAGAATTTTAAATGCAAACGGTGCCAAAGTTTTTGTTGACCTTATTAAATCATGGAGAATCTCAACAAAGATCTTTTGCTAATTATGCTGTGGCTTGGCACCAACTTCAAACCAGGCAGTAAGCGGAGAGAATAAGTAGTCAGTAGTTAAGTAGAGGAAAGTGTTATAAATTGCGTTAGTTATTTTTTGCTTTTTAGTATTTTTGGAAGTCGGTTTTTTTTAACGTAGTTTTATTTTTATATATCCTATAGACACTATGTGTACCTATAATAATAATCGTTGGATATTCGGGGTATAGATTATTATTTTGATATTTGTTTGCAAGAAAATAATTTACCAGTATATATATATATGAGCCTTTTTGTTAACTTCTCCTATATATTATTTGTTACCTACTTTGAACAATTGTAGGTATCTACATTTATTCACAATGATCTGAATCCAATCTTATAGCTAAGTACCACTATTGATAAGAATAAAAACACTTGACAAATTGAAATCAATATTTGTTAATTGGTATACTTAGTAAATACATAAACAACTAAACATGCTTAAGCGATTTTATATAAACATTAGAATTACACAGTTGCCATGTTTTGCATCACAATTATAATATGTTAATTAGAAAAACTATTGCACCAAAAGAACCGTCAAATTCCTGAAATAATTTACTACGCTTGTTGTTATTATATTTCGGTTTAAATGTTGCATATTACACCATTTTATTTTAGATGTAGTAATTACATTATTGCAATCAAATACAATGGAACAAGTTAAAATTAGTACAAATAGGAAAATTACGGAGTGGGCAGTTAGGTCATTCTGATAAACTTCGACCCCACGTTCACTTCCATTACTACAGAGCACACTGTAGTATGTACCTACTCACAATACTATAATACATATTGCTTACCGTATTCAAACATTCTTGTTAACAGATAAAGATGTCAAATAAACAAATTAATTTGTTATCGAGTTTATCTCCCTTACACGATTCTAAATGACTGTAATACTCCGGTAGATAAGAAACGCTTATAAACTCACTACTTATTAGCAAATGCTCTTGAGTTTTGTATCATATTTAGTGTATCAGCCTTCCATATTAAGTTTCGGAGCAAAAAACTTGACCAGTTTGTTCTTTATTACTTGTTATATGTCTCAAGATATTTATTTATTTATATTACGCAATAAATTACTTATGTCACCAAAGATAATATAATTTACCATGGTTAGATTGATAAACACAAGCATATTAATAGATTTGTCTAGAGCTCTATCATATTTCTTTAAAACAGTAATTAGTAGGTACTATATTTTGAGATAGTAGAGGTTTTTAATATACCCGTCTCCTGTTTAACTGTATGTGATGACATAGTAAGTAACTATAGAGAGAAATTCTGACTTCTAATTATTGTATACATATAGGGTTATCGTTGTATGGCATCTACGTAACCAATAGCCATTGTGGTAATGCTAGTAGGTACCAAATTCAGTACAGTATACTATGTTTACGCTTTGGTATTGAAAAAGTTTTGTTGCTTTTCCTTTTTCTCACTCATTGTAGAGATTAACGTAACAACTCCGGCACCTTATCTTAAATGGCATGATAACACCAATACCAAAATCTTTCCTTATAAAGAGAGATATTAATCTAAAGTATTCTTAAACTCTGCAAATATTCTAAGTAGAGCGTGCCTAGAAGAATTAATATGCTTAATATATTAAAAATAGCAATTGTCTAAACAATCTAAAATGCAACCCTTTGAAATAATTCATACCAATTTGTATTTTGTCATTGATACAACATATGTAAAAGATACACACTTATAGTAAATAGATACCATAAAAAATATGCAATTTGTCCATTTTGAGATAATTTATGTATTGATGTTCGCTAACAAGTAATTACCGTCGTAACTAAGTAATGACGGCCATCCTTTACATGTTCAGTTTTGATGTTAAGGGTGTGCGATGCCTGCTATTAAATAAACTAGAACCATTTGTCAGATAACAAGCGGCGGTTGCAAAGAAAACAAAGAGATATCATGGCTTGTGTCACCGATAGTGTTGGAGGCAAACAGATACACGTACACATTTGTATACATGAGCATATATGGTAGGCGTGTTTAATACCATATGAGCATGTGAGCCGTTATCGGAGCGAGCTACCGCCTGCGTAGCGATATCTATCGCTATCAGCTATTAGCGGCGATAATACCGCGCATACCTGCATTCATACACTCGCAGGTACATATTAGTTATGTAAATAATTTACAGACATGAATGAATAAGCCATAATGTGTTTCTTACAAAAGACGCTGAACAATAAAAGATTATTTGTTACAGTTTGTAATGGAATGCCTTTCTTGTGCACATGTGTTGGTATATGTTACTTTATAAGCAAAAACAAAGGTCATATTTGAAGGTAGTTTTCCACAATTTGTTATACGTAGAGTCTGGCAGTTTATAGACACTCAAAACATTAGGTACTAGTTGTAATCGATTTATAGACGACATTGCTTTTATACGATTATATGCGAACTACTTAAGCTCGCCTACTTAAATCAAAATACGGGTTTTGTTACCTTAAACGGAAATAAAATAGGTAAAAGCATTTACGACTTACTTAGCAACCTTTGTTTTAGAAGTAAGTAAATGGGTCTAGTTAGTTGAATTTACTTCAATAAAGACTACATCAGAGAACGTTGAATCCCTTAACTTTTTTTATTACAGATTAAATAAGCACATAGAACATTATTACGAAAGGTTTTCCTCAAAGGAGAATGAAATTGAATTCAAGGAAACATAGCATAATATGATAATGATATAGCAGGAAGGAAATCTAAATCCATTTAGATATATACTGTACAGGAAAGTTTAGGTGACATTTCATTTAAATTGCAGTCATGTACCTATGAACTAAATGATTTATGTATTTTATTTTGCCCAAGTAATTACACAAAAACTTTAGCAAGTAATAAATAATAAGTTATACCTATTAAACTCTTAGCATATAAAAAAAAAATACAATATACAATTGCAATTAGACAAATAATATGACGACAATAACCTATGAAATTTCGTCAGGCAAAACGATTATATTCAACCTTATGCCGTGACCGTAAAGATACAAACAGATACTGAAATTATCACAACACGTTATCCAAAAGTTACCTATAATACGTTCATAAACATTCACACGATCATATGAACATGGTATCTTATTGCATTATGTCAACAATCAAAGTTGCTCGTCAGATTTACCGTTTCGCGTTACCATTTGTTATCATATTGGTTTTAAAACACATCACACACCGATATTCACGCATTTACTTCGATTCAAGAGTAGATTTATATTTTAAGATTGTGGTAACCCTGACGAACGATACCTTAAGTTATCTCTCCTCATAAGAAGCGACTAATTAGGTACTATTATTGAAACAAGTTATTAGTAAAAAGGATTAGCGTCAGGCGTCTGTTAAATCGCTTTACTTTATGCGAAATCTCTTAATCGTACCATATCGAACGGCGAAGAACCAAGCACACCTTTTTGCGTCAGCCCTAAATAATTGGGATAACGATGATCATTATAAGGTTAAGGCCCCTATAAAGGAATCTGAAATACATAGCTTTTAGACGATGAAGGTAGTTGGGATTAGGTACCTTATTGCATCTAATAAATAAATGATAATTACGTTACGTTTTCCATATATTAATGTTCCTTAGTAAGTGAAGTAGGTAGCTAACATATGTCAACCGGATGGGTTCATCTTATTCACCGGGTTATTTCTAGGGCATCTGAAACAATGTACATCGTGAAACAATTTACATTTAAATAATATACATTACAAACATACATTGTTGCAAGGTAAACAATGAATTTATTAAAGGTACTCTGTTTGTCAACACGGCCCTTGCACAGTTGGTTGTTTGTATGACTGTTAACTTCTGTGCAAATGGGTTACTGTACACAATGACTGTGAGCCACAGAGAAACTGTTATTAATGAAACGCACGGGATATATCAACATGCATGGTAACCACTAACTACTTAGATGCCTTCAATATATCGTTTTACGAAGAGATACTTACAGATGTAATGAATGCAAAATGTAAAGGTAGATCTCACCTCTTTTTTTTCATGAATAATTTAACATTAAGGTCTCGAATTTTTACAGCGCTAAAAAACCCGAGAGATAAATTATTTAAATGGAACGTTTTTTTCGATCACCTTGTAAACGTTGTTTAATATGTGAAAAGCTGTCAACTTCAAGTACACACCTACTGAATTTGCAGTCAATACATCACGCATTCACGAAACGACAATCGGCTCAAATAATAATTTGTGAAACGGGCAGATTCAATTCACTGCAAATTTCAACACCGGTAGCCGGTAGCGTCATAATTCATGTTAACTATCTATACGTTGTTAGATGTTTCTTTACTACTTTTCACAGTGATAAAAGTAAGAATAGGAATTACAAGGATTAAGTAACCGGTTACATTCACGGTTTGGTCTAATCAATGGGCTGGTGGTGTGCCTGCGCCGGCGCCGCCGTCGTCGGAGGCGTTACATCACGGCTTTCGCGACTACACTGTAGTAAGCTCTTGCGAAATACAACAGTTATGCAACAAGTATGCGATACGCAAATACGCGATACGAACGAACGTTGCATACACATAGTGTTAATATATCATTGCACATTGCAATGCCAGTCACTTGTCTGTTGTATTGCATTACTTGCTTCTCTACATTTTGTTTGTTACTCACACGTTTACTTTTCATATTTCCCTACTGTTTTTTTTTCATGCTACGAATTTAATTTATTTTTAGGAAATATTCTTTTATTGACATCTCTAATTCATAGACATTGTTTTTATTTTGAAATGAAAACGAATTTTCTGGTTCAAAAAAGCGGAAATAATGAATATTCAAATCAATAGTGATATGGAGTTATTTATAAGTACTATTATGATAAGCAGTACTGCGTAAAAAATATCATAATGAAACCATTTGTGGTTGTCGTGCTTCAGTATCAATATCCATTCAATACATTTCAATTCACTTAAGGTAATCAACTTATCATTATAAAGACGATAAAGGCAAATAATATATGCATATTGATATCAATTTTAATCGCATTAATTTGCACAAATAATTCCTAATCAGAATCAAAATATTTTACTATATTTTAATTTGATAAGTTTATGTGGATGTTTGTTACTCATCCGCATTGTAAGAATTGAAATAAAACCTCAGACAATTGTAATAAAAATAATATCTCAAGAAATCAGTTAACACTTAAAAACTTACTTGCTTACGTTATGTTTGTTTATTTACCTAACACTGTAAGATGTAATAAAAATGTACGAGCTCCAACCTAATATATTAGGCAAGCTTCACAAATTAGTATCATTACCATAACTCATTGAAGTATTAGAGGAAAATGTTTCAATAACGAGTGTGTATATGCAATCGTGTCTACCTACATTATGCAAGGTAAATGAGTTTCTAACTACACGTTACGAAACCTTGGTAATGGACTCAACTTCGACCTCAGAAAGGCCGTTTTGCATAATATAATATATCGACGTGTAGCAATTGCCACGGCTGATAAGTGAGAGGCCTATCTAATCAATCAATAATTTTATATTACACTAACAAACTCTTTCGCTGTGGCGTCGCTATCCGGACGAACAGGTAGAGTTAACTTGTAAATTGTAGCCAAGGTTTTGTGACACACTTTCGTATCGAATACACGATAAACAAATTTAATGGAGCAATAATACTATCTAATTTAATGTCTGTGTGCGTGCTGAATAATTTCCTACGTGGCCTTCGAAGGCTTGTTTAGTCGCACTGGGACACACATACCTATCATTGGTATTTGCATACGTATATGGTAACCAGCCAGGTGGTGGTTATCATAAGAATTCTGATTGTAACCTTTTAGGGTTCAGATCAGACATAGATAAAGAAAATTACATAACTTACGTAGTCGATTCCAAATAAAGTGATGTGAGTATGAGTAGAGTACCCATTATTTAATCTCCCAAATGCAGCTTTATAATTCTATTTATGCGTGTTCATCACCATTTGATATATAATTATAGGTAATATATATTTCGCTTTCATCTCATTAACGCTGTTAGGTAATTATAGGTTTATCCAATAGGGAATCTACAGGCAGATAGACACTAATGCCTGAGGTAGTACCTACATATAATATATCTGTCAGGAATTTTGTGATAAAGAAATACATTCTTCACATAATCTACTTTACTAATACCTATTGACAATAATAAAGAGCAACGTTAACTGACAAAAACCAAAGTATAATATTTCTTATTAATGATTCATCAAACTAAGGGGATTTCTATACTGATTTTCCTCCTTGATTGTCAAGTGTAGTACTCTATAATGAAACGATTCAGCATCTACTGGTCGCGGATAACAGTACTATTTACATAGAGAATACGTTGAGTTAAACAGACGTAACATAAATATGTTTAGACTCATAAATAATTGTACGTTGGACACGTGAGGTCTCGTATTAGTTGGGTTTATCGTCGTTGGGTTTGAATGAGGCTTCAGTTAGGATGAAAGGCAGGCTTTGTTCACGGTTAGTTAGTTGCGGATGGTGATATGGCTGGGTGGTGCGATAAGAGGCGGGCGGGGCGGTGGCTCGGCGGCGGTGGCGGCGGTGGCGGTGGCGGCGGTGGCGGTGGCGGCGGGCGGCCTTGTGGCGGTCGCGGCGTTGCGCCCCGCACGTGGACGTGTGCGGTGTGCGGTGACGTCACACGCGCACGCACCGCGCACAACGTTCAAGTTCAATGTTGCCTATTAATTTCACCGCGCCTTGCCACCAACTAGCACTAGCGATAACAAACGAAACGCCATTAAACATGGCCAAGGACGTAGAGTTTGAGATTACATTTTTAAAACACCGTCCAATTTGTTGGAGGAACGTGATTGTTTGAATTTTTGGTCTATTGTATTTAGCACTTTTTTGTGTTACCCATTACATAACATTCTTATAGTCTAACTTGTTTTTTGTTGTTATGTAGCACAACGCCCTCACCGATAATGTATGAATATTTCAGAATGTAGTTAATACGTTAGTTTGTACATAATATACTTATGTACTAACAGACATATTATCTTTTGAACTCCATACTCTCACTCAATGAATCAAATGCAAGTAATTCTCCTCAAAATTTAACTAGCTTCGTAGCTTAGCAACGAAACGACTCTATCAATGTTAGTACATCACATGATTGCAGTAGGTTATCTTGTTAGGGTCAATTACTTTACATTGCACGCCGCAACAGGTTGCTAACGTCATTGTTTATGAGCTCGGAGGAAAGAAAAAACCATTGAGAGAAAAACTGTAAGATCATTTTCATTAGTTAGCCGTCTGCATAAAAAAAAACATATGTAAAAGAACAACTCAGCTCTAAACAGCTAATTAATATAGTCCCAACAATTTTGTTACATTTATTACAATAGAATGGTTTTGTGAATTGATTTAATTTTTGGCATTTAAATATACTTTCTTATTGAACCACCTTGTTCATTAGAAATATTTGAGTATAAAGGATGTTTGCTTCTTCTTCATTAATTACTAAACAACGATAGTTATCATTGATAACACTCCCTTGAAGTTGCCTATAAATTTTACCTTGTTTTTTTATCGAACTTGTTGTTATTCATGGTTAAATAGGCAGTCCCAATCAACAGTGGATATTACACGCTTATTACATTGGGTGCTCTTCCTTGATATAAATTAACACTTAAATACTTCATTTGTTAAAAAATACACAGTATTTGATTGTATTACTGTCGCTCGCGGATACACTGGAGTGGTTATTCTGAAACGTTTTGAAAACAAGTACACTTCCTCAGCCCATTGATTGTGTGATACGTTCCTTCCTCGAAGAACGCGTGCGCATCTATCAACATCAGACACTTCACGCATAACACAAGCCACAGCAGGCGTCGGCACTACATTGTGACGTCACCCACATCCGCATGCAACGCTCTCACATCCAAATATTTTGTATTTATGCTAACAATTGACAACAATACTTGTTCCTATGCCATCTATATACAATCGTTCCGTAGATAACTTTGAAATCACTTTTTGCCCGCTAATTAATTCTATTCGTCTTGCAAAAAGTGATAAAAGCAATATTTCTTGTTTATTGGGTGATTCCTCATCCATGTAACTGTCAATGCTATCGCTACCTAATCGTTTTACAAGCACGAGAATCGTCATAAATAATACACTAGTTTTTGCGAGCCAAGGTGCGATCATAGAAAATTTTGCGCAGAAGTCCATATTTCAGTGTCATTTAAGTGGGTTTTTTATATGTTAGTCGCTTTAAATAAATATTAGCTGTGTACGTGACCGGCGATATCAAGTACCCGGAGTTTATCGGTAGTATATTTAATTACAAATATCTGTGTATCGCTAAGCCGGTCAAGTGGAAGTCGAACGTTGTACTATGGCTCCGTCGTTAGGTAATTGTCGGAACCACTCCGTCTACTGTTCATTTTATAGTCGAGTTGATAACGATAAGTTCTGAAATGCTTCATTATGAAACAAATTATTGCCCACTTTATTATTATTATGAATTATATACTATGCTCTATGATAGTGTGCTGATTTTTTCGTCACATCTAATTCAAGTAAGTACGATGAAATGGGCATACCAAAAAAAACCATGCTGTATACTGTGTCGTAAGACTTATAAATATATTAAACATAAAAACAAAAGATTGCAATAAAGATTCCATTTGAAGCTACCGACCAATTCCAAGAGTTCCTTATTTAGTGTAACTACGGGACCCTGTTATCATGACACGGGGCACGGTTATTTAATGCGGGTCACTCGATATCACATACACAGTAACAGCAGCTGTTTACCGAGAATTATCTTATCCGCGAAACATGATACCAGGAATGAAAACATTTAATAAAAATAAATGTAGCCCGAAAACATTACACGACTTAACCCGGGAAGTGCATGCAGCTTGACATAGATTTGAAATAGGTAAATAAAAACGGTTTTCTTAGTTCCTCTGCTATTAATAACTTTTAGGCAAAAGCTAACAAAACCATTTACAACGTCCTTCCTCGTTCTAAATGTACGTCGGTGTGCCTTTAAATTTTTGCGACTGTATATTTGTTCCCGTTATATAAGCTGTCCGAACTTAGTTTTTTTTAAAAGAAGTAGCATTTTTATTGCTTCCACGTTTCACTTGGTAAAATATCATGGCTAGAAAGAATGTAAAGACCATAACATTTATTCTGATAATAAAATAAAAACATACATAGATGAGTAGCAACAGAGCGTGTAAGAACTGTTTTAATTTTTCGATTCATAAACATTGATAACAATATTTGTTTTCGCTTTGTTGTTGAATAGGTGATGGATAAGTTTGTTGTGCGAAATATATCAATAGGGCACAACACATGACACGTTACATCACCACTGCCCTGTCACATTGTGTTTATTAACTTTGCCACAACGTTCGAATAAAGCAGGAATAATTTGGGTAACCTTGTGTTGTTAGGAGCTTACTATATTTGTCCAGCTTAGGTCACCTCTGTACCTACACGCATCCAATTTAGTACTATGTTTGGACAGGTGACCCAAGAGTACTCACTATGTAAATTCGATTCTTAAGAAACTCGAATGAAAACGCCCACGTGCATTTTAATGGCAAATAAAGTAAAATGCCTTATACAAAGTATCTAGCTCTGCCAAAACTTATAACAGATGTAAGTAAATATAATATGGTATTTAATCATCACAAACATAGAGCCCTATTTGTAAATTTTCAAGCGATACGATATACTACTAAAACGATACAAACAGTACCCATTCAAATTAAATATTGTATGTTATACCTACAAGTCTGAACTTGTTACGAGAAGCAGGATGTAATGTAGTCAGTTAAGTAGGTGTGTGTGGTGTATGAAAAGAAAATGTTAATAACAGTTTGTATTCGAGCGCGGTGCGGGCGAGGATAAATGGTAAGGAGTCAGCATCGGCCAGGCTGCGCTGCTTAGCATACAATCAGTGGTAGTTCCTTCTGGCAGGTTAGTCACGCGGCCACTCAGATCTGCGTTTAGTATTCAAGGGACGTCGGAGTGTGCCTACGCGTGTAACAATCACGAATGGAATCTAAATCGAGGAGCAATAACTGTTCACACGAGGTCAGCATCGATATGTTTGCAAATATTACAAAATAGGACAAACGTATATTTTATACAAACAACAATTTAAAATGCTATGAGTACGTAGATAGATAGGTACCTAGATGTAGGTGCTTACGCGTGGGATCAAATAAAATGTATTGTTTCAATACAGATTGCCAAGAATTTTGAATGCGAAGAATGAATTAAAAGCATGAAGGAGAGTGCCGCATGACTGGCACGCCAGGGAAAGCACTTGGCAGCTCCATTGTCTATTGACGTGGCGCGGCGGCGGCGGCGGTGGCGTAGTGGTTATGTTCTATTTGGACGCGGCTGATTGATAGATCGCACACTATTCTCGGATCATGGCATTTTTTCTAATACTACGTCTATTCTATGAGCATACTATACAGTCTTAAAATAATTGACATTTACAAACGCCTTTGAAATATCTACAAATGTTTTGATATACGAAATCAAATGTTATCACATTATAAATAAAAATAACAACAAAAAACAAATCACGTTTGACCATCTTCAAACATAAATATTTTTGTAAAAAAAAACACGAACGAACACTATAGATTTGTTAATAACTGTTAAAAATATACCTGGCGAGGGTTCACATTTCCATATGTCAATGGAATGGAATTATTCAAGGTTATAAATCTCGTCAGCGGTCGAGACGAGCCGGCCGACGGGAAAGCGCAGCTTGCGTCACTTATGATCTAAATGATTGATTACAGTCCAACTCTATGGTAGTTACCTACCCACTTTATGAATCAATGAAGGTATTGATCTACTCCTTATGTAGAATCCCTGTTGATTTCCTCATTGATACCCGATTTTGTTTCTTTCATTCGACATTGAAATGGTTAAAACACTGAAGAAATTCAATATTTTATCGCTACGAGTTGTCAGCTTCAGTTTACATTTAACTTAATTTATTAATAACTCATTGACTATTAATTTAATTTTGAGGTTAGCAACATCGCTTGATGTTGCTTTCTGAGGGTATAAATACTGCTCCGTCACAGAGAAACGCTCAGTCCGTCGTCGGCTGTCGGAGCGGTAACAACTATATTTGTGGTGTACCCTCGTAAATATATTTCTAAGGAATATTATGTAAGTGCTGTTGAAATGTGAGTATGTAAAAAGTATTTAAATAAAACCTGTATAAATAAATAGATAGATCGGCGCCCCGGCAATTTCATTATAATTTATATGTCATAGAACCACGGCCTCCTAACAGAGTATATTAGGAATAAGCAGCTCACGTAGGTATATTCAGTTCTTTTATATATTAAATGTTAATAAACAACAAAGTAATTATTTTTCCAACAATATTAATCTTGGGCTAAATTTAATCTAGTTCCAAACAAAATAAAACAAACTATAGATTGCGAAGTATCGAAACCCCTTTCATGTTATTTCTGAAGTGCGGTAGAAGCTGTCGACCCCAGGCTCTTGAGTCAGTAGGCTGTGAAGCGAGCAAGATTTTAACGGTTCAACCACTTTATTTTAACCGTTATTATAAGGATCAATGAAAATTAATTTCCAAGGTGCCGCTTCCTCAGCTGTTGGTACTTACCTACCGAGCACCGACCGCTCTTGCTACTCACGGCATCTCACACTCCACTGCACAACTTGTTTCCAGAGATTAAAGTCACTTTAAATCGGGCGTATTTAATTAAACCGCTCCCACGCTTACAAATATTTTGTTGTTTAATCAGAGATTCGAATTGAGCGCATTCGATATCTTGATTATACAATTATTATTTGATGTAGCGTTGCAACCAAAAAGTATTGTCAGTTATTCTATTATTTTAATATCATATCGAGAAAGTTCGTTCCGCAATCTGTAAATAGGAATCGAATGCAGCAAACGAAGCGGAGGTGACCCGTTTATTAAAAAGTTCCGATATGAATAGCATAGGAAAGGGGAATTTTAAATTAGGTGTGACCTGGATTCAAAAAGGCTATTCCGTATACCTATCTAATGCAGGCAGAGCCGTTCTAAAATAACGTCCATTTAGCGATGAAGCGCGTGTGGGCGGACACTGACACCCATCGTCTCACACACACATTTTCACCTAGAACGCTTTATTTACTTTAAAATTCTCAATGCAAATACCTATCATACCTATAAATCTGATCTAATAATAGTTATAAACTAATCAATATCACTGCGACATTTTAAACAAAACAAATTCAACAACATGGGATGCTCCTATAGCCTTCTTTGAACTTAACAAAGTTTAGATAAGGCTGAAATAAAATGGAGATATATTATATATGATGTATTTTATCACAAGTTAGTGTTAAACATTGGTGGAGTACACATGAAACTGTACGACATTGTTCTGAATTTGTTGTGCCGCGTGTGTTCTATTAACACTTCGAGAGAGTGCGTGGGTGCTCCGGCCGGCCAATTATATTACACGTGATACTTTACGATTTTACTACTGTGTCTTGTATGTATACAGCTGTGAAATTATTGCCATTTCATATACCTACACTTGTCTAATGATTATCTACTAGGTGTCAACTTAATAGCAAAACGTATACACGTGTTTATTGGTTGAATCAGGTCAGGTACTCTGCTCGTCGCTCAAAATTGTTGACAGCTGCATTGTGGCGACACAATGAAACAACAATTAAACTAGATTCGAAAGAAAATTAGCTAATAGCCGTTCATCGGTCATTGAACCAGTTAATTAATGGTAATGCCGGAGCAATTTGATTTGAATTTATCGACCAATTTTTTTTAATACTAAAATCTTCCTCAAAGCAACTTTCTTGCTGGAGTGATTATACATAAATAAACACCCAAATTAACATTATTTTAAAAGTTACACGAGATAGGTAGTTGATACAATATCCTATAAGAATAGATTGCGACAGAAAAACTCAATGTACATTTTTTGCGTTTGTTTTTGTGTGTAGGTAGGTATATGGCGCCTGTGTAGTTGAAGTGAACACAGGTAGCTCACATGACGACGTGTTCAACAGTTCACATGAATCTGCGGTGCGTGGGCGAAGGTGTCTATATGACTCTACCTATACAATAAAGCTCACGATCAGGGTTACCAACATCATTACAAACGATATTTATTAAACATTCTCATTCTAACACACTCTTTGAATTAGGTCAACGAAACCAAATTTGGTTGAGCTATTGGTGGCATACAAGGATGATTTTATATCGATATTATTTATTAGTTAGGTACAACGTGAATACAGACGAGTTATAACCTCGCTTCAATGCTCGGCTTCAACAATGTAGCGAGTTAACACAATAATTTCTACTAATTCGCAAAACAGTATCCTTATGTGTCAACCCTGAGATGTTACAAACAAATATAGAAGATTGTGGCCGTGTGGCAAGCGTCGCGAGTGTAGGCGGGGTTGTTTGCCTCGGCTCTCCTATTGCGTGATCCACTCAATAAAACTGTTGTTGGACTCCAATTTGGTCGTTTAAACGAATATGCCACCTCCTTGTATGTTTTCAACGCAAAATATGTATCTAAGAATAGATAAGCAATTTTAAATAATATCAATCAACCTTGCCATAAGGATAAGCGTAGGTTAGTTCCGGCCGGGCGTGGTATCGTTTGATCTCAAGACATATTACTATGCGCTATGCTACTACAGAAATGCGACTCGAAACAACAGACAGAACTGTCCTTAACACGCAGCAACCGGTTTCGCGATAGGAATCAAAATGCAAGTTAGTATTATAATTAGCCGTACTGCAACGCAATTAACACGTCAGTTGCCTTTTTACTGCAAACAAGTAAGCTAAGTAATATTGTGAAAACTCGACTTTACGTAACAACCGTCGCGTGACTGAGAGGCCGTTCATTCAGCCTCGTAACCGAAGCTCAACACTATACATACTCGTACAATACACGTACATATTAATTCAACAGCATAATTAACTTTAAATATTTTATCAAGGCAAATTGATTATAACAAGTTCAATAACGTTAATATCTCATTTGGAGTCTCGTTACCAATATAAGGGACGTAATTTAATATTTCACTGAGAAATTAAATAAGAAAATAACTAAGACATTATATATTTAATGAAATAGAGTACTTATAGATTGTAACAAAACTTTTTGTACGGCAAGATTTAAACTATTAGGTACTTGTTGAAAGCATGATAGATTAAGTAACTTTAACTACATCTGACGAGAACAACTCCTAAGCATTATTATCATGAAATTATCTATTTTATTGTTTCGCTACTAATATAGGTTTAATACAGAGGTAAAAATAGTCAAAGCATATCTGCCTCACGTCAGAATAAGGAAATTTCTTTACATTATACTAACGTACTGGTACCGAGTACAAAGTAATACATAGCAAGTTAAAATTAAATTGATAAATATCTTATATTTTCCTCATATCGTAAAATGAGTTAGTATTACGTAAACAGTGTCAGATGTGAGAGAAGAGTGCCTTGTTATTTATTAAAACAATTTGTATATTATTGAAGTCGATAGATAAATTATGACAGTGTTTATATAAATAATAATAATAAATATCCTGGGACATTTTTCACACACGGCCAATCTGATTCCAAATTAAGCATCAAAGTGAGCTTGTGTTATGGTAACCAGATAGCTGATATACTACATATACTACTTTTAAATACATACTTATATAGATATTTACATCCAGACACAGGACAAACAGACATATTCATGCATACAAATGTTTGTCCTGGGTGGGAATCGAACCCACGACCCGCGGCTTGAAAGTCAGGGTCACTAACCACAAAGCCAACCGGGCTGTCAATAATAATGTCATATGAATAATGATGATGATTTATTGGTATAGATTATATAATATCCTTTGAATATGACGGCTACCATGTTTGGTAAACTACGTAATTGTAGTTTCATAAATTAATTTATTTCTAATTTATTTATTTTAGTTCTAAATGCTCTACATTTTCAATGTCAATAAGTATTTGCAGCCTTCTATCTTTTGTTAAAATAATATAATTCTAAACTGAAAATCAACGAAGCGAATAATCGATTACTTAATTAATATCCCGTTTATTGTATAGCTACTTATTAATTACCTTTCAATTCATATCTGTATGTTTAATTTGCACTTTGAATACACAAGACGAAGAACCTTGTCAGCATAAACAAACTGAGAACATTACCTTGGACAACCGTTTATTGACTGCAAAATAATTAAATTAATTCAGATTCAATTTTGAATAATCCAAACTGATACTAACAACTACGTTCGAGTCGAAAATCCACAAGTGCCTGGAAGTGAAGGCTTATTATAATGGATTATAGGTATTAAATTACATGTTCTTGCACATATTGTATAGGAACCGAAACTATGACTAAGTATGAAAGTCGCTAACCATCAAACCAATTGGCCTGTTCGTAATACCTAATTATATGTACCTAGTTTAGTTATACATATTATATTTGTTTATACAGAACAAACAGGTACAAAGACACATTTGATTTTTCATTCAGAAGGCAGTGAGCGACTGATAACATTCGGTACATTTCAGTATATAATGGCCAATGAGGGTAGGAATCAGCTGACGCACTAATGTTTATACACGGCATATTATTATAGCTCTCATAATTAGTGATTATATAGAATGACACGTTTGTGGCCAGGGTTGCTTGCATATAATATATCTAGATCACTTGAGATAGGTAGATAGATACCTACTAAGAAATAGTTGCCAATACTTTTGTTTCGATCAATGTAATCTTTAATGATTTATAAATTTAATATTTAGTTATTATATATATTTCTAAAAGTAAAAAAGAACATGAATGAGCAAAACTTATTAGTAACATGTGACATCGCTGCAACATTAAAGGAACCTTACGACCGTAAATAATTCCAGAATCCAATTTCAGTTAATGAAAAGGAGATTGCCCAAATCCGGGGCAAATTATGCGCAAGGGATAATTGAATTATGGCAATCAATGTCAGGAAACTCTCGCAATATCCCAGACAGGTGACGCGACAACCCTATTCGTAACGTTTGCGACAGCTGGGTGTAACAGGTGCGGATCATATCACATAGTAATGATTCCGCTCCACTACATACTGCATAATTAATTTAACTATCAATGTAAACATAAACGACACTTCTCATGCATTTGCAACTTGGAAACTTGTTTCTATAATGCAAATCTAATGCAACCTACCAATTAATGCATATAGAAGTTACTTTAGAAAAGAGATAATTTTACGATCGGAAATACTATAATTATTTGACAGAATTTTTAAGTAGAACCGATAAATTCCATTTATTCAGTACATATACCTATTCATTTATATAATTTATTTTGCCTGATTATATGAATCGTTGAGGAAAATATCATTAATTTTCCCTTTAAAATCATAATATCATAAGTATTACCTATCTGCATGGGTTACTTTGCGGATTTTGTTGTGCGTCACTGAGTTTAATTAGGTATCTTTGTAAGTACCTAAGTACGTGTAGAAAGTATTAAATGTTGTTTATTTCTATCAATCTCGCGTGCGTAATGGAAAGTCAATTTCCAAAGGTTTCAATACCGTAGATGACATAAAGAGATCCGACGGAGGAAATCAACCGAAAAGTCAAAATAATCCTAGCATTTTTCAGTCTGGGAGTTTGGGGGTGGCGGTGGGGGTGGCGTCGCGGTGTGGAGGTGGCGTCGTGGGGTGGCTCGTGCCAAGTGGGGAAGTGGTGGTAAGACGCGGCGTGAATGGCGGCGGCAAGGTCAGGGGCGCCGGAAGTGGGTTACGGGCGGCGGCGCCCTATCGACCGCCCGCTCGTGCCCCTGCCTCGCCCGCCACACTGCCTACCACACCGTCGTATATAACCTGAACGATACCAGATAGTTTGATACCTTTATTTGCATAGTTTGGAACACTACAAGTATCTATAATGTTTTTGGAAGTCACACTCAAGATACAACTGATACATTATTAGACGAATTAATAATAAGTACCTACATATCGGCTTATGTTGCCACAAGATTCAAACTTTTGTAACTTTCATAAGTGTTTTGAGATCTTTCAAACGTAAAGCTTAGGTATTTAGATAGTCAATAAAATAATGTCCTTACATCTACGTTCTTGTAGTATGTTATTCTGAGATTTAAGGTAGTACAAACTTTGTACAGCGCGTCAGTAAATACTTTGAAGTAATAATTGAGCGTCGGTATGAGTACGGTTCAACGATACGCGCCGCCATGTTGCGCTTTGGTGCCGCATGATGTAAGGCGCTTCCGCGCAGATTTGTTCGCGAATTTGACTCGCCATTCATACGGGGATTTTATTTTACCGAGCGGCCGGCGAACCCGCGGCCTTGCTGTGTGCGCCTACGCCGCCGCCGCCGTCGCGCCACCCCGCGCCGTCCCTCCTAGCACTACGATAGCGTCCGACAGACAGTGCGCCCGCCGCCAACATTTAAAATTAGAATATTTCAGTACAACCGCAAGATGAAAACTCTTACGTTAAATAGGTAGGTATATAAAGATATGTACATAAAATCATTATGATGTGTACACATAGCACAGTATAAGTACCTACAGTGATGAGGATTAATATTTCAATTACCACATAGGTTGAACAGGATTATATCTCTTCAATAATAAAGTTAGAATTTTAATGGAAATAAGGAAATTGGTTACAGAAAAACAAATATAAAACTCGATAACGAGATAAATTATGTAACATTTGAGCATGCCACTGGTGAATTTTTCATCGAGCGGCAGAAGCAGGTTTCCGTGAAAAATAAAACCAAAAATAGGTAGTCGAGCAAAGTGTCGGCTCCGACCAAACGAGCTCGGTAAAGAACTAGCTAATTGGCTTGAATTTTTAAAGGCTTAGTCACGATTCACATCTCTCATTGTTTTTTTGTGAGTCACATTGGCAAACAATGTATAGCGATCTTGCTTCCTCGTATGTGAAAACGTAGTTTATTTTGTCTGCAAAATTTAAAATACGTAATATTTACACCTTAAATACTATAGATAATTACCTACAATAAGTACCTATACCAAATGTGAACGACAATATTTCGATCTCTTCAATCAAATAATATAACACCTTTTTCATCAGCTATTTTCATGTAAATATAAACGCATTATGAAACCTACCATCAAACAATAAAATATTTCGATCAAAGCCGTAAAAGATCTCTCAATAGTTAGTTTTCTTTAGGTTTTTACAAAACCGCTTTACGTAGCTCCAAGGCCATCAAAAATTCGTGACTGAAACCTAGAAAGCCTAGTGTTGTGTAATGTTCTGATACTTACTGAGTTTCACATCTTTTAACGCTATTTAACGAGAATTCGTAACGTTTCAGTACCTTGATAAGTATAAAATGATCTTGATAGTTGTGGTTGAAACTAAAGTTTACGAAAGGATTTAGTTAATTTAAAATTTCAGTATTATTTCCACTTAATTAAGGTGCATGAGAAATGATGCATCGCGCTTTGGAAAGTGGATACGTAAGTTAGTATACGAGAATATATTTTCAGCCCTTGCGTGAACGCATGTACGCTAACTCGACAAGAGCTTATTGTTTGCGCAGGTGCGTCGGCGCATTCTTTGTTCTTTAAATTATCGCCTGTACTGTACAGTGTACCACAAACACGCACAGGAATGTTGAAGATCCTCTCGACTCGCATGCACTTCTTATTTCTTCCAAGTAATGAAACTTAACAACGAAAGCTTAATTGTATACACCTATATAATTTAAAAATAAACTAACCCAGCTTGTTTATACGACAAAAAGTACAATACCTAATAATAATTTTATTAAAACCATTACCACGATAACCAAATTTATTATACCAATCAACTCGGGCCTAAATCTGTAAAAAATGTTTACGTAGTTCGTAGTGTGTACGTACCTACACGTGTTTTTTTAAATACAAGTAAATATATATTCATCATCATCATCATCATCATCAGCCTATACAGTCCACTGCTGGACGTAGGCCTCCCCTAATGCGCGCCACTTATCCCGGTCCTCCGCTCTCCTCATCCAGCCCCTTCCGGCAACCATACGTAGGTCGTCGGACCACCGGGCTGGAGGGCGTCCTACACTACGTTTGCCGAGACGCGGTCTCCACTCTAGGACTCGTTTGCTCCAACGGCCATCGGTCCTACGACTGATGTGGCCGGCCCATTGCCACTTCAGCTTGCTGATCCTGCGAGCTATGTCAGTTACTTTAGTTCTCTTACGGATATCCTCATTTCTGATTTTATCCGTAAGAGATACGCCCAACATAGCTCGCTCCATAGCACGCTGAGCAACTCGGAACTTCTGGACCAGCCCCATCGTCAGTGTCCACGTCTCGGCTCCGTATGTCATTACGGGTAGGACGCACTGCTCGAAGACTTTTGTCTTCAGGCATTGCGGAATGGTCGACGTGAAGATTTTTCTGAGCTTGCCGAATGCCGCCCAGCCCAACTGAATCCTCCGATTAGCTTCTCCCTCGAAATTGTGGCGGCCTACCCGTATCTTGTGACCAAGATACACATACTCGTCCACAACCCCGAGGGGAACGCCATTGACGGTCACTGGTCTTGGCATGACGTGCTCGTTGAACATAACTTTCGTCTTGTCCAAATTCATGCCAAGACCCACTCGTCGAGAGGAATCGTTTAGGCCGTTTAGCATTTCGTCAAGCTCCTCCAGCGTCTCTGCAAAGATGACGATATCGTCAGCGAAACGGAGGTGAGAGATACACTCGCCGTTGATATTTATGCCTCGTCCATTCCATTCCAGGGTTTTGAAGACATCTTCCATCGCGGTGGAGAACAGTTTCGGGGATATAACATCCCCCTGTCTCACACCGCGGCGAAGAGGAATGGGCTTCGTTCTCCTGTCCTGGATTTGGACTGACATTGTGGCGGCATCACACAGGTATCTCAACACCTCGATATATCGCCAATCGATATGGCATCTCTGCAGAGACTCCAGAACAGCCCAAGTTTCGATAGAGTCGAAGGCTTTTTCGTAGTCCACAAAGGCCATACACAGCGACTGATTATACTCATGCGTCTTCTGTATAATCTGTCGAACAGTATGGATGTGGTCTACGGTGCTATAGCCTTTACGAAACCCGGCCTGCTCCGGAGGTTGGAACTCGTCAAATCTTCCAGCGAGACGGTTCGTGACGACTCGCGAGAACAACTTGTAGACGTGGCTAAGGAGTGAGATCGGTCTGTAGTTCTTCAAGAGAGCCTTATCACCTTTCTTGAAGAACAACACAACCACACTCTCTGTCCACGCCCTCGGCACAGTGCCCTGGAGGATGACGGAATTAAAGAGGTCTGCCAAAGCTGTAAGGATAGGCAACCCTCCAGCTCTGAGCAGCTCAGTAGTAATGCCGTCATCACCCGGGGCCCTGCCGTTTTTGAGTTGCCTCAGAGCCGCCCTAATCTCGCAAACGTCGACCTCCGGGATGTCTTCTGTATAGTGGCGCGTGAGTGGTGCCCGTGGATCATCAGTACCCTGGGTAGCAGGTCTCTCCGCCTGCGAAGAATATAGCAGTCCATAGAACTTTTCAACCTCTGCCAGGATCTCATGGCGAGACGTATGCTCTACGCCCTCTGCTGTCCTTAGCTTCGCTAGGTGGCTCCTCCCCAGTGGCTTTGAGAAAACTTTAGACCCCCGGTTCTGCTCTATTGCGGCCTCAATTGCACGCGTATTAGAGCACCGGAGGTCTCGTCTGATGAGTTTTCTTATTTGCTTGGAGAGGGCCCTATGCTCAGCCGAGGCAAAAAGAGCAGGTGGCATCTCGCGCCTTGTCTTCATGAGATCCAAAGCTTCGGTTGAAAGTTCAGACCGCCTGTTTCTTCGTACAGGTGGGAAGTGCCTGCGACCCAGTTCCCGTACTGCCTTCACCACGTTGTCGGTCATCTTATCAACATCGCTTGTGGTTTCCAGCGATTCGAATCGATTATTTAGTTCCAGCTGGAACTGTTCGGACTCACGGATCATTTGGGGCGATATAGGTCGGAGAGTAGATTTCACTAATCGGAGTCTTTCAGCTTTGAAGTTGATATTTATTAGAATACAATTCATTAGAATATATATTAGAAACAAGATATCGACATGTACATAAGATAACGTTGTGTAACTTACTGCCTGGATAAATTAAAATAACATTGATAACTACCAAAACCGTACTATCCAATGTTAGTAATAAGAGTGTGCTTATAGCCTCAACATGGACATTCTTAGTTCAATTGCGTGGGATAGACTATAGCCGAGTTATGTTTAAAAATAAAGAACAAAGTTCACGCATAATGTATGGACGATAGAGCAACAAACATTGTATTTTACGCGTCTATGTAGACCTACAGTACCCTAAAAATAGAACAAAAGCGGTGTTTATAGTTTACACGACAGACTACTCAACATCATGTGGCGTGCATACCGAATTACTAACTTTTATGTACGTGAATAAAATCTATTTATAATGTTGACGTCGGCCGCTCTACATCCTTATCTCGTAGTGATACACACGACTTAAGTAATCTAATACAGATGTTGGATGTCAGTAACTAACAATAAAGGAACAAGGGCTCTCGGGCTAAGAACTAGTTCATCTTTAGTCAATAGATATGTTTATTTATGGGCCAGATGAACGGTCAAGATTCGCAGAATTTTGATTACTTTAACGGTCAACGATGTCGAGCAAGTTATTCTTTAGGCCGAATAGGACTAATATCATTTGTTTTGAATTGCATCATCTTTGAAAAATAGTGATTTGACCTACCGAGGCCTTGCTCAATCACCCAGCAGGAAATGCCATTCTTAATGAAATCATCAACAGTCAAGCTATGGCAAAATGTAATGTTTATGTTTCTTTATTTGACAGCCCGTCCGATGATCTCGGCGAGCCTCCCCGGCGAGGCGCTCGCCCAGCTGGGGCAGCTCGGGCAGCTGAGCCACCTGTACCCGCCGCCCCCGCCCGCCGGCATGACACCCGAGTTCCTCGCGCCCCCTCCGCGGCCCTTCGCACGCTATGCGCCGCGACGGCCGCGGGACTCCATGCCCGCGCCGCCAGCGCCATCCGCGCCCTTCCCCGCGGTGCCCGGAGCATACGCACCCTTCCTGCCGCATCCCAGCTCGTACGCGCAGTACCTGTACCGGACGCGCGCGCCCGCGCAGCCTCCACCCAGCGGCTATGCGCTGCCGAGGAGGACGAGCTCCGGGTTCGTGCCGCCGGCGCCGGCTCCACATTCACCGCCCGTTTCTTTACCAGCACCTGCTCCTCCCCCACGAGAGGTTAGTACATTCAATCAGTTCTAAAATTATGTAGGTACCTACTGTATGATTGATCAAACCTCTGACAATCTTGGAGGCTCTTCAATATTATGACAGGTATCTCAGATTGTTTACCGATATATATAGGACATCAAGTATCCATTAATAAGGGCTCTATCTTCAATCTAGCCCATCTTATCCTCAAACGAGTCTATTGTTGTTATTTTCCGGACCAGTTTGGTCAGTTTTATAATTTACCAATTTACTCATTTAACAACACATTTGAATGTTATTCCAGGAGCCACCCATGTCACCGGAGCGTGGTGCTCCCGCGCCGTACTTCTGCCGGGGCGCACTGATTCGCCTCGAGGACGGCACATTACGGCGAGTGGAGGAGATGCGCACGGAAGACTTCGTGATGAGTGCGGACCGAAACAGCGACCTTGCGCTCACGCAGTGCACGCTGCTGCGGCTTGACGAGCGGGGCGACCGGCTCGCACTCACACTCACATACGATAGAAATCGCTCACAGGTATGTAGCCAAGTAATAAAGTTAAATAAAACACTGTTTCCTACTCCTAATATGTTTATGACACTTTTATGTGGATTCTGCTCATACATAGTGATAAAAACTCACCATATATCACATTGACAATTCCAGGTGGAGCTGGAATCGACGGTGGAACACCCGTTCTTCGTGTACGGGCGGGGCTGGGCGTCGTGCAAGCCGGAGCGCACGCTGGTGCAGTACGGGCTGCGCGTGCAGAGGCTGCAGGTGGGCGACGTGTGCGTGTCGCTGGTGCCGCGCAAGCCCGCGCCGCCCGCGCCGCCACAGCCGCACGCGCCCGCGCCCCTCCCCACCTCTGCACCGCCACAGACGCATCCAGAAAACCTCAGCGTCAAAGAGGACGCTCGCAAACGGAGATGGTCCGCTTCCGACGTCTGCGAAGACGACCGTCCACCCGTCAAAAAGCGCTAAACGCTGCTCGCCGTCGACAGTTGTTTATGGAGAACTATCTTGATCGTGTTGTGAACGCCTTCGTTGCAAAAGACTCAGATTGTGGATCTTTGAAAGAGCTTTTAGAGACTGTGAGTGTTTCCAATTCTATTCTACCACAGTAATTCAAACTGGTGTAGATACAATCGGACCCAGTGATAGGAATGTCGTGACACGCCACGTGCACGCATAGTTTATATTTTTTTTGCATAGTTTCTGCAGCGATCGGCAGTCCACAATCGTACGCTTATGATATTCTATTCGGGAACTCTAGGTGCTTTTTACTGTCGGGTGCTTCTGTACGCGTTCGTGTACAATGTTGTAAATATGTATGTAGGTAAGTTAGATCAAAGTTAAACGTTACACTCCAAGACTAACTTAATGTGTCACAAATATAGCGGAACGGTGTCTCCACAGCACTCCGCTATACGCTTCGTTATACTGTGCACCACAACTATGAACATTTCTCATTCGTGTATAGTATAACGTAATGTTGACATACTATCGAATGCTTTCAAAGTACTGCAGGGCTATAAGGTTTGCAGAAATATATGCCACATACATACCGACACATATATGATTTAATTATATTTTAACCGTATTCTATAAATGGAGTAAAACATTATTCGATGAGCACAAAAATAACAATGTGTAAGTTTGTACCAGATCTTAAAGTAGGTTAGCTATTGTGATAATCAATGAGATTTTAAATCGCCAGTCTATGTGGACACGTGGCAATGCATATTGTAAACAAAACAAAAAGGTACAATGAATGTTAGAGTGTAGATAGAAGTAATGGCCTGACGTGTGCTTAAATCTTGACTGATTCTCTTTTTGTGGGTTTTCCGGATGACATAGTTTGTTTAATCGAAGCAGTCATGTCAGAGTTCCGTTCTCCTTCGATGGTTGTGACTGCAGACATATCCCTCGACGCGACGATATGATCGTCGTGGCGTCCCTCGCCCGCTCCGCACGTCGCACCGCAGTTCATACGGTGCCGTTACGGTACGGTACGGTCCGGTCCGGTCCGGTGGGATCACTTCAATAAACGTGGTGGCAAACTCTTCTGACAAATAATTCACTCGTGTTTAATATTAAACGTTGATAACTGATAAGTATATATTGTAAAAAATTTATATGTATAATAATCATGGTTATTTAGATGTCATCTCTATTGCTTTTTGACGTCCATGTGTAATACACATAACTTTTCTATGAGAAGATGTATACATAATAAACACACAGTCTGTGATATTTTGTAGTTATTGGTCAGAGTTGGTATGAAGTATTGCTTGAATAAAGGAAATATATGTTTTAGAATAATAAGTGCGTTATTGGTAAGAAATTGTATAGTTGTTGTATACTCAGAAGGAACACGCTGGAATACTAAAACTGAAAACTTAACAAGTAGCGTCTGTGATTAATATACATACATATACCGTTATGCCATATAACGACGAATGCACGGCCATATCAAAATCAAATTAATTTTGTATACCTAATTATTAAGGAAAGTTACATAATTACTCTTTTGTTCGGTATTCTGCTCTATGTTCATTTTGCATAATGTTAAACGCAAAGTTATGTTGTCAGATGATGACACTCACGATCCTACCATCGCGTACTTGTCGCGGGGAGGTTGTGTACCCACTACCCACGTGAAGAGCACGGAGACAGTGGTCACCCACACAACCTACCTGCGAGCCCTGCGACGGCACTCGCACCGCACTAGTCTGCAACTGTGCGTGCAGTAGAACTTGGTGGAGTTTGTCGACCGACATGATACGATACGATTACAGAATGGAAATGGATCGATAAGTTTGCAAAGGGTTAGTTTCATTGTACCGTTAATTGCTACGTGCTTATTAATCATATTTTTAAATGATAACCGACGACCATAGAAAATGGACACCTCATCGACGACGAATGGTGTTGTACAAAGATTAATAATTTGTTGTATAATGTATGTAATTCTAGTTTTATCGTCTTTATATTAATATTCGTAATTGTAATGAAAGATCTCATTTTATTAATCGGTATTTTCTAACAAGGCGCTTTCATTAGATCATGACTAAGCCTACCTCACAAACTTTAAGGCCTGCGCCCGCGCCGCGACCGCGTCGCCGCGGGCCGGTCGCAATCAAGTCTAAACAAGATCTCAATTTGATGAAAATAAACCTTTAAAAAGACTGGGACGCTTTACTGAATGTTGTGGGATAGTAGTTTCTTTGAAGATATTACTTAAATTATGAGATAGGAGCATTTATTAAGTAACCGGGCGCGAGCTCGTTCCGTTTAGTTCTGCTACAATACAAGCTCCGCTTCCGACACGCTGGACAATCATTTAGTACAAAAATTCGTTACAAAAAGTATTATTTCCCAAAATCCAAATTCAGAAAGTATTAATTTAATTTCAAAAAAGGTGCTATATTGTTTTAATGGACGTAGTTCAGGCACAATCATGATTGATATTACTTATGTAAAAAATTGTTGTTGTCATATTTGCCAATTCAGTGTACTGGCACAATCGATGTTCTTCCGCGCCTCCTAGTAGATTTAGCGAGTCAATTATACATTTGTAATTAAATTGTCGAAACGCATTCAGCGATCACTTGTTACTTATTGTCCTCTTTGCAGTAGCATTAAAATTGTGAAAATTCTATGTTTAATATTGTAATCATTTAATTGCGAGAATCGATGTTTGTTATAGAAATCCGAGGAATAAATAAACATGCATACATTAATGTATCAATAGAAACTGTTCAATTTTCAGTTAATCAGATTATTACGTAAGACTTGTGGGGCATTTTGGGAGATACGATTGAATATTATGTCTGAATAATTAGACTATGAAAACAATTATCTCTTTCAATGTGACCTTTATTACAATAGAATTGCCGCTAATAGATAGATGGATTTCATTTGTGGCCTGAGGTTTAGTTTTCCTCTTAAAACAGTACTATTTTAATAAAATTCATGCCTTCTCGCATTCGTAAGGGAGGACAAAAGTAAGGTTAAGATGGTTCTGTTTTAAGAGATGGATGGTTGAATTGGGCCTCACTATATAACATAGATCGTCTATCGCGGCACACAAGTGTTTATTTGGGTGCGAGATGTTCTCTCAGCTGTTAATGATTGTGATTGAATGTTTCATGTAGATGTTACAAGATATAGTGACAATAGATTTATAAATAAATGTATGACGAGAGATTCATAATATAATTTTGATGTTGCCAATGTTAGGTATGGCCAGTAATGGTTTCCATAGTCCCTAATGTTAGTTTACAATATCCGCACTAACAAAATGTATTGACACAAACGATTGTGCCATCCTTAACATGTTTTCGATACCTATTGTTTAGTATGTCACTGGTTTCTGGTAAGATCAATAGTTACTCAGGTTGAATATATTTTGGGATGTTCCGTTAGAATTTATATAAACTGTAATAATATATTATCTTACCATAAACGTCTTTGAGTTTGTACATATCGGGAACAGTTCCACAGACATTTTTGATATTTCCAAATTATTGTAGGTATACTTGTTGTGTAAAATGTTGGATTAAGAACTGTTTTCGATATGTCTTAGCAAACAGTAGAGAACAGGAAATGTTGTGTCATTTAAATTAATAGATAAATAATTATAAATCGTTATATAATTATAATATGACAAATATGGCAAAAATATATTATATATGGATATTTTATTGTATAGCGGAATGAGTACTATTTCAGATTTATTGTAAATGGAAAAAAATGTTATAGAAACGAGATATGTTAAGAAGAGAAAATATGTATAATTGAATATTTGCTACGTAGTTTGTTTTATTCCATCAACCTTATATCGACCACTACCTACAAGCTTCGATTAAATACATATATACTGAATTTCGCCTACAAAGAAACTACAACTAAAATAAAGTATAATTCATAAATTACTAATAAAATTTTATTATAATCACAACATGTAATACTATGTAATACACTGGCAACATTTTCAATAGTGACATTCATAGACTGAAAATAACTGGGACCCGAGGTTAAGTAAAATAAAAAAAAACCTTCATACATCAGAGTTGAGGTCGAGCATCACTTTCTCGCCGGGCTTGAAGGCAGGCATGCCGAGGTACGGACACGTCGCACAGCGGAATGCATCACCGAGGTAACACTGTAATGAAAAAAGTATGGGTCCATTAACACTTGTTTTATATATTAGGAGACTCATAGCACAGGGAAACCTAGTTTGGGCTCCTGTCTTCCACAACTAAATGTACCTACCTGTTAATTTATAAATGTTGTATTTTTTATATGTGGGAGAAAATAAACGATATTATTATTATTATTATTTAATTGGGACTTAGGTTGAAGATGCTAAAGGTCTTTACAGTGTAAACAAAATCTTAGAAGGCTGTACAGTTGGGGTCAGAAAGGTTTATAATTACCTGCACACGTCTATGTCACAAAGTCGATAAATATATCATTGGACTAAGTAAAATGCATAGATTTTCATTTAGTAAAGATTGGTCGGTCTTAAGGAGGTGACTGATTTTTTTAACTAGCACAGAAACGAGATCAAATATTTAATTAGTAGGTACCTTGTTATTAATAGTATTTTGGGCTTTACTGCACACAGTACAATAAACATTTTTAGACATCAATGTGTAAGTTAATATATTCCTCTATATGCTTATTACACAGAGCTAAACAGATTTAGATCAGTTAGCGTTCATGGGCTACTTTCTCTCATAAGTGAAACCACATCACAAAAGTTACTATCTTATAAATGGGTAATGAAATATATTTATTAATTCAAATAGGCCATCACAAGCACTTATGAAACAATCTAATGCTTGGTTCAGAAGCTTGCTTTTGTTGACAAGAGTGGGCTATAAACTTAGAAGTAGTAGGAAGTTTTGGTTACAGTGTGTGTGTATGTAAACATTGAAATTTAGAAATCGTACAGTAATTTGAACTTATGGAATACAAATGAATAACTACTATTCATTGAAGGAATTATTAATTCAAGGAATGCCAGTATCAAGTGCAAGTAAATACCTCTCCTGGGATATTTTTCAAAAAAAGCCAATCTGGTTCCAAACTAAGCAGAGCTTGTGATATGGTAACCAGAGAGCTGAAATACTTACATATACTACTAAATACTTATATAGATAATGACATCCATAAATGTTTAGACATGATGACAGTTTAAAAAGTAGTGTAACTTACACTGCCACATGATGATTTGGGTGTCTCTTTAGTTTCGCCTCGTAGCTCCTCGGCGAGACCGCAAGAGCAGTCCGCGCACGCCTTGCGCTTTCCAGTCGTTGCACACACTGAAATCAAAATAACTTATTGTTGATCAATAATGTCAGGAAAGGTAAATCAATAAAATAATATAAAGGTGCAAATGTTTATTTTACTAATCCATATAACATGTATTATATATTCTAAACCTAAAAACTGTATGGGCAATTTTAATTTCTCAATATGAACCACTCTATAAATCACTGTATAAATTAAAGGTACAGTTTAACATAACCTTTGAAAATACTATTTAATAGTAATTTTACTATATATCAGTAAAGATTCATTTTTTCCAAAGGAAGTACCTAACAAGATGCAGTACCCAGTTCGTATTACTTGTATGACTTCTACCTGCACGTCCAGGTGTGTTCTGGGAATTACGAGCAGGTTCTTTCTCGGTTTTGTGTGCTTACCACTTTGGGCTACATCATCACTTACCGTAAATAAAAAAAATATGAAATCCAAATCTACTTGGAATATAATAGGTAGTTAAGGTACACTTGATGCACACTTTGGTGCATCAAGATTCAGGATTTTGTAACAAACTTTTTTATTTCAATGACAAAAATTGTATGCATACCAAATGTAAAACAACAAGGAAGTCACACAATATTGAGCTTTATAACATTCTAAATAAAATACAATGTTTTGTAACAATGACATTGACCCAATGTGAATGACTGCTATCTGTATTCATGAATCATGATAGTGGCTCGGAACACGAAACCTCAACAATTGTTACGCGAATGATACACTTGGAACACAAAACCTCAACATAGATGTTTATCAACAAGATAATGGGCTATGAATGTGAATATGTGTCAAAACAAAATCATAATCTATATATTTTTTTGATATTGTATAATTATTATTATATATCTACCTTATTCTATAATATCATATTTTGAACTTGGGCTCAATGAGTTGATCAAAATATTGACAAACAGTTTTTTACTATGCTTTGTAAATAGGTTAGGTTGGTATCTAAAATTAACCTTAAAATTTTAGTAAATATTGGAAACTGCGCCTACCTCTTAGAGACTCTTTATCTGGTTTCTTCAGATCATCTTCATCAAGAAGCTGTTTATCATCAATGATATCATCATCATTAGCTCCATTCCATGCAGCCTCGACTGTATCGTCTAGTTTCCACACAGCAGGCTTGCTGTTGAGTTTCAGTGATAGTGATGCTTTTGAACCTACCTGGAACGTTTTTAAAATAATCCTGTTAATACCATATTCATTTGAATTTCACAAAAGATTGTAATGCATCTGTGAGTCAAAATATCATTATTTTAAAAGTGATTTGCGATAAAATGCTTATTTGTCACCTAAGTCTATAAATTAAATTGGAAAAGATAAGAACTAATATGTAATTAGAACAAACAATGGACTTCAGGATTGAGTTTAATCTGACTTAATTAAAAAACACAATTGTCAGGAAATTAAACATGTCCTTTCAATTAAAGTTAGCAATACAAATAAAGTACCTATCTTCTGTTAAACTTGGGAGTGATACTTAGCATTTTAATTATATTAATTAAAGCACATTAAATAAAAATATATACATGATTCAAAGTAGAAGGAGAACTTACCTCAAACTTAGGCTTTTCAGCAATGAAAATTTTGTCAGTCTTTACCACATTTATAAAACCATTAATTTTTAATGTACTATTCAGATCTGATCCATCCTTCAATATTAATTTACCACTGGGTTTGAGGAGTTTAATTAAAATAGCCAGTAGACTATCACTGTGCTGCACTGATTGTGGGCTCAGCCAGTTTGATATCACTATGTCAAATGATGAGTGGGTTCTTGAGCCTAGAAAAACATGTTTTTCATCAAAAACATTTCCAATGTAAATTTTGCTTTTTTGAACAATAAAAGTTATTATTATTAATAAGCAGCTTACTATTGTATATAGAAAAGCACTGTTGTCTGAGAATTGTGGTGGTGTAACAGTTTCTATCAGTCTGGACTTGTTATTAGGTAACAAGCCTGTCTTTTATTAAAGATTTTGGGTCTTAAAATAATATTAAAATCAAATATTGATAAGATATGCCGATGTAAAATCAAATATTACGAACAAAATAAAAAAGAAATAATTAATTAAATAAAACATGTAGTAAGATAACTTACCTTCAGCGATCATATCAGCGTTTTCTAGAACCACAGTACCGCCTTTAACAGCATTTTTAATTTCATTTACTAAATTACTTATATCATTCTGTTCCCCATTCTTCCAAATAACTAGTACTTGGTCGCCGCTCTTTATGTTATCCATGATGTTTCGATATGGGTGTAGAACAGTTATTGCAAAAAGAGAATCGGCCTTGTTAAAAGTTCGCAATAGTCGTCAGCCGAAATTTATTTGCAGAAATGAACTGATTTCTTACAAATCAATATTGACATATACTTTTACAGCGCTGTTCCGTGTACCTGACTTGTAAGCGTCTGAGTTTGAAGAGCAATAATTTGAATTTGAATCAAATGAAATTCAAATCACTATTCCATTATCCAATCCGTCAGACTGTAAAGTATGTTTTTTTGGCAATGACAACTAATTTTACTGACAGTAGTGACAGTGGACAAACCGGTGTTGCCTAGTCTAACCAGCCCGATTGACCCATTTCCACCTTATGGAATTTAGATAAAAGTTTACGCAGTTAAAAATTCTAAGTCTTTTAATGGCCTACTCTGGTAAATGATTCCGAGCAAGATTAATACGTCCTGGCATATCATGATCTCTGTGACAAACTAATCATCACGAATCACAAATAATAAGGTAGACACTGGCTGCGGGTTATTGACGCGGCCGATAATTTGCTTATACCTTTATACATCTGGAGCGTAGACAATCTTTAAAACTTTTTTTTTATAAAAGAATACAATACTACAACTTCAGACTACTGAAAGACGACTGAAAGTTAATAAATCTCTGATTCAATTTATTATTTCTAAGTTAAAGATAAATAAATGTACCTATTTGTAGTAGGCACTTTATACGCTGCACACATTTCGCTAAGATAACCTAAATGTGTCGTCACCTGTGGTCGTCACTCTTAGTAGTTTGGTTTGGCGTGTATACTAGGATAACTTACCTGGCTTGTACTATTTATTTATTTTGCATCTAATCTCTTTGTAACAGCGCGTTTTTATAACAGAGAACAAAACTATGTTTTACGAAGCCTTTTTAGCTGGTATATGGGCATCTATTGGCAGTACCTTGGGAAAATCGGCTGGATCTAGCAGTGTTGTTGTAAGTACATATTAATTACTCATCAAACCCACTAAGCCAAAACCAGCTACTCACACTAAACGTTTAATTTAACCAAGCTCTATAAATACAGTAAAGTTCCCTGCAACTATGTAAATAAACAAAACTAAACATCAATACAGTCAGTGCTGCCAGTGTAGTTAAGTATAAAGTAACACCACACCAAGGCCATCAGAATAACATTTTTTTTTTTTTTTTTTTTTTTTGTGCGTAGCATTACACGGCTTGTGTATTTGCCAATGTCAAGTTTTTAAAACGAGGAAACTTTTAATGTAATAATAATCATAAAAATAGAGAGGAATTTGGAAAAGGAAGCAAAAGGATCAGGGGAGTACGGAAATGAATTATGATAGATTACATAAAATTACATAAAGAGGGATGAAAATATTATACTTTTATATTATTAAATGAAAGATACGATTCTATTGCAAGATAAATATCGATATTAAAGGATATAAGGAGACAGTTTATAGAAGTAGGCAAAGGAACATTTAATGATATTAACGTATTGATAAATGATAAACGGCAGAAATTGCGACAAGAAAATATTATATGATTTAAGTCACCCACATCCTCACCACAAGCACAGAGTGGACTATTCATCATTCCCAACCGTGCCAGATGAACCGGACAAGAAGTGTGACCCAGCCGCATGCGTATTAAAACACTAGTGAATGTTTTGGAGAGGGTAAAAAAGAAAAACCACGGTTTCTTTGGAACAACCGGTTGTATTTGAAATAAATGTTTGGCTTTAATTTTTGAGGAATCTTGCCAAAGCATATTCCAGCTTTCATACAGGAAATCTTTCGGTAGTAATAGAAGGTCATTAGGTTGAATTTTAAACGGATGAATGTCACCAGAAAGACAAGCATCTTTCGCCAGACTGTCAGCCTTATCGTTACCAACAATGCCGCAGTGCCCAGGAACCCATACGAATTTCACGGTTAACTGTTTTTTATAGCATTTATACAACAAATTTCTTATATCATATACCGTAGAATGATGAGTGTTATTCCGGAAGGGAAATTTTTGAATAGCCTGTAATGCACTTTTTGAATCGGTAAAAATTAAAGTATTAGAAAGGTTAAAGCTATTTATGTAATCTAAGGCTTTGAAAATTGCAAAACATTCCCCAGAAAACACTGACGATTCCTGAGGCATTTTAATTTTTTGTGTAATGGTAAACTGTGAATGATACACACCTACACCTACGCAACCATTAGCAGGTTTCGATGCATCGGTAAATATATGATGCCAACTTGAAAGTTCAATATTCTCGGATATGCTAAGTTCTGAATCAGATTTCAACCTTTCACCTAGATCGAAATCTATGGAAGGAGAAAGGAGCAGACAATTGAAATTATATTTAAACAAAGGAAATAATGGTAAATTGTTAATAGGTGCAGATAAAAAGGAATACTTATTCCAACTATTCACCAAACATGGAGGGGTCTTATGAACCCAGTACGGTGAAGACCTAGTGAGATCGGATAATTGTTTTAATTTCGTTATAATTGGATGATTTGAATATTGTAAGCATCGAGATAAAAATCGATCAGAAAGATACTGACGGCGCAATTTAAAGGGGGGGTCGCAACACTCTATTTGAAGACCATTCACTGGACTGGATTTCATAGCTCCAGATATGATTCTAAGACACTTGGACTGTACGCGATCTAATTTCACAAAACCAGCTAAATTACCGGGTTCTAAGAGAAAAGTACCATAGTCTATAATACTTCTTATCATTGCATTATAAATTAATTTCAAAGAGTATGGATGTGCACCCCACCAAACTCCAGTAAGGCAACGTAACATATTGATAAGTTTTTCACATTTTGCAACAATATAATCAAAATGAGCACAACCAGAAAGCTTAGAGTCCAATAATAACCCTAAGAATTTTATTTGATTTTTAACAGGTATAACAAAATTATTAAAATGTATTGAAACAGGAGGAGGTAAGCGCATTCTGGAAAACAAAACTATTACACTTTTTGAAGGAGATATATCAAGACCATTTACATCTAAATACATTTTTAATATTTCTAAGGAACGGTTTAATTTAGAACAAGCATCACTAACTGAGCTGTCGATAACATAAAAAAGTAAATCGTCAGCATACTGAAGAATTTTTACAAAATTACAGCAAATAGGTTCTAAATCATTTACATAAATATTATATAGCAATGGACTAAGGACCGATCCTTGAGGAAGTCCTCTGTATAATTCTCTAGACCTTACTGAACCGTCTATATTTAAAATAATAGAACGATTCGATAATATGTTAGTAATAAAATTTACAATAAAATTTGGGATTTTTAATTTAATGAGTTTGATTTTTAATATAGATATTACAACATTATCATATGCAGATTGAATATCGAGAAATGCTGCAAGCACCGATTTATTATCTGAGAATGCCAACCTGCAATCTGTGGTGAAAATTGCTAGGTTATCTATGGTACCTTTCCCCTTCCTAAAGCCGTATTGGCTTTTTGATAATTTGTTATTGTTTTCAACAAACCATTCCAAACGATTTTTAACTAAATGTTCAGCTACTTTTAATAATACCGAAGACAGAGCTACAGGACGGTATGATGACGCGATTAAAGGCGGTTTCTCCGGCTTAAGTATAGGAATGACTATTTGTTTACGCCAAGCGTCTGGTATATTACCAGAAATCATGATAGAGTTTATTAGGTTAAGATAATATAAAAGTGATGGATCATTAAGGTTAGCCAGGAAAGAATATGGTATGCCATCAATACCCGGTGCAGTGTCTTTAATTTCAGAAAGAATACCTTGTAATTCTGGCAATGTAAAAAATGCATTAATCTCATCTTGGTGATCATCAAAATATGATGAACCTACATTGAGTGATATCAATTCATTACATTCCATTACACTGGGAGGAGCAAGAAGATCTAGGAATGAATCAGATAGAGATAATGGAAGTGTTGTTTTAGGAGGGTTAATCCAACCACATTTAAATCTCTTTATGTTTTGCCAAACTATTGATGAATGGGTATCGGGGGAAATGGAAGAACAAAATCTACGCCAACCATCAAACTTCTTCTGTTTTAGAAGTTTTCTGGTCTGTTCCATTATCTCTGAAAGAACAGTAAAGTTTTCAGATGTCATATTACCACGATATACTAATTCAGATTCCTTTCTCTTCTTTACCGCAATAGTACACTCTTCATCCCACCATGGTGGTGATGGTATATTACCTGAATTTCTTTTTTTTTTTGGAAATACTACATCAGCAGCAGATAATAATGAGTCAGAAAATTTATTTAAGCATAACTGTTCTTGTCCATGTTCAATGGAAGGTAAATATAAAACTTTTTCATCTACTTTAACTTTATAACTTTCCCAATCAACATCTTTTAATTTATATTTCAAACGAGGTGGTGCAACAGAATGGTCAGGAGTAGGGTTTGGAAATGATACTAATAATGGGAAATGATCACTACCATAGGTAGAGCATAATGGTTGCCATGACAAGGTGGAGGATAGATCAGGAGTGCATAGAGTTAAATCAATAACACTAATATTCCCATTTGGTCCAGTTCTCCTAGTGGGAGCACCTGTATTAAGTAGACATAGGTTAAATGTGTCTATTATATCAAGTAAATCTTCACCATATGAGTTAGTTATAGAGCTTCCCCACATTTGGTGGTGTGCATTGAAATCCCCTAACAGCAAGAATGGTCTTGGAATAAATTTCAAAATATTATTTAATTCTCTAAATATATGTTGTGATGGGTGGGGTATATATATAGAGACAAAGTATATATTACATATGTTCACAGCAATTATAGAAAAATCATTACTATGAGATGGAAGAGATAAAGGAGAGTATGAAAGAGAGTGTTTGATGAGGATGGCAACACCCCCATACCCATCAGACCTGTCTTCTCTGACACAAACAAAACCTGGCACCCTAAAATGAGAACCAGGCTTTAACCATGTCTCAGAGAGACAAAGTACTGAAGGATGATATTTATTTATAATGTATATTAAATCAGATTTCTTACTAATTATACTACGACAATTCCACTGAATTATGTTTCTTAGCTTGGCCATTGATTATAGAAGAACTTAGTATACTATTAATAAGAGAAGCAACGTTGGACGGTGGAATAAGATTACACTGAGAAAGTGCATTTATCAATGCAACAATGATGTCAGAAAGAGCTAATTGAGAAGATTCATCCTTGGCATCAGATGATTTCAATGCACAGCCATTAATGGAAGGAGAGAAACTATAATCTTTTGTCAAAAGGTCATGTGACTTTCTATCATAACCTTTGACTGGGGATGAAACTTTTTTTGGATATTTAAAAATAGTTTTTTTGTAAGATGTAGTGCCACTTGGATTATTTTGACTATTGTTAATACTTGAAAAATTTATTGGACTACTATCATTATGAGAATTAAAATTAAAAGATTGAATTAATGCCTCGGAATATAGTTTATTGTTGACTGGAGGGTGAAGTTTAATGGCTTCTGCATATGAAATAGATTTATTTGCCATGGATGATTTGATGTCCTTTTGTCTTCCAAACTCTGGGCAAACCCTACTGGTAGCAAAATGCAAACCCGAGCACATGCAGCAAGATGCCACATCATCCTCAACCTTACAAGACACCCCAGTATGCTCTTGTCCACACTTGTAACATCTTGGTTTGGACCTACATTGAACTTTTGTATGTCCATATCTACAGCAATTAAAGCATTGGATGGTAGGAAAAATGTATGTTTCTACTGGTAAAGCATTGTAACACATAAATATATGCTTAGGTAACACCTGACCATCAAAAGTGACTACGACTGATTGCGAAGGCTTCCAAGTGGGACTACCTTCAATCATGACCTTAAAATTAATTCTCCTAATTTTTATAACATCTCCACATCCAAACGGTACAGATATATTATTTTTAATTTCTTCAATAGACCAGTCTGCAGGAACCCCACGAACCAGGCCAATGCGAGTAATATTAAAAGATGGGATGAATGCTTTTAAATTATGATTTGATATCGAATCATGACTAATGAAGTTGTTGGCATCAGTATAGTTGGAAAATCCTAATGAAATTCTATTCCTACCAATTTTTTTAATACTTCCATTTATAATGCTTTTAAAACTATTTTTTTTCAAAAAATTGCCGAATGCGACTGGGTGAAAAGAGGTACCATCATTGACCGTTGTTTCAATTTTTTGTACATGTACGGTATATGGTGAAGAATCCATGGCGGAGTATAAGCTACGTCCTACTTTTATGGGATGTGGGGATGGGGTATCTGAGGAAACAGGTTCTGAGGCTTTGGATGAAGTACCGTCAGTTCCGTCCAAAGACCCAGAAACAGGTGGAACGTCGTCTGCGATACAATCGCTATCCGGGCATTTGCAAGATTCCTTATTTTTATCGCCTGCCATTTTGTTCATTCTTTTTTTCCTGTTGCAATTTCCGCATATTTTTTTGTCATGATTCCGCTTTCGCGGTTTCTTTTTGCATATCGATGAGTCGGAATCATTAGGCTCTGATATTGTTACATAGTGAGCTACGTTATTGTTTAAATTAGAAGTATTAGAACCCCCGGGATCGGGGGGATCGTTATCGTCGATCATACAAAATAAAGTAAAAACTCACCTATATACAGCAAACTAATGTGAAAACTACAGAAAATAAACTAAATACAAATAATAAATACAATGAACACCTCCACTGATCACTTATAATTATAAAACATTAAATAAAAATTAATTTGAAAAAAAGACACCCGTGTTGTTCGAAGTTTCCCGCGCTTTTTCAATAACATTTTTTTTTTTTTTTTTTTTTGTTGCGTAGCATTACACGGCTTGTGTATTTGCCAATCCAATAACATTTTTAGCAGAAAAGTAACTTTTTTTTTTTTAGACCGATAACCAGTTACAAAAATTCTTACCAACCAGCATCGCAAATTACAAACCAACATATTTTATCGCAATAGAACTATCGGAACATAATGTAGCTTCATTCTTCTCTTTATCCCGTCTAAAGAAAGAATATTTTTTATTGCTGTACTACATTTACCTATATACTATATTTTTATTGGACTTGAAGGTGTTAGCCTCTGATGGCTTAGACACCTTTACGCGGACAAAACATATAATTGATTTGCACATATGTATGACTGGTAGACAGTATGGGTGCTCTTTGTAGATATAGGTTGATCCTGAAGTTTGTTTATTTTGTTCTTTTGTTCCATGTCAAAAATGTCAGAATATTTTTTTATTTATTTTAATCATGTACAGTGCGGTGAGGTGTATCCATGGACGTAATATATTAACAGGACCGAGCACTCTGATCTGAAAAACGAGCCGAGCGAGATAGTTAGTACAGAGGCCGTGTGTCCCTTTCTAACAGGGTGACAATAAATTGTTTGCTATGTGAGACAAATTAAAGACTAAATATATTTTTTTTAACTTTCTGCCTCTTACAATTTTAATACAAAGACCCTTAGCAATTTTTTTTAATTCAACAGAATATCTTACACCTTTCTTGGTTTTATCTGTGTTCAATAGAGTATGGATGTTGTTAAACTTATTTTTTATATTTTGTTCCACCTCATCAAAATTTATACAAATAAATAGCAGTAAAAGCGAATTTACGTTTTTTAATCTTTCCTCGCGTCTATTTAGCCTTTGTGATAATACTTTTATCTTTCTCTTTAAAACATCTTCTATAAGATTTCCTTTACATTTGGTACGTTCCACACATTTCGAACGGGAAAAGTATATTTTAAATTATCGTTTGGTCTGTTTTCAAAAGCGGGACAACATTGGCCTTGCTGAGGACACCGGGACAGTCTGAAAGCGGAACTGTCCCGCCCAAAGCGGGACGTATGGTCACGTTAATAATACTCCTTGTTTCATTGATAATATTTAGTTAAACTGACGTCATCACATGACGCTTGGAAGGGTTACCATTAGAAACAAAAAATAGGCTAAATAAAAATGTTATTATATATTTTTTTATAAGAATACTTCAAGCGAAATACATGCAATTACAATTCTTGACTTCGTGACTTCAAATTGTATAAAAATACATTAAAATTCAAATGTTTCAACATAGTTTTGTTTAGCCAAACTTTTTGATCAACATAATTTTTTTAGAGTGGCAAGATGGAAGAACGAGACACACGGCCTCCGTTGTGACTATCTCTCTCGGCTCGGATTTGCCTCTGTGTAAATCATCATAGAAAATATACTTTATCGATTTGACATATGGTTCATTTTCGAAAAATACAAATTTCAGAGTTATCAGTCCTGTTAGTATATTAGGTCCATGGGTGTATCATAAAATGTTACACAATAATGTTACTCGATCTGGCAGCACTGTAGCAGGGTCACCCAAACAAATCACAGATGCTAGTTGCCAACAATCATACATTCAAATAAATACATAAAATGTAAATCAAGTTCGCAAAACTATTATAAGTACGATATATTGAATAACCTATCAAGCATATAATTAATTCGTAGCGCGCACTTAATCTTAGGCTTATAAAAAAAGTTAGCGCCTTGCGTGATTAATTACCTCACATGATACTTTCTATTAAAAACAAATTGCTTTGTCTGATTAAATATTATTTTTTGTTACCAGGGAGATAGCTACGTGATATGGGGCAGTCTACTAGTGACTATGGTAATAGCTAACACGTGGGGTTGCAGATATTACCTACGTTCTATGGATGCAGCTACCAATTCCGTCGCGCCTACCGTTATATCTGCCGCTTCTAGTTATGTTTTATCGGTGAGTATTTTTAATTAGGCTGTCAGGTTATTTAATAACCGCAATAAAAAGGTAAACTTAATAACATTAATCCTGACTTTTAATGCAGTCTAGGCCGGATTTGTTTATTTTTTTCTGGCCGCCGTAAAACGAAGTACCTACCTAGTTTTTTTTTTATTCTAACATACTGTTCAGTAATTCGAATCTCCAATAATGATGGGTTAACTGCACCACTCTACTCTATAATATGAACCATTATTCATGAATAAATTATGCAAAATAGATTTATGCATCACCGTGTCATTTGCTTCACTAGATGTATAGGAATTGTAGGTTTATTTACCTAGGCTATATTCCTTAGACACTTATTCATGTTTTACTGTTTCACATGAGTAATTGTGACTGGTAAATCTGAAAATATTGTTTTTTGCTCTATTATCTTTAGCTACCTTTAAAAAATATAAACATAAAACCCTTGATACTCGAGTTGATCGTTGTGGAATATGTCTGTCTCGCTTTCACGCTAAAACTACTGAACCGATTTAAATAAAATTTGGTACACGGATATAGAGCCTAAGTAATGACATTTTTACAGGCTCCTTTTTATCCCGGCAAAATCTCCGGGTACGCGGGTAAAACCGCGGGGAGTCACTAGCTTTTTATAAAAATGATCGTGTGTATAAAAATATATTATCTTTTGTACTCGTCGAGCTGTCATTCTTCTACATTTATGGAAAGGATAACTAACGAGTAGCCATCATTGAATACCCTTCCTTTTATTTTTCCAGGGTATAATCGGAGTAGTTATCTTCGAGGAAGGCTCTTCTATACGATGGTGGTGTGGCACCATGCTGATTATCCTAGGGCTAGCGTTAGTAGCGCGTCCCCGCACGAAGCAAAAAGACGAGTGACTAAGTTATCGTGACAAAAGGACACTTTCAGTGAAACGCGAAGCAAGACGTCTAATAAACTATTGTAGGTACCTAAATACCATTCCTTTAGCGCCTATTTTATTTATTTTATGTATCTACCAAAAGACAATCGTTGTGAATTACGAATATTAAAAAAACTAATATGAAATACTTATTTAAATATCTAAACGTATATTTGTAAATGTTTTCTGATTAATAGCCTATACCTATATAAAATAAAGATTAAACTTACTGAATAATCCTACTAATATTATAAATGCGAAAGTTTGTAAGTATGGATGTTTGTTACTATTATGATATTGAAATAAAAGACTTTGTTCAATGGCTGACAACAGACTGAATTTTATTAAAAAGACCAATGTTACCAACCCCACATAAAAGACAAGAAATGAATATTGTGTATAAGCCGCGCATATAAAGAATAGATCTGAAAATGGCGGCGGGTACTTATGGTACGGTTGGCAAAACAAGTTTGGTTCTTCCATTTGGAAAGGTAAAGGGATCCGTGCCCATACAACACATGTCTTATGTGGGAAGAAATTTATTTTCGTCGTCGTAAGTCCTATCACAAAGTCGTTTTGTCATCCCCGTCATGTCCTGACAGCTCCTCGTGCCCTCAGTAAAGCGATAGTTTACGAAGAACTCTAGCTTCTTGGGACAACACAAACGGAGGGAATTCGTAATATCACTTCAATTCTTTCTCAACCTTTCCACGTTTTCGTGAAGCCATTGTTCAATCAATCACAAACAAAATGTCAACGTTCGTAACAAAAACTTAACGAAAATAAATAACAATCAAACGTAACGCAAACAAATAACAATCAAACTCAACAAAACAACAATATCAACAAAAACAACAAAATAACAGACCTAACGGAACGAAATTAACGATAACTCGGAGTGCGTCAAAGTAGCTTGGAAAGCGAATCCTGACTGATTTGTTTGATTATTTTTTTGCGGCGCTTACTTCACTGTGTGAGTATAGACAGCGATAGAGAGTGAGCGAGAACGCATGAGAGCGGCCGCCATTTACAGATCAATTCTCTATCTGCGCGGGTTATACTAGCTTACATTATTACAACTAGATGGCGCTATAGGTTTCTATTGATGTATTATACTATAAATTTTAACACCCCCACTACATCATATGAAACCATAAAACAATAATTTTACAAATTAACAAGTCCCAAAGCTTCTATACAATGGTAATGCTTAGTTGCACCAAGTGCCTTTGTAAGAACATCAGCTGGCATATCATTAGTACACATGTATTGAATATTTATAACATTATTACTGACAGCATCTCTTAGAAAATGATAACGAATGTCTATATGTTTACTTTTTCTATGCAAAGCATGATTAACAATAAATTTTTGAGCACTCTGGCTATCATTGTACAAGGTAATTGGATATACATCTTGATCATTAACTTCAGATAATAATACTCTCAAATACATAGATTCTTTACATGCCTCTGCCATTGACATATATTCGGCCTCCATACTGGAAAGGGCCACTGTCCTTTGTTTCCTGCTTTCCCACGATATAACACCCCCTGACATCATAAAACAATATCCTGTATATGATTTGCGATCAATACTATTATTAGCCCAATCAGCATCAGAAAATCCTAACAACTCAGAGTTTCCCTTTACATATTTTAAACAATAATTTTTTGTTCTCTTTAAATACCTGAGAATACGTTTAGCATAACCCCAATGAGTGTTAGTGTGTTTAGAATTAAATTGGCTTAAAAAACTAACACTAAAAGCTATGTCAGGCCTGGTTAAAACAGATAAATACATTAAGCTACCTATTAGCTGCTGATATGGTATGTTAGTATCATTTACATTATCATTTTTATCAATATTTAGTTTTGTCTCCATAGGTGTACTAGCCTCTTTACAATTTAACATGTTGAATTTAATTAAGAGTTGATCAATGTACTGTTCCTGATCTAAGGTACAAGTATTATTCTCATTATCAATAGTTACTCTCATTCCCAAGCACTGCTTCACCTGTCCAAGATTTTTTATTTTAAATTTAGAACTTAATACAGAAATTAAATTATCTCTCTCTATATTACAATTAGTGTACACGAAAAAATCGTCCACATACAATGCAATAATTGTTTTAACATTATCATTAAATTTTGTAAACACACATGGCTCTATATGACTTCTTTTAAAGCCTAATTCTGTCAAACACTGATCAACTTTTTCATACCAAGATCTTGACGACTGCTTTAAACCATAAATAGCTTTATTTAATTTTACAAATTTTCTGTTATTGTTACTAACTAAATCAACTTGTGGATAAGCCATAAAAATATCTTCCTTCAAAACACCATTCAAAAATGCAGTTTTGACATCTAAGTGAATAACATTCATATTAAATTGTACAGAAAGTGCAAATAATAATCTTAAAGTACTGTGACGAACTACAGGTGAGAATGTCTCGTCATAGTCAATTCCTGGTTTCTGGGTGAAGCCCTTTGCCACCAAGCGAGCACGATATCTAACACTTTTGTCAATATCAAATTTCCTTTTATAAACCCATTTACACTGAACCAAAGTTTTACCTTGAGGCACTTCACTTACTACTACCCAGGCATTATTATCTTCAAATGCCTGAAGTTCCTCTTCCATTGCATGAATCCACTTGTCATTGTCTGGGCCTCGTAGAGCTTGTTGGATACTAACTGGATCACTTTGATTCTCAGTATTTGACTGCATGCAGAAGTTTGATATTCCATAATACTGTGGTGGTTTCCTTATCCTCTTTTGTTCTTCTGGGGATGGAACCTCGGCTACATTCTGCAATAGAGAGTTATCAGTCTGATTAGTATTACCCAACTGGTCAGTATTTTCTTCAGGTTCTGTACTAGTGACTACATCAACAGACTCATCTGTTTCACTCTTAATTTCTTGCGTTTCTGAGGTTTCCCCCACTGAAACTGATATCTTGACATTTATATTATTCTTCAAGTTTTCTTGAATTATGACATCCCTACTCACAGAGATACATTTCATATTAGGGTCATAAATCCTATATCCTTTGACATTTTCAGCATAACCAACCAGAATATGTGGTTTAGATTTAGTATCCCACTTAAGTCTTTTTTGTTTTGGAATATGCACCATGACCTGGCTCCCAAAAATCCGTATGTGACTAAGATCTGGCTTAGTATTGGTCCAGAGCTCAAACGGTGTCATGTTTTGTAATCCCGATGCTGGTGATCTATTTCTAAGATAAACAGCTGTGTTTACGGCCTCAGCCCAAAATCTTTTGTTTAGTCCAGCATCAAACAACATGCAACGAGCCCTTTCAACCAAGGTTCGGTTCATGCGCTCACTTATTGCATTCTGTTCTGGGGTATATGTGTTAGTCCTCTGATGGACTATACCAGCTTCAGTCAAGTAACTGTCAAACAATGCATTACAGAATTCAAGACCATTATCGGTTCTAAATATTTTTATTTTCTTATTTACTTGATTTTCAACTAAAGCTTTGAATTGCTTAAAATATTTAAATACTTGGTTCTTGGCTTTCAAAAAATAAACAAAAGTCATACGTGTGTAGTCATCAACAAAAATCAGGAAATACCTGCAGCCACCAATTGAAGTCACCTCCATGGGTCCGCACACATCTGCATGAATGATATTCAGTGCTTCACTGCTTCTCGTGCCCACATGGTTGAATGGTAATCGTGACTGCTTCCCTTGACAGCACACTACACATGTATTTTTATCAATGACAGCTTTATCTTGGAAGTCTATACCCACAACTGCACCTTCTTTCATTTTATTAAGGTCACTACTATTTAAATGGCCCATTCTTCGATGCCACAGTTCGCTGTTCACGCTGTCAGATGTCGTAAATAGGCAGCCATTTTTATTTTCCACATTTAGTTTATAAACACCATCAACTAATCTGGCCTCTCCAACCAGTTGATTTCTCTTGTTATATATAAAGCAACAATGTTTCTGAAAGTCCACTCTGTTACCATGTTCAATCAATTTACTCACAGATAACAAGTTTGTAGCGATACTAGGTACACACAACACATCCTTTACTGTGATAGAATATTTGGATTTCGACGTGATTGTAACAATATCAACATCACCCGAACATATCACATGCATCATTTCTTTATTTGCTGCTGAGATTTCCTTTATGCTCGTGTTTTCCGACATGTTTCGAATATTGTTTACATTTGAGGTTATATGCGCACTCGCACCAGAGTCCAAATACCAATCATTCTTCCTAAAGTTTCCGCTTAAGAATACTGCGGAAAACGCATTAGAGTTATTCGTTTTTGTGTCTAGAACTTGTGTACACTTATTTTTATAGTGCCCGATCTGTTTACAACGATAGCACTTGATGACTTTCTGTTTGTTGACATTCGACTGGTTTGACATTACGCCATCTTGGAATGAGTTTTTATTGAACGACTTCGATCTTTGATTGACATGGTGGCGCCCTCTAGTGTATAACGCAGTAATTTCCGCCGAATCTTCATTCCCGGACATGTCTAATAATTTTGACTTTACAACATCCGCCGTAATGGCGATTCCGGAATGTTCTATAGCCATCAGCATTGGAAAATACTTTTCCGGCAATCCCGCCAACATTAAACAGCCAATCCACTCATCATTCACCAAAAAACCAGTTCTTGATAATTTCTGCCCCGCTTCAATAATTTGAGTAATATAATTTGTCATGGAATCTGAAGTCTCAAGACGTATTGATATTAAATTCCTCAATAACATGATCCTTCTCGAGAAACCAGAGTCATCAAACATTTGTTGTAATTTCTGCCATAGTTCTTTAGTAGTCTCAGCGCCCTTAATGTGTACATATAACGACGGATCGATGGTTAAAATCAACTTTGCTTTCGTCATGGCGTCCTCCGCAATGGCGGCTCCAACTCCTTCAGTTTTGATAAAATTTAATTTTCCTTCGAGTACTAGTAGATTTTCGGCAGCAAATGCCCACTCACTATAATTGTCTCGACCTTTTAGTTTCGGCACATTTGCAATATACGAATTAGAACTGGAACTACTGGAAGCCATGTTTATTCCGATCACGGCGCACGCGGTGTCGTGAAACCATGTGCAACACAGGAATGTCTAGCTAGGATTCTTATTGGCGCAATAGTCCACTTTACACTATCCCTACGCTAACTAATTGTAACTATAACTTTACAACAAAAAACTCTAAATGGTTCCTGGGCCCATAACCTATTATGATATTGAAATAAAAGACTTTGTTCAATGGCTGACAACAGACTGAATTTTATTAAAAAGACCAATGTTACCAACCCCACATAAAAGACAAGAAATGAATATTGTGTACTAGCTTACATTATTACAACTAGATGGCGCTATAGGTTTCTATTGATGTATTATACTATAAATTTTAACAGTTACTCTTTCACGCTCCAACGGCTGAAGGGATCTGCTTGAAATTTGGCACAGAGCTAGAATATGTTCTGGAATAACACATAGGCTACTTTTTATCCCGGGAACGCGGGTGAAACCGCGGGGAGCCACTAGTATGTATATAAATGTGAAAGTACTGAACTATTGTATCGTTCCTGTTTTTGGATTTGGAACATAAACAACATAACTACTTCCTATATAGTTATGACCTTTTTTTTAATCCAAATTACAAGGTACATTTTTAATTAAGAAGCTCGGAAGCTTCTAAGTTCTACCTACCATAAAAATGAATTTATATAATACTTAATATTAATAAACCATCAATAAAGTCCAATAAAACATAAAAACTTTCATTTATTTATAATCTTGTACGAAACCGAGCGCGCTAGTGACCACCGATCTCATATTTATTTTCTTAAAGGTTTCATACACACTAACGATAAAAGTGTCACTCCTGAAAGGTGTTTAAGTATTTATTTCAATTTTACGAGCTATGATTCTAAGGCCTGCAGTTAGCTTGTCTTCAATGCAGTTCTATCTTTTCACCCCTCACCACGTCTATAGAATTGCAAAATTATTAGTTCATCGATATCGATGTTAGTTTAACAGTTTTGACTTAGGTATATAAATAAAATCTCGAAAATAACTGAACCAAGTTACATATTTTACTTTAAAAGTTAATAGTCCGAAAGAGGTTCTTATGAAATAAAAAGGAAAAGTATTTGTGTAGGGCCTCGGGAACGCAGGTGAAACCTCAGGGCTTAGAATCTAGTGTTTAATATAAATTACACTTGTAAGTACATAACATAAACCCAGGACCTCGCTTATTTTCGTAATTTAATTCTGACATCTACTTTTACTTGCTACGGTTTCATTACATCTTTGTTATTAGCATTACAGTATTTATTACTGACACTAAACGTAGATTTAAATTGGGCTTATCGACAAAATGGTGTTGAGATTGACATCACTACTGGGATTTATAGACGCAATGACGCCGGCAGCGAGGCGAGCACCGCCGGAGCAGTGAGCTCCGCGCCGTGCGGCAGTGGCGCGCCGCTAGCTGACAGAGCCGCACGCGTTTCAACCACATTCACATAACTACGACCACATTCCCACACATCACGGCTCACTTGAAAGATATACGATCGATAACACAAACCCGCGATATAAACATAAAACGTCCACCGAGATTACAGCGCAAATCACAACCGAAGTACTCACTCTAATTGTCGCGTTATACGTTTTTATGTAACGGACTCAAATGTGTCTAGATGTCGACATCGATAGAATCGCGTGGCGCACCGGCGTCAACAATGTAGTCATAGTGACGCGCTCCTGTTGACAGTTTGACAGTTTAATGTGAGAGCTTTACGATGCCGTTGATTTTACTAAACATGTTTATTAAACGTTATGTGCCGGTTGTTGTTAAATATTGTTAAGATGACGACAATAATTTTGATGGTTAATTAATATTATTTAGAAGAACCGAAAATGGGTAATGGAATGAACAAGGTAATTTGTACTTTTATTTTTACTGAAAATATATCCTTAGTTTAAGTGAATTCTGTTCTTAAATAATGCGGCCGAAATGTGCGGCGATTGTTACGTAACAATAACGTAGCGGTTCGTAGCTCGTAGCATCCGTAGCACCCGTAGTATGAATCTAGGAATCCGTAGCTGCACATTGCATGCATTGTTTCGTAGATTTTTTAGACGACGTTTTTTATATTTCATTTGTTTATGTCAATATAAGGGAAATAAAGGGCCTCTAAAATGTTTATAAATATACGCATCTCGTTGTAGATTTCATATTGAGTACAGCATTCTCAAATTATTTAGATAGGTGTTTCAATTATGTGTATGGTCTGCCACTGATTTAGGTAAAATATAAGGTATACAGTCCTTTTTCGTTAATACGTATTCGTAACTTTCATTCAGAATTAACAATAAAATAAGACTATATTTAAGAACTATCATTTATTTTGGTGACTGCCTAAATCACGGTCACAAGTATTTGAAAACATTGATGGCAAAGTTAGCAATTAAATTGAATATTTATCGTGAATATTGCTTATGAAAAATATGCATAATATGTAGGAATTACATTACTTAATTATCTACGCACGAAAAATCTTCTACTTTTAAAGTCACTGAACATGATACAAACTTAAAAAATAAATATCTTCTACATTATTATATGCATATTTTTAGTGTTTTATTTTGAGACTTACAAAAAATATTTACAACTACAGTCATTTCAGATAAGCTTCACGTAGCGATGAACTTTTTTGGAAGGTCGACATGTATGATATCTGACTTAATCACTAAATCGATGACCCAAAACATTAGTGAGCAACGCAGGCATATATGTTTTGACATACTTTTTCATAGGCTACCCATAAAATTGGCAGTTTGCCTGCAAGCAATAACTTCAATCGTAAACCGGTAGTTACACGATTGTGACTATTAAGAAGGGAAGTAAGTATGCTAAATAGGGTAGTAAATATGTATGTCAATATTTTATTATTAAATACAATATTTATGAATATATGTATTTTTTGTGTTTATCAGATTTTGCTCAAGCACTCCTTTTGATAAAGTTAAATTTCTTATAAATTGCCATACCTTCCTACATTTATTTTGGCAATAATAAAATATAGATATGCTTTATACAAAGAAACCCAGAATCGATTCAAATACCTATATTTTCCGCGTCAACAAATAAAGGAAATTGGAGGAATGTTTACGTAGAACGTTCGTCCACGAAAACACCAATCTTTCCATCTGTTTATCCGATCTACCCGATATTAGATTCAGAACCTGAAGCCCACTATTCCTATATTGCAGATGAAATTTGAATTCAAAGATTCATTATATGATGCAGTTACATAGTAGGTAAAGGTGATAAAATATTTATGAATGAAATTTATTAAAAAAATTACTTTTAAACATCAAATAAACAATTATTATTTGCGATATATACCTATAAATAACCCGTATCTGAACGATGTCTTATGACTGGAGGTACATTAATACAGATATTCCAATAAATCATTTAATTGATTGAGCCTTTTTGGGAGTTATAAAGAAGTTTTAGTTAAACTAAAACTAACCTAAACACAATATAACAATATTGGTACCAGTGGTACCATGGAATTAGTAGAATTGGCCTCCTGCCATGCTCAATCGTTATTGTTATGTACAATAGCTTAGCTATAGGTATATAAGATATGCAGTTACCCAATTAAAGAGGTATTAGCGTCTATAATCTACTTAGGTAGCGTAGGTAAGCTGTCTAAATACCTATAACTTACTAGCTGCCTCCGCCCGGTTTGTCCCGCGTAGTTTACGTTCCCGTGGGAATAGGGATAAAATATAGCCAATGAAATAATTTTTGAAATCGACGAATTAATTTTTGAGTTCAGTTATTACAAACATGTGTATGTTCTCGCAAAAATACAAATAATATTAGTGTAGACATGTAAAAGTCTAGAACGCTTTGGCTGCGAATTTGTCTCCCGACATTCGTTTTTATGACGTTGTAATCGAGTTCTGTATAAGTAAGTATGTAAGGGCACGCATTAGCCGTTTCAGGTCGTATAAACGGTTTCGTGTTCGTCTACCTTTTTTTAGTGTCAATAATACAGGTCAACTATAATAACGAGTACCAAGAAAGCGGTTAGTAATCAAAGCATTATAATTCTTTAATATGTGCTACTTATGTTGATCGTAGTGAATAATAATAGACCTAAGCTTTATGCTTATAGTTCACTTATAGCCTGTAGGTACAACTGAACCAAACTAGTAAATATAGCAAGCTTTTTTATTGTGTTTTTCTTAGTTTATAGACATTACAACTTTCATTTGAATAATGTACCTGATATAGATTAATTTGATAGAAAATACCAAACTTTGTATAACTCGCCAACTTTGGTGATTTCATCGAATTTATTTCGTCGCCACATCGTTGACTGTTCCCCCTTCAGAAATTGTTGTTTTACTACGCAATGAGCTAATTTTAAGTTGTTTATTGCTGAAAGCAGTGGGAACATTATTGTATTAATTGTGTTATTTTAGGGACTTTGATATTATTAAACGGTTCATTATTAACAGCGTTTACCGAATTATATACATTCAGGGGGAGGCATATTTTGCAATATAAGTAAATATTGATTAATAGATATCAAAATATTGTTTAAGGGTAACCAAAACCACTACATACTTTTTATTTTCGTTAATAAATAAGCTTTAAAACCGTAATAATTATAGTAGGATATTTTGACGTTGTTTGACGTTTTAAAACAAATCTTTACTACAGTATTTATATAGATAGGCAAAGTATTTATATGGACCTTCGTATTATGTTAAATTTACTTTAAAAGCACACATACTTCAGACGCACTCGGCGTATTCTCTAAACATTATTTCAAACAACAGAAGGTACCCTAGAGGATTCATCACCATGCATCCGACCACTCTCTTTAAAAGTGTTTCTTTTAGCTTTTTTGGCCCAAATGCGCTCACTCGAAGTTCTTGGAACTTCCCTCTGAGGAGCAATTCAATATTCAATAATGTACAGTCGGGAGCATAAGTAGCTTAACATGTTCACTATACAAAATGAAAAGGTTGAATAAACGAAGATTTTAGATATTACTTTTAAAGCTACGACTTATATACTGCACAGTACATCTACATTAATATTATAAAGAGGAAAGATTTGTATTTTTGTATGTAACGAATAAACTCAAATGTTCTGGACCGTTTTGACGTGACAACGTCTTATAAATTGGTTTGCCGGGTGACACTTCAAGAAACTGCGTTACGCTCCGCTCACGTTATGCGCTCACAATGAGAGCGAGTGAGAGGCACGCGTCCCTTCCACTCGGGCATGGTTAGCCCGCCTAAGAGCGAGAGAGACAGACATAAAAAGTGAAAGGCACGCGTCCCTTGCGTCGTTGTCACGTAATACTTTCGCCCGTATACCGACTTTACAGGCAACCAATTTTTAAAAATTCTTTCACCATTCGAAAGCTACATTATCCACGAGTAACATGGACTATATTTTATCCCAGTATTCCCGGTATTAACGGGAACTACGCGGATGAATTCGTGCGGAGGCAGCTAGTTTATAATACTTTGATATATTTACAGGGGTTTTAGCAACTTATGACGCTGATAATACTTATAAGTAAGTTTACACTAGTTTATTTTGTCTGACAGGTGCTTCCCGGGCTGTACGTGGGCAACTATCGGGACTCCAAGGACCCCGTGCAGCTCGACAAGTACAAGATAACTCATATACTGTCCATACACGACGCTGCGAGGCGACTGCATTCCGTAAGTTACCTACTACCTAAGTACTATGCTATTTATTCTACTTATATTATTAATGTTATAAATACGATAGTTTGTGAGTATGGATGTTTGTTACTTTTTCACGCAAAAACTACTGAATGGATTTGGATGACATTTGGAGCACATATAGATTATTATCTGAATTAACACAGGCTACTTTTTATCCCGGGAAAATTGAAGATCCCCCGGGAACGCGGATGAAACCGCAGGGAGCCAATAGTATACCTATATTAAATACCTACCAGATTATGTTATCCGGTACTATGGAAAACGGTTTTTAATTTTATCACTAGAACAATAGTCATTCAAATGAATATATCTTTGACCATCATAAGTGTCCTATTAGGAACTAAAGTGCTTAAATGGCTTTGAATTTTAATGGATTTTAACAATAATAAAATCTTCAATATATACTTATAAAAATAAAATTATTCTGCCACAGAATGCTCGATACGCAAAAGTTTTCTGGTTATTTTTATGTAGTCGTTAACACGTTTATAAGTCGTTCCAAATATTTATGAGATATTTAATATCAGACATTATCAAGATACAACCATTTCATCCGATAGTCTCTAAGTATTTAATAAGTCTATAGGATTTCTATAATGATTTATTGAAATACGTCTGTTTTTGGCTCTATCGCGTATTTTGAACACATAGAATATATTCTGCATTTATATACATATTAACTTAGGTACAGCATTTTAAGCATAAGCTAGTACATTAAACATAATGACTAAGCTACATTTTATAAAAGAACCTTCCGTCATCCTCTCAATCAACTCTTGTGTAAAACATATTCGAATACGTAATAGCTAATTACATTACTCCCAACCTCGTCGCACCTACAATCGGGTGTTAATGACTCCAGCCACAATGTAAGGCATTCATTAACCTTTAATTAATCATACTGATTAAGTTCTGCTGAAATCTAATGGATTACATATGAGATCTGAGACAGGCCTTTATTATTCGGTTAGATTTAACATATGATTTGTTGAGTCTGTTATATTATATTAGGTTTAATCCATTTAGATTCTAAGCTCATTTTAAATGACCTAGTCAGAAAACAAGGTCTTTCGTTTTGCCCTGTTTACGAGTCATAGGCGTGACCCTTCTAATCGATAGTAAGAATGCAATACAATGTGCTGTTTCCTTTTTCGCCACCCTCATTTTGTAGCTTATTTCAAAATCCGACTACGAGGGTCTACGAGGTGCTACGACGTAGCAGTGTAAATGAAAAAGAAAATAGGAAACTTAACGAAAGTATATAGCCAACTTTATTGTATTTTGTGTTAGGGATACATAGAGTTAGATCAGCAATGAGTACATCTTTTAAATCTTCAGTACAAATATATATAATATTATCGTAATTTTCTATCACATAAACCTCCTATAGTAAATGACTTTTTATTAATACTGCAGTACTCCAACTTTGTTGTTGATGAAGGTTAAACATGCCGACTAGGTACACAATTTTTATTCAACTTCACTAACGTCAAATGAATTTGCATACCAATACTTGAAAGCCAAAGTAGCATGTTACGAAACTAGAATAATAACCATTTGCGTTAACCCACAAATGGCTATATAAAGTGGCTAGGTTAATGAATTCTGGGGCCAGTATACCGGAGTGAATGACTCAACAGTCCGTTTTCACGCCTGTTTTATTATACTAGGTAAGGAAACAGTAAAAGCAAAATTGTGTCCCAAAGTAAAGGGATGACAGCTAAGACAGTCATCATTAATTTCCTCACCAAGACGGACTGCATTTAAATATTCATTACCTAAGCGAAGTTCTTTCATTAGTCTTTCTTTAACCCAAATATTCTGTGATGCGTCACAAATCTTGCGTCCCTTTCTTTTTCAATATAAAGAAAACGAAAGTCACCTTGTGGATGGCTAATGTATTTTTAGAAACTAATAAAACTATAGATCTCTGTTAGTCTGCGCAAATGAAAGAGAGATCCTTGCGATGTGACTCATGGCCACGGAACGAGGTCGTGTGTTAGTAAATAAACAGGATAGTATAAAGGTACTTATTTTTGGAGAGTACACGTATAAATAACCCCAAGCTTAATATTGCGTCGCGTAAAAATCGAGGACAGAGTCTGAGCCACTAAATAAATTCATTTATCTCAGAGAAGATTGATGGACCTACAAAACGAACTAGACGTGTCAAGGACCTCCTGCAGCCCTTTATGAGAGATTTTATTAATCCATATTTCATCAGAGTCCAGGCTTAACTCTCTATTGCTATAGTTTTCATTATTATACGACCTACGTTTAAGATTGTAAGAGTACCTAGTTATATTTTTTTAGATTTGATTGCTTTGTTAGGATGAATTTTTGTTACTCTTTCACGCAACATTGGTTAAAAGTATAGGAAAATCTTTCAAACAAATATAATATGCTCAGACAAATATAGAATAGTCACATGGGAACGCGGGACTGTAGCTAATTCGCATTCATAATACATATATAATTTTGATTGATACCAGTTTTACCAATCAATAATATCAATTGTTAGTAACAATAGTACCTATGTATCAAGTATTATATTTTTTTTCATAACGTTTTTCACCTGTACGAACATACATCAATGTATGTCATATTTATAGATACAGGTAAACATTTTTTGCCGTACCTTTAGGAATTTATGTATTTCTTTGTATACGTGAAACGTGCTTTTCACAAATACTTCCAATTTTTCTATAGCTATAAATACTTGCAACTTATACTTCTTATATGTATATATATTGGGTAGTACAAACCACGCGTAGGTAAGTATTATTAAAATGATAATTATGCAAGGTTAAATACATCATATTGACGGGCATAATGACAGATAAGAAATATCGATATACTTATTAGTTATATTAAAATAATTAATGGCTGTTTGTGGACATATTATATTAATGACTAGCTGCCTCCGCGCGGTTTTACCCGCGTAGTTCCCGTTCCCGTGGGAATACAGGGATAAAATATAGCCTATGTTGAAAGAGTGCAAAGGTGAAAGAATTTTTGAAATCGGTCCAGTAGTTTCGGAGCCTATTCATTACAAACAAACAAACAAACAAACAAACAAACAAATCTTTCCTCTTTATAATATTAGTATAGATAACATTATGAATTACTTACTAAGACGTCTTTGATTAGAGATTCAAGGGAAAATACTGAGGTCATATCGAAGCTACCTAAGCTTCTAAGTTACCTGTTCTACACGTTACCTGTTTTATTCCATATAGCTGCTTCCCCGCGGTTTTACCCGCGTAGTTCCCGTTCCCGTGGGAATACAGGGATAAAATATAGCCTATGTTACTCGGGGATAATGTAGCTTTCCAAAGGTGAAAGAATTTTTGAGATCGGTCCAGTAGTTTCGGAGCCATTACAAACAAACAAACAAACAAACAAACAAACAAATCTTTCCTCTTTATAATATTAGTATAGATTATGTTTTGTTTGATAGGTATTATGAGTCTATGATATATCACTATTTTTGAAGCCTTACTAAGGGTAATATAAAGTCAAATCTTATACCTAGATACTATTACATAAGTAGATAAAATAAAAATACACAAGCAGTCAATTTATTTTTCTCCAAAATACATTACTTACAAAAGTATTGTGTGACTTGCTATCGTAGTCACGTAAATACAGACATTAATCTTGTCATGAACTTGGCTGTACAATAATAATAGATATAAATTATTTGCAAAATAAACTTGACCGTTTGGAGATTTATTTGCGTTGATACATGGATAGTTACTAACCTACTACAGCTTTATAGAATTAGACATTCCTTGTAAATAAATTAAATGTTTGGGTGTACTTTTACTTAGACCTAAATCTCATTATATTATTTATCAATCTGCTTTTAATGCAAAGACATTTAAATAACAATTGCCGACCGTTAACTGGATTTAACAAGCTGTCAGGAAACTTTTCGCTTAATAAGTATTTGTAGTCCCATTGGTGCATTTATTCCACTGCTAACTCTTGAAACTATCTATTTGAATATTCATTGAGGTTCTGGACAAAAGTTTAGTATGCAAAATCGGTTTACCCCGCTGTTTCGTGGAAACGAAGATGCCGCCGGCTTGGTTCAAAGATGAGCTTAAATAATTATTGCTTCATTTCGTTGCAATTTATATTCCATTTAACTTATAAGTGGCAGGAATTCTCACCGAAACCTCTATTTGAACTGTAGATATCGTTTTATATAAATTGCTGTCAATATTTTTAATTAGGTACGTTTTGTATTAGCGTGTTCAGAGTTCAAGAAGCCGTTGAACTGTTTAATCGTTCGCTATTACATATGGCTTACGGTCACCAAACGGTCACGCAAACGAATACTTAGGTATCAATCTGCCTTTTACAAAAAATATATTTACTTAGAAATAGGTAGGTAAGTACCTATTCGAAAATTTTGGACTTAGCTGTGTTAACAGTTAAATCTCCTGGGAGTTATTAGATTAATATCCAATACATTACAATACACAACTAAGCGTGTAGGATTATGGCCTAAAATCCCTTCGCGCTCCTGCTGCAATGGAGGCATATATGAGCTGATCATGACTTTTGTAAGGAAATATGTTCATAATATTTTAATAAAATATGTTCAGTAAGTAACAAATAAAATAGGTATTTCAAACAAAAACAACGACACATGAAATCAATCTGGAGAAAAAACATGTGAAAAACTATACAAACTTGGTCGTACCAGCAGGCCGAATAAGCCTTAATATATTTTTTATGTAAGTTTTATAAAAGCGTTGTACCAGTTGCTCCCAAACACCGCATTTTGTTGCGAATACAGTTTTTCGGTCCGTTCTTTGCAATGAAACCCCGACCGAACGTTACTCATGATATTTGACTCCCAACGGATCTATTTCTTTTTATTCCCGGATTGCTCACAAAATACTTTTTAATCCCTTATTTATTTTGATAGTACCTTGAACATTGAACGGTACCTACTTGGAACTAGAGATATTTATCAATCGAAAGCTATAATTCTATCACACACAAATATTCATTTCAACACAATATCACCCCTTACCCAGCTGCAATTTATAATTTTAGTCTTGTTTAAAGTTGTTACGGTAGAACAGTTTCATTTACATAAATGCTAATAAGTCGGATACTGCGGCAAAAGAGATTTTGGAATTAGTTAAATAACCGTATTTAATCAATATAAACTTGTTCTATTTACTAATCTGTTCACTTATCATACTAATATTATAACGAGGAAGGATTTGTATTTATGTATGTAAAGAATAAACTTAAAAACTATTTGAGCGATCTGAATAATTCTTTCAACCATAGAAAGTCACATTATCAGGTACTAAAACTCGTGTTCTTACAGGATCAGGATCGCGGGTGAAACCGTGAGGAGGCTAGTCTTTAAAATTTGCCTCACTGTCAACAGTATGAAATTGTTTTATTATCCATTATATTATAAAGTACGTAAAGTAAGTCACAAATTGTTATTTGTGCGGAATCCATGTTAATACTGTATATACATGTAATACATAGCTGTGAAACAATAAGTGAAAAAATATGCAATATCATCCGTTTACCCGTTTATTGATTTCTATGACACACGCCCGCTAGGATCGGTGCAGGTGTTCTATCACGTCTATCCTTCCGTGACACAGCGCGATATCACCCATTTATTTTTTCATAGTTCGTATACTAATCGATTTTAGTCACACAATTAGGTATAGTAGGTAAGTAACTAATGTGGCCATTTAATTGTGGTCTAGAAACATTTGAATAAATATATATATATCCTGGGACATTTTTCACACACGGCCAATCTGATTCCAAACTAAGCAGAGCTTGTGATATGGTAACCAGATAGCTGATATACTACATATACTACTTTTAAATACATACTTATATAGATATTTACATCCAGACACAGGACAAACAGACATATTCATGCATACAAATGTTTGTCCTGGGTGGGATTCGAACCCACGACCCGCGGCTTGAGAGTCAGGGTCACTAACCACAAAGCCAATCGGGCTGTCAATAAGATATACCTATTGCATTAAAACAAGTACGTTTTGAATATAATTAGTTAATGTTTTCTAATTACAATACTGAGAAGATACTGATAGTAACCACGATGTAGTTTTCGATCATGTACTAAAATAAATAAGCCATTTAAGTGTCACGTAGCCTCACGTAGCTAACGGAAAATATAATTTCTTTTAACATTTTTCAACTTTGAAGGTCACCCGACCTTGAATTGAGTTATTCATCCTGTCTTATAATAATCTCACCTTGAGTTTATTTGTCCTACCTTGTAATAGCTTATATTATCATAGTTTTTGTACTGGGATGCTACCTTTATTCCAAAATCGTGTTTCATAGAAGTAAAACGGCGTGCAAAAACGAGTTCATCAATATGTGTGACACTCCGGGAAGGACTTGATTCACTTACAACGGAGACATCACTTTAAATTCTCCGCATTACCTAATCTAAATCGAATTTACTGTCTAGACACAGTAATCTTGTAGACTCGTATTTACCAAAACACATATATATCTATTAGACTCACGTGGTTTTATAACAATTGAAAACTCTATCATTTACTGGATTTTTATTACTTGTACTATGTAGTAAAACTTTATGATTCTTGTCTTGTTGATCGTCTACTATTCTACAATCTACGTATTTACTATATTTCTGAATGTATCTCTTTATCTTAATTTCGCCACAATTAGCTGTCTCGTAATCGTGATGATAAGATTAGGATTACTTATATCCTTACAAACCTCTTTGGCACTAATAAAAATAAAAGCTCTACCTTTATCTAAGACCAACAATAGCCGTAAAGTATCTTAACGACATGTAATAAATCCACTTTATTTCTATTTCAGAGAGTCGCAATAAAGTGTCGCTAAAGTTGCTCACGCACAAGATCATTTCCACGCGTAGTTCTGATTTTTTTTATTTGCTACTTCAAATATTTTTCAAGTATTTTAGTATTGTACTAAGTAGGTACTCATTCACTTATTATTCTCGTTGGGGATTAAACTTTTTCGGATACAAAAGAAGTGAGAATTTATGAGAGAACTTATTTTCGCTCAAAATTCTACAAAGTTTATTACTACTCGTAAACCATCAAGAGATTTGAGCCAAAAGAAAATCTCTGGCATTACTGGCTTTAACAGCGTTAGTAAGACAAAGTTCGTAAGGTAGTAAATGTTTATACAACGGCTTTGAGCGTAAATGCGGTAAGTTTAGTCGTGGCATCGATACAACCAAACGATTTGGTGTTGGTTACTTTTCTCATTAAGACTAAGGTTTCAAGAAAACGCTTTACTAACAATATCTATTAATATTTTGAATACTGATTATAATTATCATTTTGATTTTGCTACATTAATAAGGAGTATATATAACATAAACATTCGGAGCGAGATTTTTAGCGTTACTCACTGCCCAATGTCGAAAATATTTATCAAATCAAAGTTATTACCTACAAAAATAATAATTAGGAGAATAATAATACAAAAATAGTTAATTATTTTTGTTCTAGACCGTGTCAATTTCCCTTCGGTGTACCTAATCTATATTCAGTGTTCATAATCAAATCATAAAAAATAACATTTATTAAAACTATTTATGAAAATTAATCATCAAAAATATTGTACAGACATTGTACACAATGAGGCCTATGTTCAGCAGTGGACCAGGATAGGCTGATGATGATGATGATTGTACACAAAGACAGTATAAGATTGTACACATACATATAGTTATCGAATCCTACGCATATTGTACACTCTGCCTATAAAAATTTATGTAAAATTCAACCCTTTATGTTTTATGGCAAAGTTACTAAAATGACGTGATTTCGGTCGCCTTAGGAAGTTGGGTTCAAACGATATTGAGACTTTCGGTGATGGAAAACCTCGGTACTTGATGGTAAGGGTACTTTTATAGCACACTTTTATTTCACTGACCGGGTATATAGGGACCTATAAGTTAAAATATATATATATATTGGTAAGAAAGTGGTTCTTTTAATGATTTTGAGACATGTATCTATATAAAAAAAAGATTGCCTTGGTTATATCATTAAAACAACTTGCCACCAAAATCAAAAATTAGGTACAGCCTACAACGAATAAAAATGTTCGCAGCATTCAAAAACTGCCTGCAGATTTTCCCTCATTCAACGCTCTCGGCGAGCATTCATAAAATATCAGTGAGCAAAGCCGGTTTCATATTAATGGAATATCAGATAGCATCAGTGATACGGTGTCACTAGCAGAGTTCAGCTGACTCGATCCCACTCGGGAGAGCTAGCCCCAATCAGCGCTTGTGCTACATAACCTCGTACATGTGGAGCGCCCGACGGGGCAATAACTGGCTCGACTCAAATACCAGATTATAGCAGCTATCCAATAAACATGTACATTTTACTCATGTTGATTGCATTGCATTCTGTTGTAGCACTTGTGTCGTGGCATTGGAATACTAAAATCTGGTCCGTGCTATTGAATTTAAAAGCATTATTCTAATAGGAATGTTGTGTGTAGTTTGTTTATGAATGTAGGTATTCTTATTGTTCCCAGGGACCTTCGATTTTCCCATGATAAAAATTAGCCTATGTGTTACTCCAGAACATATTCTATTCTCTATATTATATAGCCAAATTTCAATCCTTTTGTTACGTGAAAGAGTTACAAGCATAAACACATTTCACAAACTTTCGCATTCACCACTGCGATGTGGCAATCAAATGTTTAAGATTTGTTTTTATTGCATTTTTTGTTATGTTGCAGGACAAACACTACCTCTGCATTATGGCGTCCGATTCTCCGGAACAGAATCTTACTCAATACTTCAGTTTGTGCAACGACTTCATCCACGCAGCCAGGCTGAGAGAGGGCAACGTCCTTATTCACTGGTATGTGCCCTAAAAAAGTACTTATACCGAAAATAAATAATAGCTATATACAACATAGATAACCCGCGCAACTTCATTACCGTCACTTCCCCGATTTTGCAACAATTTTCTTTGATGCTCTACTTCTATTGCCTGTAGCGTCATGATATATGGCCCATAGCCTACCTCGATAAATGAGCTATCTAACACTGAAATGATTTTTCAAATCGGACCAGTAGATACCTACTGAGATTAGCGATTTTAAGCTAACAAACAAACTATTCAGTCTTATATATTAGACTGATAGTTACAGGATCGTGCCTCCGTTATTGCCCATGGAACCATTAGTAGGGTATCGATTAGAGTTAATTGTGTTGTCGCCGCTTTGTTACACAATAATTATCGGTTATCGTTCTGACTCACTATAAAATACAAGCGGCTAGCTAGCAGCGCAGCTCGGTTTTCGACGAGTGGGTATGAGAGGCAATTCTGCAGATGTTCTGTTTTATTGAATGATTTATCATCGACTTTAGATCAATAAGATATCAGTTCTTTCGGGTTCAGAATACCTACCTAATAGGGGATGGGTAAAGACAAAGGCATATATGTAGTGGTATTAAATAGGTCTCGGTAAAAACATAGTCCTAACGTATTTTTATATAGAATGTACTTATGTCTATAGTTTTTATACAATGACGATCAAACATTTTATCTGATAAATTGTCTGTTAGATACCTACTTAATTTACTAAATGAAATCCTAAATTATGAGGAGTCCTTTTGTTGGACCGCCCTCCCTTTATTTGTCATGTCGACGTGGGTCCGACCCCGACAAGAACCGTTGTGTACATAAAGGCTATGTTGGTAATGTAAATACAAGAGTTAATATGGCTATATTGATTGCAAAGTTAATATCGTATTATTAACCTTATTACTCAGTACTTAGAATACTGTTTGCATTTTTAAGGGCCACTTTTACATACTTACGTCGTAAAGTCGCTCCACTATTTCATGTTGTAACAAAGTATGATATCGATTTGTTGTATTCAGGATTGTTTCATAAAAAAAGTACAATACAATTTTGATTTAAAAGCTTTTTAATTACTGGGTATTGATATTTTATTTAAAAAAAATATACCGCTATAGTTTGGGTTCAGTATACGGTTGCTACGATTGCTAGAAATTATTTTCTCCTAACAGTCTGGCCGGGATGTCACGAAGTGTGACAGTTGCCGTCGCGTACATCATGTCGGTGACACCCCTCACATGGCGCGAAGCTCTGAAGGTAGTGAGGGCTGGTCGAGCCGTCGCCAACCCTAATCTTGGATTCCAGCGTCAGCTACAGGACTTTGAGACCTATAAACTTGTTGAGGTGGGTTTTTGCTCAATGACCATTGTTAATTAACGAAGTTGGCAATCGCATGTGCCTAATTAGTCAAAGTTTTGGGCAAATAGATCTGAATACGTTTACATAGTTTCTATGGAATGTTTAATACTATTTGGAAATCACGAACTTAGGTAGGTACCTAGAACTTGAAGAGTGGTATAAATGGCCTCGCGTGACAACAAGAACTCTTGTTTTACTTGACGTGACTCAAGCTTATCCGTTTCTTGAAAATGAAAAATGTGCCAAGAAAACGAGATTATCAATTTAAATAAAAGTTTGTTTTACGTCTTAGGCAATACGGTTTAGTTTTCGTAGAATATAAATGTGAAATAATATAACATAATTTTCAGTCAATTGCTGAATCTCGGTTTATTTTACTATTAATATAAATGTTATTTTAATGTTTTCTAAGAAAAATATTATTGGTCACTTATAACAAATACTTTGGTAACTTAACCACTTCATCATTTTGAGTGGTTAATAAATATGTCAATTTTGAGTACCTACATTAAGTAGAAGTTTTGCTATGGTTAAGTATTACATCTCCTATTCTTTTTCCAATGTTCTCGCTGCCTTGCGTTTTGCATTAAATTTAATACTAATTTATTACCACTAGGAAAGAAGAAGACTTAAGGAGCGATACCCATCACTGGCGTTAGCAGACAGAGATCTATCGGAATGTCGCATTATGCTGGATTCGTATCAAACAATGTTGAGCCAACGAGCTATTTGTGAGGGCAAGTGTTCGATGGGACGACAGTGTCCTACTGGTAAGGTAACATATCATAAAGGTACTTTATTACATGTAGAGATGGTTCTGCACTCTGCACAAATAGGGTTTGAATCTTCAATCTTTTTGGTTATGACTTACGGGAGTTATGTATACGGTATACTACGGAGAAGGTAAGGTATACCGACGTATCAAATCTTTGAAAAGTATTTCATTCATTCCTTCCGCATTTACGGTCGGTTTAGATTTAAAATATGTAAAGGTAAATAGGTTCAAATTGATTTCAGTATTATAAACTCAATTAATTCAAGTGTCGGTGCAAATCAATATCAGTTGCGTAACCTAGGTAAAAGTTATTTTTTACAAGCCTATTTTAAGCTAATCTCATATGTTATCGGATGTTCAAACGTAAATATGTTATTAAGACATGCGAGGCACGTTCTTGATATTCTGTCGGTAACACCCACGTGTGCGGAATATCTCTTCCACATCTGTTTGGAGCACGCAGATTATTTTGTCATTTTCATTTCATTTTTTATAACAGCACGCAGGAATCACGTTGGTACCAAATATACGCCTCGAAGAAAATATTCGTTCACCTAAATTGCAATCCTATCTGAATATTACTCTAGCTTTTCTCATTCCAATTAAATTTTACGTTACCTAATACTTAAAATTGTCTATTACGCGTTAAGAGAATATCAAAATTCCTTTTGCCTCAGCATTTTTAATAAAGCAAGCACATTTTCTACCGCATTCAATTTTACTTGGTCTTTTAACTGCACTGCTCGTTTTAATTAATGCTGTTCTGCAGCTATTTTTTATTCGAGCGAGTGTGTCAGCAAAAAAGTGGACTGAACTCTAATAACTGGCTGTGTACAAACAATATTTTAAAATAATTACTTGTTATTTCTTAGTAGGGACCGGTACCACACTTAGTCCACACAGCAAATTCACAATCAATTGCTAAATAGTTGCCTTGTTAGTAACAATTTTCCTACATCACTTTAAAATTTAAATTCAAGTATTTTATCACATTGGCATTATTACATCAAGTTAGCCGAGTAGATAGGTAAATAAGCCGTTTAATCTAATGAGAAATGAATGAACAGGAAACTGTTATTTCCTGTACCTAAAATAGAACCAAAATAATGAAAACAAGTTTAGTGCGGTCTAGTTTGGAGTCGAAAATAGGTATGGCGTTAGTACTTCACTATACTTAGGTACTCTGCACCAGATGCCATGTTGCTTTTGTTATCACAGCACATTACTAAATGTATTGTTATGTATAACAGTTTTTATATTAAGAAGTGTTATTTTCCTAACAGGTGTGTGTAGAACAGGATCAAAGAGACAGCCGCGGCAACGGAAACCTTCAAACGCGTCAAGTGCGGAAGCAAGTCCAGCGGGTATGAAACGGTCTCCCTCCACATTTTCTACTATGTCTTCTGCTTCTGGGTACAGGCCCAGGTCATCACCTGCGGGCCTTTATAGTTATACTGGCGGTATGTACAGACTGATTTAATTTCCTTCTTATATAGGTACATGGAATTTGAATACTCCATACGTTGTTTTATTATCTACTGATCCGCGAATCTGTGAAACTAATTATTCAAGTAGGTAATTTGAGGAGTAGGTACCTAATATTTACGATTAATCCTATCAGCAGTTTATCCAAAACATTTATTATGATTATCAAACACTTAAATTTATAATACAAGAACAATTACAGCAAATATAAATACGCATTCTATTTAATATACTTACTTGAACGTCCTATATAAGAGTGATTCGGTTGTGGAGTTCAACGTAATGCGATTTTTATACCGGAAAATAAATTTCCTCTAGACCGCGAATGACATGCGAGGTAAAAAGTTGGATCGTTGACATCACCTTTACGACTATGGTCCGGAATCGAGTTTGTTTTTATTGATTTATAGGCACTTTCAGTTAAGTCTCCGTAACTTTCTTCTACAGTTGTTTTGATCATTGCCTTTTGTGTTCTGTAGGTTTTAAAAGGCTAGAACTATTTTGTTCGTTTCGTATGACGTCGAACGTATGCTGAGGCTTTATTACAAGCATACTGAGATCACTGAGTAGTAAACATATTTGTTTCAGCCAGGTGTAGGGATAGGTTTATTGGACAGGTGCTGACATCCCGCAGTTAATTAAACTTGTTGCTTGCTTAGGCTAAGCTTCATGTCTCAAGAAACCTACTGGAGTTTAAATGTTTAAGCTATTCTGATACCATTTTATAGCATTTAAATAAACATTTTATGTGTATTATCACAACTATTGTAGTTTTCAATCGAAGTTACCTACGTTTGAACTAATGAAAGCTGATTATGGCGGCCAATTCAAAGCAAATGTACTTACCTACATCTATCTAGCAAGGCATCAACGTAAAATTCTACGTTTAATAAACGTACAAAAAAAATCTGGCGTTGTAAACACATACGAAAAAATAAAGGCTATGACGTGACGTCGTAACTTGCAATTTCTTAAAAGCTTTTTGACATTCATTTAACAAAATATATCTACCAAGCTGAGTATACACGACAGTCATCTGCATTGGTCGTAACAAGCTTCAGTACTTACCTATCTGCCAAATACATAATCTTAATACATATAAATTACGTGTCAAGTTGTTTGTCCGCGATGGACTCTTAAACTGTTTAACCGATTTTAATCCGTGTACAGTGTGATCCAACTTGAAAGAGCTTACATATACTTGGACCCGGTAGGTAGCGCTGGTGGGCAGAACGAAGTCTGCTGGGTCCACTAGTTTGTCTATACATAATTCTTAAATACTTAGTTCTCAGGCCCTGCCACTGCATGTAGGTATCTACGGTCGTTTGTATTCGTGTATCCTTAAGCCCTTATTCGCACGAGAGTTTTTTTAACGGACGTAAAAAAAGCGTAAAAAAATTGTTTGCCTGTAAAGTCGGTATACGGGCGAAAGTTTTACGTGACAACGACTTTGAGTGGTAAAATAATTTTAATGTGAATATTCATTCGTATAGTAGGAAGAAGGATGAAATAATAGTAACAATTTAAAACATAACGTCACGTAACGTGAGCGGAGCGTAACGCAGTTTCTTGAAGTGTCACCCGGCAAACCAATTTATAAGACGTTGTCACGTCAAAAAACTCAACAAATGCATTTCCAAGTACCATAATATGCTCTATTTCCAACGCCCAAAGTTGAAAATGCAACACCGCTCGATGAAAAAGCGTCGCGTTTTAAAAACGCTGTCGTGTGAACATAAACATGGGAATCATCATCATCATCATCTCAGCCATAGGACGTCCACTGCTGAACATAGGCCTCCCCCATTGACTTCCATGTAGACCGGTTGCAGGTTGCCTGCATCCAGCGGGAATGGATTGATCATGACCATGATTTGCGAAAATATAAATAAATAATAATAAAAATAAATATCCTGGGGACATTTTCACACACGGCCAATCTGATTCCAAAGTAGGTAAGCTTCAAATTAAGCTTGTGTTATGGTAACCAGATAGCTGATATACTACATATATTACTTTTAAATACATACACATTATAGATATTTACAACCAGACACAGAACAAACAGATATATTCATGCATACAAATGTTTGTCCTGGGTGGGATTCGAACCCACGACCCGCGGCTTGAGAGTCAGGGTCACTAACCACAAAGCCAACCGGGCTGTCAAATATGGGAATGCATTTGTTGTATTTGTACGCTTTTTTAACGTACGTTAAAAAAACTCGTGCAAATGAGGGCTAATAGTTGGTATGTCGTGTGGGGTGCAGCGCCGGCCCGGCCGACGCGCTCCGCCTCGGGGCTGAGCGTGACGCGCGTGACGGACGCGGCAGGCGGCGGCTCGGCGATGGCGGTGGGCGGGTCGGAGTACTCGCGGCGCCGCGCCGCCTCCGCGCCCGCCACGCCCGCGCTCTCGCCCGCCACCTCGCCGCCCGGCTCGCCGCACAGGGCACAGCACCACAGGCGAGTACAACCAACCTTCTAGGGCTTTCCAGGTCGGCATCGCATTGGCAATCCCCGCAGATGTCTATACGCGGCGGTGATCACTTACCGTCAGGGGGACTTTTTGCCAGTAAGTTAATCTACTCATATAAAAAAAAACAGACGAATTGAGATACTAATCTCTTTTTGAAGTCGGTAAAAAAGACATGTAATTATTGCATCGAGCTGCGGTTTCAATATCGAGCTTCAATGTTCTTAAAATTCATTAATAGGTACACGAGGCGGCCAGAGTAGACACGACCGCTACGAGTAGACACAGTTCTAATATATGTAATATTTTTGTTTAAACACAAATTTCTTGGGTTGTTGACTGTTCATATAACTTATCCTCCACCCCCCTTCACCCGGCATCGCGTCTCAAATTGTAATTGCAGTTGTACCGTTACCAAATACAGCAGTCGTCTGCTGTACGAGTCCTACATATCGAACGATGCATATTCCATAAACTCGAGCTTCCCATTTATTTACCATAAAACAAGTTTAAATGAAATGTTTTAATGTCACTATTGCATGTATAATATTTTGTTGTATAATATTTTTTACAATTTTTTTAATTTATTTGCTTATGTTTTGTTTTTATCATTCATTAGGAGCGGCTGTTCGTGGATAATACCGTCAGTGAATTGGGACCCAGAGTCCATGTAATGACGTCATTACAGGTCAAACAGCTTTAATCACCTCGCACCCCTGCGCTCACCCTCGCAACAAGGTTAGGCACTTTATTGTTTCTTTTGTTCCTTCAGTTATTTAACATTTATCGTGTCTCACAGTTTTTGCTTGAAGGGAATCTCGGATCCAGTTCTCTTTTTTTCAAGGCGCTTGTATATTTTGTCTAATGAAAAAGTTTACTTAGATGAATATCTAACTAACGCTAGTAGGTACCCTAATTATTTAAATGGTAGGAACAATTTATTTTGTATCAACCGAAAATAATATACATAAATCACTTGTTTGTTATAACTAGATTCCTTTATCATCCATAGGATAGATTTACTTACATTAAGTTAAATATGTACTTAGATATTCAAATGCCTTGTCACCGTCCAGCTACATAAAGGCGTCGTTAAGCAGAACGATCAGAATAAAAGAACTTAGCTCTTCATTGTTTTGAAATATTGAAAAGGAAAGTATTCTTGTAACGCTATTGTTTGGGTGTAATGTAGCGTTAAGCGTTATCTGTATGTTGGCTGGTTGCCGATGCGCCCGCCGCCCGCCGCCGCTCCCGGAACATTTTCCCTTCAATTGTACACAGATAAATCGAAATCATTTCTGTCGCCTCCATCGCGGAACTCATGTTTCACTCTCAAATGTAAGCCAAGGATATTCTTTTATTTGCGGAGCGAAACGCTACATTATGAATGATCTCTTCCGCTCTGACGGTTTCGAGTTAAGTGAGATACTTACCAAGATACTTACAAGTTTGATGAGGAAATTGTAGAAAATCGTTGGTAGTGTTTAACATTGACATGACAGCCCGGTTGGCTTTGTGGTTAGTGACCCTGACTCTCAAGCCGCGGGTCGTGGGTTCGAATCCCACCCAGGACAAACATTTGTATGCATGAATATGTCTGTTTGTCCTGTGTCTGGATGTAAATATCTATATAAGTATGTATTTAAAAGTAGTATATGTAGTATATCAGCTATCTGGTTACCATATCACAAGCTCTGCTTAGTTTGGAATCAGATTGGCCGTGTGTGAAAAATGTTCCAGTATATTTATTATTATTATTATTAACATTTGTCTACCAACTTTAACGTCTTTTAGTCTAGACCCCAGACCACAACGAATAGGTACGTATTGGATGTCCGAATCGATCGGGGAATGACGCGTGTCACAACACGGTAGGTATACCTACTTATAGGTAGGTATGTGTGGTAGATGATTGATCACATTGGTCACGACTCACAGTCACGCATGATACATTTATTCATAACATTCGTGTCCAATATCACTTTGATGAAGGTGGCAGATATTTTCTTTTGTGTGTTGACAACGTAAACGCAAAAGCACAGGCACAAGCTTATGCTTATAGTACCGTAAAAGTGCTTAACAATTTGATTGTTTTTTTTAGATCACGTGCACTACAGAGGTGTTCGTAGCAGGCATCCACACATCGTCCAACATCCGCCCAATGTCATCCGCACAAGCCCGACAACGGGATCCGCTGACATCCACGTCCTTAGGTGAATTCGTGTTATATTGTGCCTCGTTGGCTGCTTAGTGCTAAGCTTGAAAATATATGCCTTTAAAAATAAGCAATCAGGATAAGGCGACTGCGGAATGGATGTAGAACGATGGTTCATAAGCTTAGTGTATACTTATATGAAAACTGTATACACACAACGGTATTATGGGAGTGTTTCTGACAGGTTGATGTGGCTCGCGTAGCGTAGCGTGATGATTAATGCTACTTTAGGCGTGTATACAATGCGGAAACTTGAGCCATTATAATAATTTTGTGCATTATTTTTATGTTAATCTACTTACATAGAATAGATTTTTACTATTAAAGCATCCTGTCGTATTACTGGGCGAAAATTGAAGCTGTTGTCAGCACAAGAGCGTTTTCGTAGCCTCGTAGAAGTGCTACGAATTTCTACGGAAAGAATGTGTCAAGCTGTTTGCCTTTGTCGAGTCAATGTTGAATATAGAATAAGTATAAAATGTCCACTTGTACATTGATCAACGAAGCTATGCTAGATAATACCTACCTTACACCTTCTCTTACTCATATTGTGCATCTAAAATATTGAATAGCTTGATACTACGATTTCCAGTGATGGGCTAAGTTTATGGAAATCATCAACAACAGATTTAAAAAAATTATGAATGTCTTTCAAATTCACATAATTCTCCTCTAATTATATGGGATAACTAAAGGATATTTTATTCATGGAATATTCACCACAATTTGGAATCTATGTGATCTTTAATTCGATCTAAATCTCTCTTAATCTAAGTAAAACATTCTAAGATATTATAACTACCGAGAAATGTCTTATTGTTAATTCAATTATTTATTAAATTATTGTAAAGAACGAGAGTACAACGTGCTATATCGAGTAATGTTATAATTATATAATATGTGACAGATCATGCGTGAAAATATATAGGTTTATTAAGTAAGAAATAAATATGGTCTGGCTGGTTCAGAGTTTATACATAAGATTTCTAAGTTCTAAATGTGTGTACCTAAGTAGGTAGCTCAGAAGATGTAGTTTTCAATCTCTGTATCGTATCGTTATTTCTTTCTTACTAAAGTCATTGCCGTCGTTAAATACGATTTTAAATCATACTAATGATTGCGTAGGCATCTTATCTAGCTTTTCATATTTCTCCTATTTAATAACTTCGATAAGCGTTTCTAAAAATAATTTCATAGCACTGTTTAAATTAATAGATTTTTCTACAGTGTAATTTACCTAAGGATATATTTCGGCTTGGGAGACTATTTAAGCTTCGTTTGTATAAATAAATGGAGTATTTAATATAATAGTGATTGCTCAAATTGGAAAACGTATTCCGTTCCTTGCACAGCACAATTTTATTTTAGAGCACTGCACTTGTACATTCACATCGCTTCGACTTCGTGCTCACTTTACTCTAGTCACTACTGACTACCAAGTCATAGGGTCAAACTAAGTTGTGAATTTTTGCATATCTCTCTTTCTCATTCTTAAGAGGCTTAGCCTGATTTAGAAAATTGTGATTTAGATGCCTTTAGCGCGGTGGCATATTATGTACCTAGTCGATTAGTATCGAACGATTTCTTTACTTATAACGTATGAAATGCTGCCACTGTAGCTTTGTTATATATCGTTTGTAAGTTTGAATATAAAAATAAAATATACCTGTAGATATACCTTCTAAAACTTTCTCTGGAAATTCCAATCTAATCTTGATATTTAATTCCTACTGATAAGAATGGCTTTTTGCGCGGTTAGGTGTCAGACAGATATTTTTGGTTGAAACGCTAAGGTAAAGTATGTATTAAAATTTTTCGAAACCGGTGAAGAAAAAAAAATCTGTGAAAAACTATGACGTGAACTATGAAGGATTTTAATTAAAACATATAAAAACCTGGAACCTCTAAAGAAATATGGCTGGTTTTGTGCTTTTACATTGTTATTAGGTACTTATGTAATCAAAAGTTACGTCTATGTTTTGACTCAGATCCTAATTAAGTGTCTATCATTATTTCCTTTCAACATCTTTCAAAAATACGTACCTATGTATCGTGAAATAAATTGATGTATAAAACTACGTTTACTAATCAGAATTTAATTCTACAATGATATCAAATTGTGACACGAATAAAATTAAATATGATCCATCACAAAGGACAATATTTTATAAAATGTTTAAGAGCACTATTTTTGTCAAATTTTGAAATATTTGTGTTTGGATATCATATAAAAAGTTATATTATTGTAAAGGTTGCAAACAATGACATTATTACATGTATTTTTAATTAAATGTTATGTTATATTTAATAACAATCTTTACAAAAATATATTAGCAATGTTATTATACCTAAATCCTATAGATACAGATTGTCCGATAATATTTAAAGCTATATTTTAATGTTGAGCACACGATTGAAACGTGATAGATATATAAAACGAAGCAATATAACATTCAGTAAGATCATTATAAGCATTGTGAAAGAAGGGGTTATCGTATGTGTATATTTTTAATATAAAATTTAATATTAATCCTAGTGGTTTTATTTATATTCCATTCCAATAAGAAACGTCCTATACCTATGGGAGGATAAGAGAGACGTATGAAAAATAAAAAAAAACGCAATGTTATTATATCAATAGTATTATTTATTAACTTATACATATACTTAAAAACTTGGGGAGCTAAAACATTTCAATTAAGTAATAAAAATATCTAACGTTGTGTCGTATTTTTTTCACAACTTGTCAGAAGAAAATTATCCTAGGTACGCATCTGGCAATTTCTGTTACAAAAATAAATTTTACTTTGTCATAAAAGGGAATGAAAGCAATCTTACTTCTAAATTATATCAGCCTGCATCACAATTTTATCTTGCAATGATTATATTTAAGACAATGAATCCGATTATAGTTTAGGTAAGTAAGTAGACATAACATCATCCAACTAGTTCTCAAGTTAATTTTCTTTATTGTAAGTAATGCAGGCTTAGTTAAAATGTGTGTATTAAGTTAGATGACACCTTACAACAATAAATATTTTTTTAGTATTTGGCTTATCCTTTCTGTATATCTACATAATTGTAAGTCGAGATAGGTCCTATTAAAATGTATGAACATTAATTGACAATGAAATGTGCAATCAACTTATAAGGAGCATGGAGTAGTATAGTAAGAAGAACAAAAAAATAAGCTAATAGAATTGTCTATTTCACGAAGTCCAACCCTTTATACAGTTGCCAAATGTATCAACGGCACCCAATGGTGACACAAGAAAGCAAAGAGTAATATAATAGACCTATACAGGAGCAAGAAAGCTTTAGAGCGTGAAACAAAAAAAGATGGCCGCCAACGCATTTGAAATCGTGAGACAGAATATCTGATAAAATAATGTAATTATATCACAGATAACCAGTAATCGTAGGAGGTAAGCCGATTATAGGTCACCATTTTGAAGTCATCACCAATTTCGCGCCGAACTCATAAGATTCCTAGAAAAATATTGTCACAGCCTACCCACTACAATCACTGGCAATGATAACTGATAAACAATTTGGATTCTAATATGTACATGTACTGGATTTATTGTTAAAATGTACTTACAGTAACAGTACAGAGATAAATACACATTTACTTACGCTAGACAGTAGTATACACAGCTAATTAAGAATGTTAAAAGTAGGTATGATTAATAACAAAAGTTATACATAGGTCCAACACAACACGAGAAATTAGAATACATTAAAATTTCAGTACATTATTGCAAATACATAAATGCAACAGAGAAATCAGCAGATATTTCGCAAAATAAAATGCAGTAACCCTACTTTATAATTCATATTTCCAGATAATAAATTTAATAAAAGTCATGGTCCTACAAAAAAATTATAAAATATTAATTGATTAAAATACAACCAAAACTTTAAAGCGATGTATTAAGGGATTTGCTAAATAATAAGATAATTAAGTGATAAGAATATTGAAGATTTAGATTGTTAACATTCCAGAATTTTGGACGGCCAAGCAAGGTAAGTTCATCAAAAATTGCTAAAAGCTTTGTAGGCATAGTGGAAAGTCAGTTTAAACTTCATTGTTATGAGTTAAATGGCATAATTAAAAGACATTGAAACATAAACATTTATAGGTTTTTGATGGAATAACATGTTTCCGGAGTTAAAAAGGCACGTATATAGGATTGAATAGCTTGAAATGACTATATTTAAGTATTTTATTGTTTAACATTGTGACAGATTTTTTTAAAGTTTCTGGTATTGTACCTCATAGAATGAAGGGTTGCAATCAAACATTTAAAACAGTTTTAAAAGCGAAATAATAAATAACGATAAATTTTTAAAATTCCTCTTATTCTGTACATTTTATAATGCTTTGATTTACTATTTCATTTAATAATTACTTTATACAATCCTAGTTTAACGAGCCGTAGTCGCCGTGGTAATCTTCAATTTCCTACTTAACAGAAGGCATAGTTTTCTTTTCAGTGCCCCATTACGATACTGTACTTCACAAACATTCTTAAAGTAAAAAGGTATAGTAGTAAATAATAATTTTAACCTTGCAACACTAGGGGTAGTATCGGTAAATGTTTAACTTTCCTAAATTCAACCTTGTTCACATGTAATAAGACTCAATGCTTTAATAATAATTATGTCAATTTATCTTTAAATATTTTACCGATATTACTCCGAGGTGGGCATAAGGGGAAGATAGCTGTTATAACATATTTGGTAAGAATTTAGATCTTTTTGGTATTATTATTTAACTAGTAGACGTAGGTCTGTGGGCTAAAATTAATATTCACAATAAAAAAAAACTAAAATGCTTAAACCCAAATACAAATAGTTCGTACAAGAACCTAAATAAAATAATTCCAATTACATATAATAAATGCTTAATAGTGCAATTAAAAAAAAATGGGTACTTTTTTATGCAACACATTTTATGTCGTCATAAGGGATGTTATGTGATGTAATTAATAGAAGTGATGGTATTCGTTATACTTATCGAATCGTTTATGAGTTTGTTGATTTTTGATCGAGCTATTTAAATACAAGGACTAGGTGCTTTGTCCGCAAGCGTTAAAGCCTAAGAGACTGATAAATAATCTGTAAAGGTAAGTTATACATCAAAAAATTACATCGGTTTAAAAGTATTCTCTGTATTACACGACTTACGGTTTTAATAGAGCTCAATTCAGAATAATTGATCAAAAATCGACAAAAACTTGCATACCTCGGGGCTGGGGTGCTTTTATTATTATTTATGTACATAAATTCACTGGAATTCATCGTCGGAGCTGAGTAGCGTGGTCTTCTCGTGGTAGTTGGTCGCTTGGCTGATGGTGGAGACGCGCTGCGGCGGTGGGCGCGGCGCGAGGGCGGCTCCCTCGTCCACGCCACGCTTGCCGCCGCCATTGCCTCCGCGCATCACTACATATATTATATAATGCATTAGTACCTACACCATATTTCTAGTAAATGCGAATAGATATCCACCACCACATCGTTTTAGTATATCCAAGAGAACACAATAAACTACGATTTTATGTTACAGGAGACAAAATAGTATTCAAAGCAAGGGGATTTTGTTTGGAACTCACCGGTCGTTTCTACCGCACTCTAGCAGTAATAATATTAAGTTATCCCATCACCCAATTCAAAAAGGCGTCGGAACGCAAATTATAATTTTATGTTCGACTTTCAGAACATTTGTAAAGCAATAAAAATGTAGGTAAGTAAGTACATACATTACACCGGTGTTCATGAATGACACTTCGCTACCGCGACTCTTAAGGGCACGCAATTTATGGGTCTCATAAAACATAACTAAACGAAGAGCGTGTGTGAGGGAGACGCCATTAGCTAAAGTATCTTTTATGAATTGTTAGATCATACAAAATCTACTTCATTTAATTATCTTCCAATATTTTTCTACGTAAATGTTAGTAGTAGTAAAGTGTACGCAACGTGTAGTTTACATTGTGCCTCTGTGCTTTTCTAATTCAGACTAGAATATTGTGAATCTACATAAACGGTGTCGATTTAAATATGTGTAGTGTAATGTGTCAGCAAAATTTACATATATGATAGAAGTATTGTAAAAATCCGCGCACAAAGTTATAGAAGTGCGTACATTGCTTTACAATTTATTTCCAGTCAGCCAATAATAATTACCTTAATTTACTTACAATTATTTAATTTTATCTGTAAGTTAAAACAAGTTATACGTTAGGATATGAAGCAAAATATATGAATGGCATTAATCCCATGATGATGTTACTAACATGTAAAAGCATGCTGGCAAAATTATAATTATTAAGAAGCAAAATAAACATTCAAAATACTCTTACCTTTCTGCTACTTAAGAATCCTGTGCGATGGTCAAACATTTTTTTTGTTTACTGATGAAAATGAATTACCTACCTAGTTAAATTTTTAAACAGTTTGATTGTTTTGGAATTCTCATATCGGTGACAAAGAGTTAATTCGTGATCTTATAACGTAAAATAAAAATAATAATATATAAGTAAATTCTTTATTTATTAGTGAGAGGCCAAGTACAAGGTGTTTTGAATAAAATTATATGCTGAAGTGAACTGTCGAAAACTATAATTAAACTTAATCCTAATCAGCACTTAACCATGTATAAATCAAAATAATGCCTTTTATAAGGTATCAGAGTAATCATATATTCAACCGTAGGATTGAAATAAAACATTAAAAGTGGCTTTTCAGGTTGTTTAAATTAAATTAAAAAAAAAAATACTTTCGGTAATAAAGATAGTATATTACAAAGCAGGGACCTTTTGATGCCTCAACGCTTAGGTGTTATCTGCGTAAGGTGGAAATGCCGTTCTTTGGTTAGGCATTAGAAGAATTTACTTTATGAAAATAATAATATAAAATACAACGTAATTAAAAACAAAACACGACAACCTGATAAACGCCAAATGATGTTACAATAATAAATAAAATATTATAATTATACTTAGTTGTTTTTTTTTGTTATTTCTTTTGAAGTTTCTAGCAATTGACTAAAGGATCACATCCTGTAACTAAGAACAGTAACAAAAAAATAATACAAAACAGATAGTTATTAAAATCACAGAAATAAACATTTACACACTCAACGCTTACGCAACACTGATACTGTAGGCAGTAAATTTCTAATAAAAACTAATAATATATGGTAATGAATAGTCCGATATATTTAAAAAAAAATTATATAAATTTTCTTACACATAGAGTAAAATTATTTTTGTTTTCAATGTCAATTTGCTGTTTTAATATAATGTGCTATTAAATTAAAGTGATTTCGTAAGCTCGTGTTACCTTTAAGATATTATTATGTTACCTAATATACACGTCGTCAAAATTCGTTATGATTTCCGGACTAGTCAAATACCTCTAATTATTATTAATTATAAAAAAAATATATATAAAATAACTAAAAACACCGTACATCATCCAGTGGGGTAATCGCCGAGCACCGAAAACCAATATATTTTAATAAAGAAAATTTATTTTTAAATTCCTAAAAAGGCACTAGGTAATATACCAATGGGATATTTTTTTATAATAGTAGCTGCTAATGTTAGACAACAATTATAAACTTGTAATTTTAGTGATTATTATTTAATGATGTCTTAAGCGACATATGTTAGTGGTATTTCCATGCTCGGACGTAATGTAATGTATAATTTTAATAACATTTATCGATCAGCAATGCACTTCATGCAGAGCACAGCTATGGCAGAGCTTATAGTTTCTCATAAGGCAGGTGAGAAGTGACATCTGAAAGAAAATAAAAACCAAAACAATAAGACGGACCTAGCCTACTGATCATTATAAAATGAAGTTTATTTTTAAATGCGTCGATATATAATGAATTAAAATAACGTATAATGATTTAAAACACATATAAAGAAAACAACTAATATTCAGAGAATCATTCCATGCGATTACACGACTTCGATTGCCAAAATGTTTGTGTGGCAAGACAAATATTTGTCCAAATATAAATGAAGACTATTTCGTAATGAGAATACCTAGCTTAGTAATAAATTAATGGCAAATAAATGTGATAAGGCGGCAAATGAGCATGCGCAAACATAGAACTATACATCAAACATGCGCTTACCGGAGCTGTACTGAGTGTACTGCTGGTACTGCGGGTGGAAGTTGTGGAACGCGTCCGTCATTATGTCCTTAGGGTTCATTGTCTCCTGTAAACACACAAACTTCATATTTATATCTACTCAATTATTTTATGTAGAAATGAAATGTTCAAGTAGGTACTTTCACATTAACTGTTCATTAATATGGAAGTTGCACTGAGCCGATATTCAGACTTTTCAGACCCTTTCTCAGAAGACCTATATAGAAATATATGATAATATTTTTAGGGACACACAATATAAATACGGCAAAATTGGAAAAATAAGTTAGCTTTTCCTCTTACTTGTCCTATTTTTTTACTAGCACAATCGATGTGTTAAAAAAAACCAACAACAACAACATTATTACTTTTATGTCGTAACTACTGTGACGTCAAAAGGGCGGCAAATTATGACTCCGCCCCGGGCGACAATGACATTCGCTTCGACACAGACACACACAGATACGATAAACTACTACGGGCTCGCAACCCCTCAGCGCTCTGTCCGCGTACGGGTCTAACCGCCATAAGAGACTAAAACCTAGACCAATCAACAAAAAAAACACAAGTAGGAGCGGTGGGGTACCTTGAGGCTGCTAGAGATGGACTGCATGGTGACGGAGCGGTGCGGGTCGCGGTGCGCGTGCGCGTACACGGCGGCCGGGAACGCGTACCGCAGCGCCACCGCCGCCGCCAGCATCTCGATGCAGATGAGGAACACAAGTAGGAGCGGTGGGGTACCTTGAGGCTGCTAGAGATGGACTGCATGGTGACGGAGCGGTGCGGGTCGCGGTGCGCGTGCGCGTACACGGCGGCCGGGAACGCGTACCGCAGCGCCACCGCCGCCGCCAGCATCTCGATGCAGATGAGGAACACAAGTAGGAGCGGTGGGGTACCTTGAGGCTGCTAGAGATGGACTGCATGGTGACGGAGCGGTGCGGGTCGCGGTGCGCGTGCGCGTACACGGCGGCCGGGAACGCGTACCGCAGCGCCACCGCCGCCGCCAGCATCTCGATGCAGATGAGGAACACAAGTAGGAGCGGTGGGGTACCTTGAGGCTGCTAGAGATGGACTGCATGGTGACGGAGCGGTGCGGGTCGCGGTGCGCGTGCGCGTACACGGCGGCCGGGAACGCGTACCGCAGCGCCACCGCCGCCGCCAGCATCTCGATGCAGATGAGGAACACAAGTAGGAGCGGTGGGGTACCTTGAGGCTGCTAGAGATGGACTGCATGGTGACGGAGCGGTGCGGGTCGCGGTGCGCGTGCGCGTACACGGCGGCCGGGAACGCGTACCGCAGCGCCACCGCCGCCGCCAGCATCTCGATGCAGATGAGGAACACAAGTAGGAGCGGTGGGGTACCTTGAGGCTGCTAGAGATGGACTGCATGGTGACGGAGCGGTGCGGGTCGCGGTGCGCGTGCGCGTACACGGCGGCCGGGAACGCGTACCGCAGCGCCACCGCCGCCGCCAGCATCTCGATGCAGATGAGGAACACAAGTAGGAGCGGTGGGGTACCTTGAGGCTGCTAGAGATGGACTGCATGGTGACGGAGCGGTGCGGGTCGCGGTGCGCGTGCGCGTACACGGCGGCCGGGAACGCGTACCGCAGCGCCACCGCCGCCGCCAGCATCTCGATGCAGATGAGGAACACAAGTAGGAGCGGTGGGGTACCTTGAGGCTGCTAGAGATGGACTGCATGGTGACGGAGCGGTGCGGGTCGCGGTGCGCGTGCGCGTACACGGCGGCCGGGAACGCGTACCGCAGCGCCACCGCCGCCGCCAGCATCTCGATGCAGATGAGGAACACAAGTAGGAGCGGTGGGGTACCTTGAGGCTGCTAGAGATGGACTGCATGGTGACGGAGCGGTGCGGGTCGCGGTGCGCGTGCGCGTACACGGCGGCCGGGAACGCGTACCGCAGCGCCACCGCCGCCGCCAGCATCTCGATGCAGATGAGGAACACAAGTAGGAGCGGTGGGGTACCTTGAGGCTGCTAGAGATGGACTGCATGGTGACGGAGCGGTGCGGGTCGCGGTGCGCGTGCGCGTACACGGCGGCCGGGAACGCGTACCGCAGCGCCACCGCCGCCGCCAGCATCTCGATGCAGATGAGGAACACAAGTAGGAGCGGTGGGGTACCTTGAGGCTGCTAGAGATGGACTGCATGGTGACGGAGCGGTGCGGGTCGCGGTGCGCGTGCGCGTACACGGCGGCCGGGAACGCGTACCGCAGCGCCACCGCCGCCGCCAGCATCTCGATGCAGATGAGGAACACAAGTAGGAGCGGTGGGGTACCTTGAGGCTGCTAGAGATGGACTGCATGGTGACGGAGCGGTGCGGGTCGCGGTGCGCGTGCGCGTACACGGCGGCCGGGAACGCGTACCGCAGCGCCACCGCCGCCGCCAGCATCTCGATGCAGATGAGGAACACAAGTAGGAGCGGTGGGGTACCTTGAGGCTGCTAGAGATGGACTGCATGGTGACGGAGCGGTGCGGGTCGCGGTGCGCGTGCGCGTACACGGCGGCCGGGAACGCGTACCGCAGCGCCACCGCCGCCGCCAGCATCTCGATGCAGATGAGGAACACAAGTAGGAGCGGTGGGGTACCTTGAGGCTGCTAGAGATGGACTGCATGGTGACGGAGCGGTGCGGGTCGCGGTGCGCGTGCGCGTACACGGCGGCCGGGAACGCGTACCGCAGCGCCACCGCCGCCGCCAGCATCTCGATGCAGATGAGGAACACAAGTAGGAGCGGTGGGGTACCTTGAGGCTGCTAGAGATGGACTGCATGGTGACGGAGCGGTGCGGGTCGCGGTGCGCGTGCGCGTACACGGCGGCCGGGAACGCGTACCGCAGCGCCACCGCCGCCGCCAGCATCTCGATGCAGATGAGGAACACAAGTAGGAGCGGTGGGGTACCTTGAGGCTGCTAGAGATGGACTGCATGGTGACGGAGCGGTGCGGGTCGCGGTGCGCGTGCGCGTACACGGCGGCCGGGAACGCGTACCGCAGCGCCACCGCCGCCGCCAGCATCTCGATGCAGATGAGGAACACAAGTAGGAGCGGTGGGGTACCTTGAGGCTGCTAGAGATGGACTGCATGGTGACGGAGCGGTGCGGGTCGCGGTGCGCGTGCGCGTACACGGCGGCCGGGAACGCGTACCGCAGCGCCACCGCCGCCGCCAGCATCTCGATGCAGATGAGGAACACAAGTAGGAGCGGTGGGGTACCTTGAGGCTGCTAGAGATGGACTGCATGGTGACGGAGCGGTGCGGGTCGCGGTGCGCGTGCGCGTACACGGCGGCCGGGAACGCGTACCGCAGCGCCACCGCCGCCGCCAGCATCTCGATGCAGATGAGGAACACAAGTAGGAGCGGTGGGGTACCTTGAGGCTGCTAGAGATGGACTGCATGGTGACGGAGCGGTGCGGGTCGCGGTGCGCGTGCGCGTACACGGCGGCCGGGAACGCGTACCGCAGCGCCACCGCCGCCGCCAGCATCTCGATGCAGATGAGGAACACAAGTAGGAGCGGTGGGGTACCTTGAGGCTGCTAGAGATGGACTGCATGGTGACGGAGCGGTGCGGGTCGCGGTGCGCGTGCGCGTACACGGCGGCCGGGAACGCGTACCGCAGCGCCACCGCCGCCGCCAGCATCTCGATGCAGATGAGGAACACAAGTAGGAGCGGTGGGGTACCTTGAGGCTGCTAGAGATGGACTGCATGGTGACGGAGCGGTGCGGGTCGCGGTGCGCGTGCGCGTACACGGCGGCCGGGAACGCGTACCGCAGCGCCACCGCCGCCGCCAGCATCTCGATGCAGATGAGGAACACAAGTAGGAGCGGTGGGGTACCTTGAGGCTGCTAGAGATGGACTGCATGGTGACGGAGCGGTGCGGGTCGCGGTGCGCGTGCGCGTACACGGCGGCCGGGAACGCGTACCGCAGCGCCACCGCCGCCGCCAGCATCTCGATGCAGATGAGGAACACAAGTAGGAGCGGTGGGGTACCTTGAGGCTGCTAGAGATGGACTGCATGGTGACGGAGCGGTGCGGGTCGCGGTGCGCGTGCGCGTACACGGCGGCCGGGAACGCGTACCGCAGCGCCACCGCCGCCGCCAGCATCTCGATGCAGATGAGGAACACAAGTAGGAGCGGTGGGGTACCTTGAGGCTGCTAGAGATGGACTGCATGGTGACGGAGCGGTGCGGGTCGCGGTGCGCGTGCGCGTACACGGCGGCCGGGAACGCGTACCGCAGCGCCACCGCCGCCGCCAGCATCTCGATGCAGATGAGGAACACAAGTAGGAGCGGTGGGGTACCTTGAGGCTGCTAGAGATGGACTGCATGGTGACGGAGCGGTGCGGGTCGCGGTGCGCGTGCGCGTACACGGCGGCCGGGAACGCGTACCGCAGCGCCACCGCCGCCGCCAGCATCTCGATGCAGATGAGGAACACAAGTAGGAGCGGTGGGGTACCTTGAGGCTGCTAGAGATGGACTGCATGGTGACGGAGCGGTGCGGGTCGCGGTGCGCGTGCGCGTACACGGCGGCCGGGAACGCGTACCGCAGCGCCACCGCCGCCGCCAGCATCTCGATGCAGATGAGGAACACAAGTAGGAGCGGTGGGGTACCTTGAGGCTGCTAGAGATGGACTGCATGGTGACGGAGCGGTGCGGGTCGCGGTGCGCGTGCGCGTACACGGCGGCCGGGAACGCGTACCGCAGCGCCACCGCCGCCGCCAGCATCTCGATGCAGATGAGGAACACAAGTAGGAGCGGTGGGGTACCTTGAGGCTGCTAGAGATGGACTGCATGGTGACGGAGCGGTGCGGGTCGCGGTGCGCGTGCGCGTACACGGCGGCCGGGAACGCGTACCGCAGCGCCACCGCCGCCGCCAGCATCTCGATGCAGATGAGGAACACAAGTAGGAGCGGTGGGGTACCTTGAGGCTGCTAGAGATGGACTGCATGGTGACGGAGCGGTGCGGGTCGCGGTGCGCGTGCGCGTACACGGCGGCCGGGAACGCGTACCGCAGCGCCACCGCCGCCGCCAGCATCTCGATGCAGATGAGGAACACAAGTAGGAGCGGTGGGGTACCTTGAGGCTGCTAGAGATGGACTGCATGGTGACGGAGCGGTGCGGGTCGCGGTGCGCGTGCGCGTACACGGCGGCCGGGAACGCGTACCGCAGCGCCACCGCCGCCGCCAGCATCTCGATGCAGATGAGGAACACAAGTAGGAGCGGTGGGGTACCTTGAGGCTGCTAGAGATGGACTGCATGGTGACGGAGCGGTGCGGGTCGCGGTGCGCGTGCGCGTACACGGCGGCCGGGAACGCGTACCGCAGCGCCACCGCCGCCGCCAGCATCTCGATGCAGATGAGGAACACAAGTAGGAGCGGTGGGGTACCTTGAGGCTGCTAGAGATGGACTGCATGGTGACGGAGCGGTGCGGGTCGCGGTGCGCGTGCGCGTACACGGCGGCCGGGAACGCGTACCGCAGCGCCACCGCCGCCGCCAGCATCTCGATGCAGATGAGGAACACAAGTAGGAGCGGTGGGGTACCTTGAGGCTGCTAGAGATGGACTGCATGGTGACGGAGCGGTGCGGGTCGCGGTGCGCGTGCGCGTACACGGCGGCCGGGAACGCGTACCGCAGCGCCACCGCCGCCGCCAGCATCTCGATGCAGATGAGGAACACAAGTAGGAGCGGTGGGGTACCTTGAGGCTGCTAGAGATGGACTGCATGGTGACGGAGCGGTGCGGGTCGCGGTGCGCGTGCGCGTACACGGCGGCCGGGAACGCGTACCGCAGCGCCACCGCCGCCGCCAGCATCTCGATGCAGATGAGGAACACAAGTAGGAGCGGTGGGGTACCTTGAGGCTGCTAGAGATGGACTGCATGGTGACGGAGCGGTGCGGGTCGCGGTGCGCGTGCGCGTACACGGCGGCCGGGAACGCGTACCGCAGCGCCACCGCCGCCGCCAGCATCTCGATGCAGATGAGGAACACAAGTAGGAGCGGTGGGGTACCTTGAGGCTGCTAGAGATGGACTGCATGGTGACGGAGCGGTGCGGGTCGCGGTGCGCGTACACGGCGGCCGGGAACGCGTACCGCAGCGCCACCGCCGCCGCCAGCATCTCGATGCAGATGAGGAACACAAGTAGGAGCGGTGGGGTACCTTGAGGCTGCTAGAGATGGACTGCATGGTGACGGAGCGGTGCGGGTCGCGGTGCGCGTGCGCGTACACGGCGGCCGGGAACGCGTACCGCAGCGCCACCGCCGCCGCCAGCATCTCGATGCAGATGAGGAACACAAGTAGGAGCGGTGGGGTACCTTGAGGCTGCTAGAGATGGACTGCATGGTGACGGAGCGGTGCGGGTCGCGGTGCGCGTGCGCGTACACGGCGGCCGGGAACGCGTACCGCAGCGCCACCGCCGCCGCCAGCATCTCGATGCAGATGAGGAACACAAGTAGGAGCGGTGGGGTACCTTGAGGCTGCTAGAGATGGACTGCATGGTGACGGAGCGGTGCGGGTCGCGGTGCGCGTGCGCGTACACGGCGGCCGGGAACGCGTACCGCAGCGCCACCGCCGCCGCCAGCATCTCGATGCAGATGAGGAACACAAGTAGGAGCGGTGGGGTACCTTGAGGCTGCTAGAGATGGACTGCATGGTGACGGAGCGGTGCGGGTCGCGGTGCGCGTGCGCGTACACGGCGGCCGGGAACGCGTACCGCAGCGCCACCGCCGCCGCCAGCATCTCGATGCAGATGAGGAACACAAGTAGGAGCGGTGGGGTACCTTGAGGCTGCTAGAGATGGACTGCATGGTGACGGAGCGGTGCGGGTCGCGGTGCGCGTGCGCGTACACGGCGGCCGGGAACGCGTACCGCAGCGCCACCGCCGCCGCCAGCATCTCGATGCAGATGAGGAACACAAGTAGGAGCGGTGGGGTACCTTGAGGCTGCTAGAGATGGACTGCATGGTGACGGAGCGGTGCGGGTCGCGGTGCGCGTGCGCGTACACGGCGGCCGGGAACGCGTACCGCAGCGCCACCGCCGCCGCCAGCATCTCGATGCAGATGAGGAACACAAGTAGGAGCGGTGGGGTACCTTGAGGCTGCTAGAGATGGACTGCATGGTGACGGAGCGGTGCGGGTCGCGGTGCGCGTGCGCGTACACGGCGGCCGGGAACGCGTACCGCAGCGCCACCGCCGCCGCCAGCATCTCGATGCAGATGAGGAACACAAGTAGGAGCGGTGGGGTACCTTGAGGCTGCTAGAGATGGACTGCATGGTGACGGAGCGGTGCGGGTCGCGGTGCGCGTGCGCGTACACGGCGGCCGGGAACGCGTACCGCAGCGCCACCGCCGCCGCCAGCATCTCGATGCAGATGAGGAACACAAGTAGGAGCGCTGGGGTACCTTGAGGCTGCTAGAGATGGACTGCATGGTGACGGAGCGGTGCGGGTCGCGGTGCGCGTGCGCGTACACGGCGGCCGGGAACGCGTACCGCAGCGCCACCGCCGCCGCCAGCATCTCGATGCAGATGAGGAACACAAGTAGGAGCGGTGGGGTACCTTGAGGCTGCTAGAGATGGACTGCATGGTGACGGAGCGGTGCGGGTCGCGGTGCGCGTGCGCGTACACGGCGGCCGGGAACGCGTACCGCAGCGCCACCGCCGCCGCCAGCATCTCGATGCAGATGAGGAACACAAGTAGGAGCGGTGGGGTACCTTGAGGCTGCTAGAGATGGACTGCATGGTGACGGAGCGGTGCGGGTCGCGGTGCGCGTACACGGCGGCCGGGAACGCGTACCGCAGCGCCACCGCCGCCGCCAGCATCTCGATGCAGATGAGGAACACAAGTAGGAGCGGTGGGGTACCTTGAGGCTGCTAGAGATGGACTGCATGGTGACGGAGCGGTGCGGGTCGCGGTGCGCGTGCGCGTACACGGCGGCCGGGAACGCGTACCGCAGCGCCACCGCCGCCGCCAGCATCTCGATGCAGATGAGGAACACAAGTAGGAGCGGTGGGGTACCTTGAGGCTGCTAGAGATGGACTGCATGGTGACGGAGCGGTGCGGGTCGCGGTGCGCGTGCGCGTACACGGCGGCCGGGAACGCGTACCGCAGCGCCACCGCCGCCGCCAGCATCTCGATGCAGATGAGGAACACAAGTAGGAGCGGTGGGGTACCTTGAGGCTGCTAGAGATGGACTGCATGGTGACGGAGCGGTGCGGGTCGCGGTGCGCGTGCGCGTACACGGCGGCCGGGAACGCGTACCGCAGCGCCACCGCCGCCGCCAGCATCTCGATGCAGATGAGGAACACAAGTAGGAGCGGTGGGGTACCTTGAGGCTGCTAGAGATGGACTGCATGGTGACGGAGCGGTGCGGGTCGCGGTGCGCGTGCGCGTACACGGCGGCCGGGAACGCGTACCGCAGCGCCACCGCCGCCGCCAGCATCTCGATGCAGATGAGGAACACAAGTAGGAGCGGTGGGGTACCTTGAGGCTGCTAGAGATGGACTGCATGGTGACGGAGCGGTGCGGGTCGCGGTGCGCGTGCGCGTACACGGCGGCCGGGAACGCGTACCGCAGCGCCACCGCCGCCGCCAGCATCTCGATGCAGATGAGGAACACAAGTAGGAGCGGTGGGGTACCTTGAGGCTGCTAGAGATGGACTGCATGGTGACGGAGCGGTGCGGGTCGCGGTGCGCGTGCGCGTACACGGCGGCCGGGAACGCGTACCGCAGCGCCACCGCCGCCGCCAGCATCTCGATGCAGATGAGGAACACAAGTAGGAGCGGTGGGGTACCTTGAGGCTGCTAGAGATGGACTGCATGGTGACGGAGCGGTGCGGGTCGCGGTGCGCGTGCGCGTACACGGCGGCCGGGAACGCGTACCGCAGCGCCACCGCCGCCGCCAGCATCTCGATGCAGATGAGGAACACAAGTAGGAGCGGTGGGGTACCTTGAGGCTGCTAGAGATGGACTGCATGGTGACGGAGCGGTGCGGGTCGCGGTGCGCGTGCGCGTACACGGCGGCCGGGAACGCGTACCGCAGCGCCACCGCCGCCGCCAGCATCTCGATGCAGATGAGGAACACAAGTAGGAGCGGTGGGGTACCTTGAGGCTGCTAGAGATGGACTGCATGGTGACGGAGCGGTGCGGGTCGCGGTGCGCGTGCGCGTACACGGCGGCCGGGAACGCGTACCGCAGCGCCACCGCCGCCGCCAGCATCTCGATGCAGATGAGGAACACAAGTAGGAGCGGTGGGGTACCTTGAGGCTGCTAGAGATGGACTGCATGGTGACGGAGCGGTGCGGGTCGCGGTGCGCGTGCGCGTACACGGCGGCCGGGAACGCGTACCGCAGCGCCACCGCCGCCGCCAGCATCTCGATGCAGATGAGGAACACAAGTAGGAGCGGTGGGGTACCTTGAGGCTGCTAGAGATGGACTGCATGGTGACGGAGCGGTGCGGGTCGCGGTGCGCGTGCGCGTACACGGCGGCCGGGAACGCGTACCGCAGCGCCACCGCCGCCGCCAGCATCTCGATGCAGATGAGGAACACAAGTAGGAGCGGTGGGGTACCTTGAGGCTGCTAGAGATGGACTGCATGGTGACGGAGCGGTGCGGGTCGCGGTGCGCGTGCGCGTACACGGCGGCCGGGAACGCGTACCGCAGCGCCACCGCCGCCGCCAGCATCTCGATGCAGATGAGGAACACAAGTAGGAGCGGTGGGGTACCTTGAGGCTGCTAGAGATGGACTGCATGGTGACGGAGCGGTGCGGGTCGCGGTGCGCGTGCGCGTACACGGCGGCCGGGAACGCGTACCGCAGCGCCACCGCCGCCGCCAGCATCTCGATGCAGATGAGGAACACAAGTAGGAGCGGTGGGGTACCTTGAGGCTGCTAGAGATGGACTGCATGGTGACGGAGCGGTGCGGGTCGCGGTGCGCGTGCGCGTACACGGCGGCCGGGAACGCGTACCGCAGCGCCACCGCCGCCGCCAGCATCTCGATGCAGATGAGGAACACAAGTAGGAGCGGTGGGGTACCTTGAGGCTGCTAGAGATGGACTGCATGGTGACGGAGCGGTGCGGGTCGCGGTGCGCGTGCGCGTACACGGCGGCCGGGAACGCGTACCGCAGCGCCACCGCCGCCGCCAGCATCTCGATGCAGATGAGGAACACAAGTAGGAGCGGTGGGGTACCTTGAGGCTGCTAGAGATGGACTGCATGGTGACGGAGCGGTGCGGGTCGCGGTGCGCGTGCGCGTACACGGCGGCCGGGAACGCGTACCGCAGCGCCACCGCCGCCGCCAGCATCTCGATGCAGATGAGGAACACAAGTAGGAGCGGTGGGGTACCTTGAGGCTGCTAGAGATGGACTGCATGGTGACGGAGCGGTGCGGGTCGCGGTGCGCGTGCGCGTACACGGCGGCCGGGAACGCGTACCGCAGCGCCACCGCCGCCGCCAGCATCTCGATGCAGATGAGGAACACAAGTAGGAGCGGTGGGGTACCTTGAGGCTGCTAGAGATGGACTGCATGGTGACGGAGCGGTGCGGGTCGCGGTGCGCGTGCGCGTACACGGCGGCCGGGAACGCGTACCGCAGCGCCACCGCCGCCGCCAGCATCTCGATGCAGATGAGGAACACAAGTAGGAGCGGTGGGGTACCTTGAGGCTGCTAGAGATGGACTGCATGGTGACGGAGCGGTGCGGGTCGCGGTGCGCGTGCGCGTACACGGCGGCCGGGAACGCGTACCGCAGCGCCACCGCCGCCGCCAGCATCTCGATGCAGATGAGGAACACAAGTAGGAGCGGTGGGGTACCTTGAGGCTGCTAGAGATGGACTGCATGGTGACGGAGCGGTGCGGGTCGCGGTGCGCGTGCGCGTACACGGCGGCCGGGAACGCGTACCGCAGCGCCACCGCCGCCGCCAGCATCTCGATGCAGATGAGGAACACAAGTAGGAGCGGTGGGGTACCTTGAGGCTGCTAGAGATGGACTGCATGGTGACGGAGCGGTGCGGGTCGCGGTGCGCGTGCGCGTACACGGCGGCCGGGAACGCGTACCGCAGCGCCACCGCCGCCGCCAGCATCTCGATGCAGATGAGGAAGTTCTGGTAGCCGGCCGACACCGTACCAGCCGTGGTGGGCACGTTGTTCGCGTCCGTGATCGGCGATATCACCTCCGCCTTCTCCAGTATGGCTAGGGCTACGCCTGGGGAGTTGTGTATAATTATGGTATTATGATATTGGTAAGTTTAATTAAGTGTGGGCGTACGTTTTTTAAGTTTAGTTCAAGGGGAGTCAGGTGCCCCCACCCAGGCTTTTCGCATTCCTAATAACTATCTACTTTAGCCAACAAAAGTTATGTAATAACTTGCATTTGCAATACAATGTTATACATTTTAAAAAACAGTGCGACTAAAATTTCACTCATTACAGGATCGGTTCTTTTCTAGGTAATTTCTGATTTGCCCCCAAGAACTATTATTATTTACATTGGGCAATAAATAATATTGTCATTGCAACATTAATTAAGTTATTTGTTAATTTTATTCTACTCAATGTATTATTTGATATGATTATTGTATATTGTCATGTTACTTGGCAGCAAGAACTTTCTTTAATTCATCTTATATGAACATTTCCTTAATATGAGTATTTCTTTTATATTATCATACTCATTGATCTCTCATCGCAAAAACAGTTTACCAACCTTGCCAGAACGAGAGGAAAATGACCGATTTGACGGTGAAGAACTTGAGCACCGGATCGAAGGGTTTGAGCATCTCCCTGGTGGCGCCGAGGAACAGGAACAGGCCGTAGAGCGCCAAGCTCACGGAAAAGTTGTACACGATGGTGATGTAGATGTAGCCGCCGTTGGGGCTCCAGTCACCGTCGTGGTAGTGGCCCGCCGACTGGATAATACAATTTAACATGTATTTTAGATATCTATTATGTTTTATTTAACAGTAGGTATATGTAGTATAAAAGCTGTTGGCAGGGTAGGGTAGTGCAGCTTTTATCTTATAACCCTAGTTGGATTGCCTGCAACTTTCTACAAAAAACATTTGTTGGGTTAGCTTTACTTGATTTTATTAGCTTAGGACTAAAATGAGGATTATCAGTATCGAGCAGACTCACTTTCACTGAGTACAATATACTCAGTAGTACCTATAGTAGCTAAGAAATGAATAAACGCCCTTCGATACAAATTGTTATATGTGCATTTAATCATTATTTTCCAATCCCATAATAATAACTACTCTCAAACTTTCGTGTGATAAAAAAGACGGTATTTCCAATATAATAGTGACGAGGCATTAACTAAATCAACATTTACTATCTCTCACATAGTCGAGACAATTTATCAGTGATTTGACTAATTATACTTTCATTACTGTTCTTATCGACTAATGTATTTTATATATACTTCAGACTACCGTTTTAATCGTAAAATTGAAATTAATAATGTTTACTTTATCGTCTAATAATATTTAAATGCAAGTATTTGTATTGAATAATACTTCACTGCGCAATCAGTATTTCTATATTGTGTTATCTATAAACAAGAATATAGTTTGCTTTAAATGATAAAGCATGTTCTTTCATTTGTATGACAGTTTATGTAATTATTTATGCATAATTTATCGACGTTTATTTCCTAGTTGCAGGTGTCTTGAGTTTTAAATAAATGCGGCCCTATGTCATTTTACAACTTTACCGTCACTTTTTTAAGTAATTAAATAGTTTCATTCATATAAACTTGTTATTACTGACTGGCCGTTTGAAACTTTGATTAAAACATAATCCTCTCTTGGCACATTCGGGTGAATAAGGCTATAAGGGGAGGTACAAGGGCCCTGGCATAGTAGGGTATACAACGCTGCTATAAAAGGAGGCATTATGGCCCTATGGGTCGATGTGGTCTCGATCCATCGTGCAAAAGCTCAGCGAGGGTGCTGGGGGAAACTGTCAATCGCTTCCCCTGAGACGGGATATTAGCGTCGCGCATGGAGGGGTCCACGGTATGTGTTCCGTACGGAGAACCCTAGCCCCTCTACAACGCTGATGGCGACCATTGTGGGGTTTTAGCCGGTCGAGTCCGGCATAACCCAGCCGCCCTCCCCCCAGGCTGGGTATCCATGAGGATTTCCCCACAAAAAAAAAAGGTTAGTTACCTGCAAGAATATGATGATGAAGGCGCACAGCGGTTTGATGAGACAGAACTGCAGCGTGGCCTGCTTGCAGAAGCGCAGGAAGCCGATGGTGTAGGTGGCGCCGGCGAGGCAGCACGTGCCGTTGACGCACGACGCGCGCACCGGCCGCCCGCGCAGCTCCGACATGATGTTGCCCTCGCCGCCCAGGTACTCGTAGCACAGCGACAGGAAACTGTATATCACGAACGCTGCCGACCGATGCAACACTCACATTACTTATCTTTATAGACTACTAGTATTATTTTTATGAACTAGAATGTTAGCTTCTGATGGCTGTTACACCCTTACGCGGACAATGAAAACTACTAGTGGCTCCCCGCGTTCCAAGGGGTACTTCAATTTTCCCGTGATAAAAAGTAGCCTATGTCTTAATCCAAGTTATAAACAATCTGTCCAAATCCGTTCAGTAGTTTTACTCAAACATCCAAACTCACAAACTTTCGCATTTATAATATTAGTAGGATAATTATTATCGGTAAAGAAATGGTTGAAAACCTGTTTCGTAAGTGCCTGTGAAGGCCTATTTGAATGAATAAATATTTTCATTTCATTTTAAAATTAATACTAGAAGTAATCGTTTCATTACTTGCCGTCGACCATTTTGGTTATTGTAATGTGTAAATAATAAAGTATATGTAAAAAGTATTATAAATGTGAAAACGCTCGAACGGACATGGAAATTTGGCACTGAGTAGGTAAGTATATGTTTGGGAAGCTTCTTTTATCTTGGGAAAATTTATGAACACCGGGAACGCGTGAGTCAGTAATAAAGCTTTAAATAAAACCATAAAAACCCAAATTAATGTATTACTATAAATAGTTATAGTAGGTTTAAGTTTTTAATAGTATGTCAGCTATCTGGTTAACATAGTACAAGTTATGCGTACTATATGTGTATTATTATGTTTTCTCACGCTGTTTTTTTAGTGTGAGCTTAAGCTCATTGTATGATTCGAATTCAACCAACCTTCGGCACGGCGAGTCACCGTCACATTTCAAACCGAGTGACTAACTATTGAGTACTTTTGTGTGTAATACATGATGGTATAAATTAACAATATTATTGGCTGAAGCTATTCAAAATTCCCAAAACAGTTGACACCAAAAAAAATTGATCATATTTTTTTTATTGCTTAATAAAAATAACAAAATGTAAAAATTATATAATGAAGGTTATTTTTCTGGTGTCTGTCGTTTCGTAGGTATGTTTAATAAATATTGCTATTCAGTACATCAAGTTTATGAATGGAGTATGTATTTACGGTTCAGATAAACACTTAAGCTCAACAAAATTAATTTAATGACGCATTGGGAAATTCATTTTACGTCACAGATAATCTTCCTATAGTGGGACTGTTGCAATATCAATCGTTAGGTAATTTACATCAGGTGTAATAGTTATACTCGGTACCATGAGATTCTGTTGACAAAACAAACGGTTTGACATAAACGAATATGTACCTGATTACCTCAGTCCCAAATATTGTACTATTCTTTTTCTATTCAACTAAGTCATTCTCACCTATTCATGAGGCTTACCTATAATATTAAGTGTTATGAAATAAAAAGTGCCTTCACTTTTTCTACTATAACCGACTGTGAATCGCAAATTAGAAAATACTATGTTGCATCACTCTTAGCCGAAACTGAGTGACCTTCATTTAAGAGCCAGTTTCGCTCACATTTGGTCAAAAATACATCTCTACATGGCCGTTAATTTAAAATATAAGGTTATCAATAAATCGAGGTCGAATAATATTAACTGCGAGACGAATATTTAGGCAACAAGACTACCTTTTGTGACCTGTTATCGAATAATATTGCGAAGGTTATGTGTTTAATTATGATGGTCATTATTGCCATCGAAAAATGAACTCAATAGCTATCGAAATAAGGTTTATCCATCGATCCAATGGTTCATTATATGTGAGATGCACCTTATCAAGGAATAGTGTATTTTTTTCTGTATTACATATTTACACGTCAAAAACGACTATAATTATTACGGGTAGCTAGATTGACTCGCAAATCAAAACGTGGCAAGCGGCAGACATTGTTTGTACATATTGTCTAGATTCATTTACAATAATTATGCTTGGACAAAAATACGCTCCAACTATTGAACGTCGCGCAAGATTAAACTGTATAATTTCTGATAAACAAAGCTGTCGTCACGCATCTTCGATAAACGAACACTTTTACACCAATAATAATTATTGATTTGAATGAGTCATGAGCACTGTGTTGATTTCTAGAATGATTACAAATCGTAGCGTAATCTTTTGTCGGAATGCTAACACAATCCTATTCACATTGTAAATACGGCTGCTTTTTGTTAGTTTTCTTTCCTTCACGTTTCAACAAAGTAGACTCGATTTTTTGCATGCAGAAGGACAAAAATACTTTTCATCCTGGTATTTATCAATATTAAGGTTTTGGCATTAATGTTTTATTTGACTCATTCAAAAAGGCGTTAGAGGAGGTCGGTTGCATTGAGGACATAAATGACCTAAGCATGAATCGAATGAAATAATATTTTGATGGAAGTAGTGTGTACCTTCATAACAGTCCCTGACAGTGAAGAAGTATACATAATATGAGTCTGAATTGAAGAACAGCAGTGAGATCCAACTGTAGCACCCGTATATTGGGACGATGAATAGGATGCGTACTATCCAACGCTGCTCCGATGGGTTGGTGTACCAGCGGAGATGCTGGTAAATCTGGAATGGAGATTAAACATAAATATTAGTAGAGAAATCACATTAATGGCCGGGTTATCTATACTAATATAATAGCTGAAGAGTATGTTTGTTTGCTCGAACGCGCTTATCTTGGAATTACTGGTCTGATATGAAAATTATTTCAGTGTTTGATAGCCCATTTATTGAGGAAGGCTATAGGCTATATATCATCACGCTACGACTAATAGGAGCGGAGCATCATTGGAAAATGTTGCAATGGGCAAGTAAAGCTAACGAAGTTGCGCGAGTCAGCTAGTCTACTACACAGGAGTACAACAAACGACTCAGGGGACCTAAACAATGACAATTGTCTTCGCAGATAGAAAAGCCGCTTTTTAGGTGTGTTGTGGCAACGTAATGTTTTGTCGTCGATGTTGATTCAATGCAGTTTTCTGGAAATCTATTGCGATTTGCTTAGACGTGGGATTGTGTACCTATTATAAGGTCATATTGTTTGTTTTTTTCATATAACCACAGATACTAATATTTATACTACAGCTTGGAGTTGTATTATGTTTTATCTGTCGGAGGAAATAGCGCATCATTGTGAATAAATGGTAATTGATGGACATTTATGATTTCTGGTAGGTCGAGAATAAGAATTCTCTTTTACTAAAACTTTTGGTGTTTACAAATGTGGCAGATACTCAGAAGGCATATAAAGTGCAGTGCACCGTTGTTTAGTCCGAGTTGTAAACAAAGACGGTCAGACGAAAATAGAATTTACGAAACCGGATCACGAGTAACATGGTCCACGTTTAAAATACAGAGAAATCGGTTAAAAAAAATACGCAAATTATACAACCTCAGTTGTACGTAATTATAAGCTAAAATACATCATAGGCGTAGTTTCTGTGGGCATTCTCTTCATTTGCAATTAAATCGAATCATCACATTCATAAAAGATTCTGCGGTAGGTAATTGACCGTGACGTAACGGTGTATCGTGTTAATTTATCGCTACAACGACTTTGATCTCTGGGACATTAGAATAAAGAACGTTTCTCATGTCATACATTGTTGAAATGTAGCATTTGTACAGCGCATTGAGTGCTAGGCTATTTAATACCTTGTAAGTTTATACGACACAGGAATTTTACCTAATAATAATTCCATAATATATAATAGATCGTTTCAGTCCCAATTTAAATAATGAACAGAAAGGATGACGTCAGAGTTGTGTAAACATTTCCTCTAAGTGTATTACGTTACGTCTTGTTAGTCCAAGCGGACACATTCATCCATAACATAGTATGAATGTAAAGTACGTGAGGTGGTAAACAAGTTCCAGGAAAATGTTATACATAACTCTATAGGACAATGTTGACAATGAAATGCCTTGACCCGACTTAGATACCTGTATGTAAAACACGAGGATTTTATGTGGAGGTTTTAGCGAAGATACCAAAAAGATATTCCAGTAGTGAGGTCCTAATTAGGTACATATAAAAAAAATCAATGGGCACTAAATGTATTGTGCTTGAGCAATTAAATATCCTGTATGGTCAGAGTATTATATTCAAAGGGTGTATTATAAAAAAATCTAAATAATGCATTCAAAAACCAAATGACAGGTACTGTATTTTCCCACAGAAAATACGTATATAACGGTAAAATGTGCCATTATTCATCATTGAACCATAACAATACGTTATCAGTTGGTAAATACACGACGAATATGGCCCACTATAATAGGCGATAACAATACGCTGATAATGGCACAAAAGAATTGCTTAAACATTAACATAGACGCAGTACTTAAGTATCATTAACACTATCGAGCGAAAGCACGATTTCTTTTATAAAAATACCGTCGACCGTCACATGGTTTTACTCGCACGCCACGGATTTTAATATTTCTAGAGATAAAGATACATAACTACGTATTAATCCGTAACATAATCTAGCTATATGGCATGTTTCACATTTTTTTGGTAGCTGCATTATATGGTACAGCTCACCTTGTCAACTCATATAACGAGATATAATTTAGTCTGATTTATGGTTACAACTTAATTGGTACCAGAAATTGTTGTAACACAAATAACATTAGATACTTGGAATTCAAATTTACTACTTCGACACCACTCTATAATATCAGTGGAATCCAGATAGCATTGTTCATTAAGATGTAGCATACAGTTACCACGTTGCGTGTATTCTATATCAATTTAATAGTAACGGACCGATTCAATGAGATAATTTAATGTAAACGTACAGATCGAGTACAAGGCAAAATTTTAATATCCATACATTAATCGTGGGCTAAAACTTCAATTCAAATAGTTTGAATGAAATAAGATGAAAATACCCCAATCCTAAGCCCTCATTGGCACGAGAGTTTTTTTACCGGACGCTAAAAAAGCGTTCAAATACCATAATATGCTCTATTTCCAACGACCAAAGTTGAAAATGCAACACAGCTCGATAAAAAAGTTGTCGAGTTTTAAAAACGCTGTCGTGTGAACTATACATGGGAATGCATTTGTTGTATTTGAACGCTTTTTTAACGTAAGGTACGGCAAAAAAACTCTCATGCGAATGAGGGCTAACTGACTTTTAAACACTTTCTAGACACTATAATTCCAGTGTGTAGGTAAAACAAGAAAAACTGCATCCAGTTGGCAATCACACAAGGTCGTTTACGGAATGGCAGACGCTAGAAGTGATAAAGATATTAATGTTGGAAGTGGCTTACTCTTATTTTTTAGATTGAGTCGAGTACTTTCGTATAAGTTTACGTGATTGTTTATAAGTTTGAGAGCTATATCGAAGTCATCAGCCATACCAACCTACTAATAATAATAATTTTACTAACAATAGTTGATCATGTTTGCAAAATGAATATAAAAGGAAAACACACGGCTAAAGCGTTAATTCCGAATTAGTTCCATCATTTACATATTTGTACATAAAGTACCCGTAGGTAAATAACCTATGTGTCACTATGTGATGTGATCAGTGAGCGATTTCCCACGTTGGATAAACTGACTGATACCATGCAAATAAGCCATGTCAGACGTTCATTCCAACTTATTTTTGCTGATCTCTAAAGTTTGCGACAGTAATAGCTAAGATAACTATGATTACCACTTATGTATTAATTTTGTGTAAATCGATGCATCGATATTTCCTTTCCTACTAGTGGCTTCCCCACGGTATCACCCGCGTACCCGGGAGATCTTCAATTTTTCCGGGATAAAAAGTAGTCATGTCTGTTCTCAGGCTCTGTCTACCAAATTTCATTTAGATTGGTTCAGTAATTTTTGCGTGACAGCGAGGCAGACAGACGCAGTTACCTTTGCATTTATAATATTATTAGTATAGATGCTTGGAAAACTTTCTATTGTATTTTCACGTGAATATGCAACTGATATAGGAAACTATACTAGGAAAGCAATCCTTGTAAAGAGATGGTCATAGGAGTATTATTGAATTTTCGAAGACTGTCGTGTCTATAAATGCGGATGTTGGAAAAACTGATTATCTATTAGTATCCAACAGGTAACGGAAAGGAAACAAACGTGTTTTCTTCATGAAATAATTTTCCATCGGTTCTAGTTGGAAAGTTGTCATCCTAACTCGAGGAAGTGAAAGTATACATGGTATAATAGCCTTAACCTTGCTTCGGATGATAGCCCTTACCCAATATGGTAGTAAAAAGAATTTCATATAGTTTATTGGCACTGTCGTTGTTCAATGTTACGTCACTAGACTCTTAAAATTGATGATTTTGCATTTAACGTAATAAACACACCCAGTGAGTCACGAATTTCATATGTAACCAATGAAGTCAGGTAAATTGTTTGTAATTCATTTCAAATCATTGAGTTATAAATTCCTATGAATTAGAATCATATAAATTACGCATATTCAATACTTAGGCATGGTATTGAATTATTTTATACTTCGACTGTATACAACGCCTTATCTTTCGCTGCTAATATTGAAATGATCTCTACCTGTTCATCTGTAACTTTCATCATATTGTTACAAGATATTATTATCTTAGTATAGTTGACAGATCAAATCGCTACATTTATCGCCGTACAATACGTGTTTTAGCGAGACGTCTATAAATAATAATAAATATCCTGGGACATTTTTCACACACGGCCAATCTGATTCCAAATTAAGCATCAAAGTGAGCTTGTGGTATGGTAACCAGATAGCTGATATACTACATATACTACTTTTAAATACATACTTATATAGATATTCACATCCAGACACAGGACAAACAGACATATTCATGCATACAAATGATTGTCCTGGGTGGGATTCGAACCCACGACCCGCGGCTTGAAAGTCAGGGTCACTAACCACAAAGCCAACCGGGCTGTCAATTGGTATGCATGCATAGCAATCACACATGCATTATAATTCAAACCGAAATTACTATAAATTCCCTTCACCCCATAGCTTTATCAAAATAAGGAGAAGCAAATACCTAAAATAAGAGGTAACAAAACAATCCGACGATATAATCCTATATTATCAATATTGTATATTACCTGTTGGCAAGTAATGAATAACGCCGTCCACACGAAAACGCCGGCAATGACCTGAGCAGTGCGGGTCTGCAGGAACATAGGCTCCTGCAGCGGCTTCAACATGTCTCGGACAATGTCGGATATCGGCTGCGCAGTCACGTTGATTGTCTCCGTCGAACTCATCCTGCAATTAACATTATCTTTAAAAAAGCATCCCTATTACTGGAACAATATAGATCAAAATCAATTGAAATGGAAATCCTCACTATTATTTAGATTAAAAATAACCACGCAATCATTTACCACATCAGTATTAGGATTACGGAAATTGTAAATAAACATGAGATGTGGCCATAACCACGTATATTAACACATTGGCGTGTTCATTTATGTAACATAAATATTTTTTATTTTCTCTTTTAGAAACAGACTAAGTCAGTAAGCATATGAATGGTATTGAAGAAAATATGATACTGGTAACAAATTTATAAATACCTACTGGCAGTCTCATACAACTATTAGATTTAAACATAAAACTATCCAAACTAGACCTAACTATGGTCAGTCAAAGGTGGGTTTATTGGGATCAAATTATACCCTGAATGAACGACACAAACAAAAAATAGTTTCAAACACTTATGTACTGTAATTTAATTTCCAACAAATATGATTATGTGGAATGTGGTTAATATATTTGAACTAGTATCAATATTATATTAGCAGGTGAGTGCTATCAAAACACACTTATTTAGTTTATTGTTTAACAATTCATACCACTAGACCACTGCCAAGCCTATACAATAACAATGTCATATGAAAATAATAACAATGAGTCCCAGTGGTGATAATCTAAGCCAGTATGATCAATATCCAGTCTTATATTATGAACTAACAGTACTCATTACTTTAAAAAAAATAGAGCAGGTTATGAAATGAAATATATTTAATATTTATTAATTCAAATAGGCCCTCACAGGCACTTATGAAATGTTGACTCTAAAGCTTGGTTCGGAAGGTTGCATTTGCTGAGAAGAGCTGGCAATTAACTCAGTTATATATCAATACCCTGAGTATTAAACCAAACTTGGGACTGGAGGATTTAGGTTAAATTTATATGTTGAACAAGGTACAACAATACAAGGTATATTAATGTTACTTTGCCAGAGGTTTGTTATGTCCGAGACATAGTACCAATGCTTACAACATGTGGATTGAAATTTGGTAAACTCTTCCATTTTAATGATGTAAATAGATAAGTTTGAATTTTCAAATATATAAATGAAAAGTGCTGAGTATATTATTGTTGAGTTGAGAATATAACTGAATATACACCCATTTATTATTTTAGGCAACAAAAGAACATTACGTCAATGTTTCATATGAAACATTTGTTCAAACAACATGTTACTCGTCATATACCTGTGTTCATCCATTGTTTTAAATTTACAATAATTATGTGCTAGGCAGTAAAAACAAAAAATACTTAAAATTTGGATTCACTAATTGCAATTCTAGAAGCTTTCATTACTTGTTTCATTAGGCACTTATAGTAACTTAGTAGTGTCTACACTTGAATTTGGGGTATTTACACTGATCTTCAAGTCCAGACAGTCACCTAAATTTGACCACTATCATAACACTTCATACACACATGGCTCACACTCCAACAGAGAACAAACAAAATACACACAAATATTGTCCAAGGTGAGAAAAGCAAAACCACCAAGCAATTACCTGTCCATGACTGTGCTTTAGCAGTCAGCACTAGTCAAAAGTGAATAAATGTTATATATATATCTGTAAAATTATTAAGACTAATTTTCTCCTTTGCATTCAAACATACCCAATTTCATCACTCAATCAACTACAACAGAAAGGTTTTCTTTCTAAACACTGTTCTCACAAGCTAGTTTTTATGATGTTCAATCACCATTTCATTTCACCTACATGTTAACTGGGACATCATAGCAAGTTAAATCATTGTATATTAGGATCATATGCACAACATCTTCTTTTTTAGGCCTGTCTAGGAACAAGAAGTAATAAAGAACTCGTATATTCGAGGTCACACGTCTTGCTTGACATTTTCTTGTTTAGTCGTACGTGAGAGTGAAGGGCGATTCAATAATGACGCATATTGATATAAATTCGACATCTTTTACCATGTTAATAGTGACTATTACACTATTAATAATGAACATTATATTTACCTTACAAACGTTTATATATCTACTGTTTTCAGTTTGTTAACATATGACATTCGTAATCAACACTCTGCGCATATTGTACACACTATCACGTAAATTGTCTTCACAACAATGTCCATGCAGTATATCAGTGTAAGCTGAAGACAACAGTACTTTGCATATACTTATTGACCACAAAACACTGCAAAATCTGCAAAATTTCACTAAACTTGCTTTCCCATCTTCATTAAAACTAACTTACGCTCACTCACTCACTTTTCACAAAATTCTGAAGTTCGTTCGGTCCGTACTAGTCATGAGCAACTCGAGTAACTAACTCGAGATTAGGGATGGCGATCTGAGATCGATTAATCGAAGAATCGATTTTTCGAGCAGAAAATATCGATTTTTTAAATCGATATGAAGTACTGTGTCGATTCACTGAATCGATATATCACCCTTGAAAATCGACATTCGATTTTTTCTGTTTTGGTATAAACCATACAATTATTTGCATTTAGTTGAATGTGCCTGAATTATAAGAGTGCTGCCGGTTAAAGAGTTAACTACTCATAAACTCGCGAGATGGCTGTATGTTTAGTATCCTTTACTCGCCTCTCTTTAATAAAAAAGTTACGTTTGTAGTCTTTGACTTTATGTATATATAATCTGTGACGATTGATATTGCATTATTCATTTGTTGTTGTCGTTTAATGAATACTGTTATTAGCGTAATACTTATTATTTTCATGATTGATTTTCATCAGATTTTCATGTAGTGTTTGTTGCGAAATAATAACTAATTGAGAGTAGGTAAGTAAATAAGTAAAGCGCTTCTTATCGCTTTGACGCTACTCTACGCTACTTTGACGCTATTATTTTCAGTTTGTTCTGTTAGTTGTGATTATCATTTAAATTTACTTTTACACAGGAATAATCAGCATTGAAATAACTAATAAGTAATATGTGGAATTCTTATTGATGGAAGTGTTCATACTTCATTCACGATTACTTTATGTCCAATTATCTATTTAACCTCAAAGCATCAAATTTACATACTTATTTTTTTTTTTTATAGTTGATCTTATATATATATCTTAGTTTGATACGGTAATAAAAATAATTGTTATTTTTGAATTCCCTGATTTTATTGATAAGATATCGTTAATTGCAATATTAATCTTCTTTTTAGTAAAATTGATACAAATTTACATTGTAAACGCAACCTTGAAAAAAAGATCGATTTTTTAAGAATCGATTTTGTAGGCCTCGATTTTTTCGTGAATCGATTCATTAGACTACGATTCGAATCGATTTAAAAATCGATCTTTTTCGTAAAGAATCGCCATCCCTACTCGAGATAGCTCGAGTTGGGCGTAATTCGAACCCACTCGAGTTGAATTCTCTCTGACTCGAGTTCGTAAACCAACATATCCTGACAGAAAATACGATCCACTTCAGTTTTGGAATGACAAAAAATGATTATTTCCGCGGTTAACCGAAATTGCCCAAAAATATCTTTGTTTAACAGTATCGTCAGTCCTTTCAGAACGTTTTTTTATTCAGACACTGGTGGAGACCTAATTTAATTAATTAATATATTTCATTTCATTAGACATTACTTATGTGTAAATTAACGTAGAAGTTTAATTTCGTTTCTTTACATATTTATTATAATAAGCATTAAAAAAATCAAGTTTGTTGTTTAGGATTATTTTAGTATTTGTTGTTATAGCGGCAATAGAAATACATCATCTGTGAAAATTTCAACTATCTAAGTTTCACCGTTCTTGACAGAAGGACGGACAGCGAAGTCTCAGAAACAGAGTCCCGTTTTTACAAACCCTAAAAATTTAAGAATTGAAACAGATAAAAATGCCTATCATTTGTCTGTTCCAATTTTTTTAACTAATAATGCGAAGCTCAGGGAAAAAACTGGTACAAATTAAAAGCATTCACTTGTCCATCCAGTTAACTCGAGTCCAACCCGAGTTATGTGGATTTTAACACGGGTTAAATCGAGTTTTCTTTATCCCGAGTTGGCACATCACTAGTCCGTACAGTGTCGCCAGGTATAAATCTAAACCATAGTCAATGAATTGTTTGAACTCGACAAAATACTAGCATATTAGTTCAGAATTTTTATTATTTAGACAATATAGTAAATTACATTATTTTTATCCTCAAAGAAGTAGAGAAAGAGCCAGTAATGAGATGCAAATACCAGACTGTTTTTAATTCTTGTATATTGCCTGGAGTGACCAATCATTTTTATTTTCAGGAACTTACCCTAGATTAGACTTATTTTTTCAAGATTTAAAATTAAAGCGACCCAGCGACATACATTTTTGTCTAACGGCAACATTACAAAATAGAGCCTTTCTTAAAAAGCAAAATCCATAGTAGGGATGTCGGAAATGCAATAAAATATCGATATATATTGTATCGATATTTTTTGAATATATCAATATCGATATTCATATTTTTATTTAAAAATATCGATATATCGATATATCGGTATGATATGAAAAAAAAAATATTTGGCCTAATTTACTTCAATCATCTTACATTACTAGATAAATACTAATCAAAAGCAAAAACGCATGGTGATGCTTATTTTTTAGATGTGCAGATAAATTCGTCGTATTGCCACTGGTTTTATATATTTTTCCACACACATTACATGAAACGTTTTGTCTGTCTATTTTTTGAAAAAGTTCCATACAACACTAGACATGACTGGAATGCTCAAATTATTTTGATATTTTACGTGAATCAATTATTGATTTAGTTAGTTATATTGTTTGAGAACTACAAATCAACTCAAATGCAGGCAGAAATACGCTCGCGTTGTGGTTATAATACGGATAACAGACTAGACGGATAGGTGAACGACAGCACTGACACTGAAATGACATTGACTGATTGACAGACAGAGTTGCCAACTTAAGTACCAAATTAAAGCTGCAAATCGAGTCGGCCAAAGACAAAAAAAAATGAATTTGTTAAAAATGTTAGTATAAAACGTATTATTTTTAAGGATTTTAAAATCATAAAAAATATCGATTTTTATACCTTTTAATTACTTGTAATTTTATATCGATACCTCGATATATCGAAATATTAAATATCGCTCAAAAATATCGATACATTTAAAAAATAATATCGATATATCGATGTATCGATATTTTTTCGACAAGCCTAATCCATAGACAATCAACAAACTGAAATGAAAATGTCCGTCGTCAAAATGTTCTATTTTATTAAGTGACTGTGTATAATCGTAACTTGCGATGTGATATGATAATTTGTAGAATTTACATTCTTTAAAAGTGCGCATTAGCTGCTAAAATGATTGTCCAGGAGCCTATACAGGTGAGTTTCATATCTACATACATAGCCTCTGGAACTGTCAAGGTATTTCGAGAGTCGTTCTTTACATTATTTTATTCCTGCAGGTTATCGTTTGGGACTGCCTCAATAATTACGAATACGACAATGCTATATTTCTGGCTGAAAGATTACATGCGGAAGGTAAGGATATTCCTAATACTACCCACATTATACTGTTTGTGATGTGACAAGATTGCATTTTTGTTTGGTATTGATTTTTAGGCAACCCTTGATTTCGAAATTTAATGTTTTTGCCAAAAAATAATCATTCGTCTTTTACGGTTTCAGTTACCTCAGAAGAGACGACATTTTTGTTGGGGACATGTTACTATCGAGCTGGACGTGTGAATGAGGCTCATCATTTGCTACTAAACACGCCATTAACCCTGCCTCAGGCTCGATTCTTATTAGCAAAATGTTCAATTGATTTGAAATCGTAAGTTTTCATGTTAACAATAATTTTTAAACTGTGCATGGTCTTAAGCAAAATGTTTTAAACTTTACTTATTATTTTGTTAAAATACTTATGCACACCTTCTTGCAGTTATAAAGATGCTGAAAATGCACTGGGATCAAATCTAGACATCATTGCATCAGAGTTTGGTGTGCAGGCACCATATGCGCTACAACTACTTGCCAAAATTTATAATATAACAGAAAGAAGAAGCAAGGCTGCTGAAGCTCACAAGAAATCTTTATCTTTGAATCCTTTTTTTTGGAAATCATTTTTACAACTATGTAATATGGGTGAAAAGGTTGATCCAAATCAAGTATTTCAAATAAATAACTCTGATTCCTTGTTAATGAATCTAGTCAGCAATTCTGAAAATATAACCTTCTTCAATAGTAATATTTCCAATAACTCAAATTCAAATTTGAATACAATTGTGACCCCAAATAATATTGCCACAAGAACACCAATATCAATGTCCACCAGCATCACTCCTGAGACTCAAGCTCCAGTAAAACGTATGCATAGTGTCTTCAGTGGCATGGCACCCATTCCATTTTCCCCATCATTTGGTATGTTACCTATGGAAGAATCTCCTGTAATATATACTCCCACTCTCACTGACTCAAATGAGCAAAAAGCTATACCAAAAATAGTGAATTCTTTAAGAGCACAAATGGGTCAACTCAAAGATGCAGTGTTCAGTCCAGCACCAAGATGTACATTGGGACCAGCTCCTCGACGGTCTTCAAGATTGTTTAGTAATAACAATAGCAGCTATTCAGTCAAAGAAAATAACAAATCACCAAGCAGAAAATTTGTTGCACCTAAGAGCCCCTCGAGGAAAAATAAACAGCGCACTGCCAAAAATATCAAATCAAATTCAGTTGAAACTAATGAGAGGAATAAGAGCATAGAATCTTCTACACCTAGTATCCCACCAAAGAATTCAAATGGTGCAGCATTATTAAGCTTGATGAGAGAATTGGGAGAGGCATATAAAGCTCTCTCATTTCTGGATTGTAAAAATGCAATTAAGCTATTCCAAGACACACCACCAAAACAACTAGCATCACCATGGGTTCAAACAATGATAGCTCGAGGGCACTATGAATTAGCACAGTATGAGGCAGCTGCAAAGATTTTTGCTGAACTTAGGAAACAATATCCAAATCGCACAGAAGGCATGGACATTTACAGCACATGTTTGTGGCACCTGCAACGTGAGGCACAGCTATCTGCACTAGCTCAAGAATTAGTGGAATTAAACAGAGCTGACCCAATAGCCTGGTTGGCTGCTGGAAACTGTTTTTCACTACACAAGGAGCGTGAAACAGCACTGAAATTCTTCAAGAGGGCTGTACAGATTGATCCAGATGCAGCATATGCTCATGCTTTATTAGGACATGAATATGCTGTGGCAGAGGAGACTGACAAGGCACTAGCCAGCTTTAGAACAGCTGTGAGCATTGATCCCCGTAATTATGTGGCCTGGTTTGGCATAGCTACAGTATATGCACGACAAGAGCGCTGGAAGGCGTCGGAAGTACACATTCGCCGTGCCCTTACAATACATCCACATTCAGGGGTGCTTAGGTGCCAGTTAGGATTAGCACAAGCAGCTTTGGGTAAAATGGATCGTGCTCTAGCTACTTTAGAAAGAGCCGTGGCTTTAGATACAGACAATCCATTATGCAGATTTCACAGAGCTTCTGTGCTGTTACGGGCAGGAAGACCACAAGATGCACTTATTGATCTTCATCATTTGCAAGATATAGCTCCAAGAGAATCATTAGTGTATTATTTGCTGGGAAAAGTTCACAATAAACTAGGCAATGCCCATTTAGCATTGATGCACTTCAGTTGGGCCACAGACTTGGACCCTAAAGGTACAGGAGGGCACATAAAAGAAGGATTTGATCCTTCTAAGCAAGAGGATCCACCAGAACGTTCAACTTAAATAATGTTATGACTAACCAAAAATCATGTTATGACGTTATATTAAATAGATTGCAGATTTGCCTACACTTGTTGGCATTGCAGTCATAATTTGACTGATTCTGTGTAAATATCGCTATCACCCATCGGGCTCTTGTTTGACACCAAATTCTTCCAAATGATAGCTTTATGAAGGTCGATGGGTGTATGGTGGCATTTAGTCGCTGTAGTAGTAAGGGCGTATGTGGATATGTTTATATAGAGATAAGATGTGGATATTCCTAATATTATCCTAGATTATTATAATCTTGTATAGCTACTTAGAAAGATAAAAAATATAATTTTTAAAGATATGATTCTTTTGATAAAAGACGCAGGGCCTTGATCTCAATGGGAAGGTTTTATTGATTAAATCCAATTGTAAACCATAAAATAATTGACATTGCTAAATATTATAATATTATATTGATAAATTCTGTATATTCAAGTTCTCAAGTAAATAATTTTGTACAAAGGAAGGCTATAATCCATAAATCATACATAATGAATAACACTTTCCGACCCGCTGGCGGTGGTAAATCTAATAAATCATGTCAGTATTCTTATATATTACTCTTTACCTTAAATCCCGGAATCCTCGCATGTGTCTTTTTATTTTTCCAAGACAAAATATTCTCAGCTTTGAATGTTAGTTAAAATTAAGTTCATATAAACGGATAACATGAATTTTAAATACATATATGAGAACCAATCTAATTGATGTTCTTTATAATGTCTTTATGTATATATAATTAACAGGATCTTAGTATATTATGGAAACTTACTTTTGTGTGTGTATGTACATAATAAATAACATAAATATAAATAGCACAGTTTGTCTTTTCAAATCACCAATGAACTGCTAGTAGCTCTGTGGACAAATTTACTTAGACCACCTCTAATATTGTATGAACTTATAAAAATAAAACAGATGTAAAAATTCTCTGAGTGTTTTTATTATTATTTTTTATTTATTTATTAGGTAGTCTCATGGAGAACATGTGTTTTATTATGAGTAAAGCAAAGTTTTTATTTCACACTTACATACTAGATTAGATAATATGATAACATTAAGTAGACTACGTAAATTTTTGTAATATTGAATCTAAAGCTTTTCTAACTGTAGGGTCGTTCAATAACTTGCTCTGGGAAGCAGGTGCGGCGGGCGCAGGGTCAGGAGCCGGTACAGGCGCGGGCTCTTTGGCCGTTGTAACTTTTTTATCGTTCAGTATACTAAGAATTCTTTGTTGGAGATCCACTTGTGTCTTGGTGACTGGAGCGGTTTTCAGTGGCTCACCCAATTCTATTTTGATCTGCTGCTCCTTGCGTTCCTATGGGTAAAAAATATTGATATTTATTACTAGGAATTATGATAGGGGTTCTCGTAGTCATTGCGTATCTATCTATGTAACGCATCTGTGTTAGAGGACAGGTCAGGTGTGTCACTAGAGACCTACTCTTCAAAAATTTTACTGTACAACCGATCGTTTATTCTCAAACACTCTGGCAGAATTGTGTATATTAACCCTCGGTCACTCGCGCGGTTTTTAGCCTCGTGAGCACTCGCGGGGTGCTGTGGCCACCCCATATACTCAAAGCGCATTTATATATATATGATAGCAGATAATGGAATTACACCAGCATTTTATCATTTTGTGTTGTATGACGTATGTAAATAAAAAAACCAAAATTTTACAATCAACTTTATTACTGTTCTACAAAACATTATAATAATCAGCATTTTTGGTCATAATATTGAGATCTGTCCTCAAAGAACCAAAAAAATAATAATTTCTTCATTTTTAACATAAACTTTCTCATTGAAAAACATAAATATAAGGATTAATTAACAAAATTGAATAAAATAATCTTAGTTTTCGTAACAAGAAATGTAAATTATCTACATGTGTTTTTGACACATAGTTTGCTTGCAAAAATTGCAGTGACTCAACGTTTTAGTGTCTTTAGAGCGTGGACAAACTATACAGCACTGCTTTTTTGTTGGTGACATTCCTTCAGTGTTTGATCCAGGAGCTTTCAACGTCCTCTTGAGTGGTTTGGTTTTGAAAATCTGTTTTCAAGGTGACCTTGAAGCATGCTCAAGCCCAGTGATTCCAAAAACTTAAGCCTTTTCTTGTTATGTTGCGATTGCGCCATATTCCAATGGTAGATACACTGGCATACACCAGCCATGATACCAGAAGTATCCAGTATATGAAAGAAAATCTTAATGGCCATCGTGAACATATCCTTGAAAAACTGTAGTTGCCACACATTTGGTCGGCCGTGTAAAATATCCTGTTCTGATAAAGAATCATGATCGATTCTTGAATAAATCTTCATCCAAGCTGGCATCACTATCCACTGCAACATTGTCATCATAACTCATATTATTTCTTCTAACAAAGCTGCCAATCTCGCTTCCTTTTGTACCGAAAGCAAACAAAAATCAGAATAAAACTTACATACGATCACAGTAAGGTAAATATTAGTTTGTGAAAACAAAAATCGTTAAATATATGCTTAGATACATCAATATACATTTATTATAGTAAATAACGGCACAATTAAATAATTTACTTTACAAAACAATTGAAATCATGTACTTTGCCGATCAAGTAACCTCCGTAAAAGTATAACACGAGCGCTCGCGGGGTGCCGTGACCACCCCACGCAAACTTTGACGCATCCTCACGCTGCGAGTCCTCACGCCACGCTGCTCCTGCTGCCCCGTGTCGACGTGTTTTAAGGTCACTTGAAGGTACTGAGACGAGCGGATGCGTAACTAGAGAAATAATTATTTATTTTTACGTTCAAAAGTGCGTGGGGTGCCGGTAGCACCCCGCGCGAGTGACGGCGGGTTAACCCTGGTGCCATTGAAATAAGAAAAGAAGGAAACTAACTTTGTTATAGCTGTCGGCATTTCAATTGTGCATGTTGTTCATGTTACTGGTTATTTTTGAAATGTTAATTATACATAATATGACTCGGGTGTTTACTCAAACCTTTTCGTACCTGTACCTGGAACCTGTGAGTACTCGATGGCCTTGTCGAATCTGTTGTATAAAGTACATAGTGAGGAGAGAGGCATATGGTACCTGCAGATACTCGATGACCTTGTCGTACTGCAGCACGGTGAGCGTGCGGCCGTCGGCGAGCTGGCCGAGCAGCGCGTACACCGCCTCGCGGCCCGACGGCCCGCCGCGCTGCACCTCCTGGAAGTTGCGCGACACCAGCTGCAGCGAGTCCTCCAGCGGCATGTTGCGGTGCTCTACATACAAACATATGGTACCTGCAGATACTCGATGACCTTGTCGTACTGCAGCACGGTGAGCGTGCGGCCGTCGGCGAGCTGGCCGAGCAGCGCGTACACCGCCTCGCGGCCCGACGGCCCGCCGCGCTGCACCTCCTGGAAGTTGCGCGACACCAGCTGCAGCGAGTCCTCCAGCGGCATGTTGCGGTGCTCTACATACAAACATATGGTACCTGCAGATACTCGATGACCTTGTCGTACTGCAGCACGGTGAGCGTGCGGCCGTCGGCGAGCTGGCCGAGCAGCGCGTACACCGCCTCGCGGCCCGACGGCCCGCCGCGCTGCACCTCCTGGAAGTTGCGCGACACCAGCTGCAGCGAGTCCTCCAGCGGCATGTTGCGGTGCTCTACATACAAACATATGGTACCTGCAGATACTCGATGACCTTGTCGTACTGCAGCACGGTGAGCGTGCGGCCGTCGGCGAGCTGGCCGAGCAGCGCGTACACCGCCTCGCGGCCCGACGGCCCGCCGCGCTGCACCTCCTGGAAGTTGCGCGACACCAGCTGCAGCGAGTCCTCCAGCGGCATGTTGCGGTGCTCTACATACAAACATATGGTACCTGCAGATACTCGATGACCTTGTCGTACTGCAGCACGGTGAGCGTGCGGCCGTCGGCGAGCTGGCCGAGCAGCGCGTACACCGCCTCGCGGCCCGACGGCCCGCCGCGCTGCACCTCCTGGAAGTTGCGCGACACCAGCTGCAGCGAGTCCTCCAGCGGCATGTTGCGGTGCTCTACATACAAACATATGGTACCTGCAGATACTCGATGACCTTGTCGTACTGCAGCACGGTGAGCGTGCGGCCGTCGGCGAGCTGGCCGAGCAGCGCGTACACCGCCTCGCGGCCCGACGGCCCGCCGCGCTGCACCTCCTGGAAGTTGCGCGACACCAGCTGCAGCGAGTCCTCCAGCGGCATGTTGCGGTGCTCTACATACAAACATATGGTACCTGCAGATACTCGATGACCTTGTCGTACTGCAGCACGGTGAGCGTGCGGCCGTCGGCGAGCTGGCCGAGCAGCGCGTACACCGCCTCGCGGCCCGACGGCCCGCCGCGCTGCACCTCCTGGAAGTTGCGCGACACCAGCTGCAGCGAGTCCTCCAGCGGCATGTTGCGGTGCTCTACATACAAACATATGGTACCTGCAGATACTCGATGACCTTGTCGTACTGCAGCACGGTGAGCGTGCGGCCGTCGGCGAGCTGGCCGAGCAGCGCGTACACCGCCTCGCGGCCCGACGGCCCGCCGCGCTGCACCTCCTGGAAGTTGCGCGACACCAGCTGCAGCGAGTCCTCCAGCGGCATGTTGCGGTGCTCTACATACAAACATATGGTACCTGCAGATACTCGATGACCTTGTCGTACTGCAGCACGGTGAGCGTGCGGCCGTCGGCGAGCTGGCCGAGCAGCGCGTACACCGCCTCGCGGCCCGACGGCCCGCCGCGCTGCACCTCCTGGAAGTTGCGCGACACCAGCTGCAGCGAGTCCTCCAGCGGCATGTTGCGGTGCTCTACATACAAACATATGGTACCTGCAGATACTCGATGACCTTGTCGTACTGCAGCACGGTGAGCGTGCGGCCGTCGGCGAGCTGGCCGAGCAGCGCGTACACCGCCTCGCGGCCCGACGGCCCGCCGCGCTGCACCTCCTGGAAGTTGCGCGACACCAGCTGCAGCGAGTCCTCCAGCGGCATGTTGCGGTGCTCTACATAACATACAAACAAACAAATGAATAAGGAATCAGTTCCAAACTATTAGATCATATCAAAGTTTCCCTTGCTGATGATATGATGGAAAAAATAACACCACCTTTGTCTTCTAAATAAGTATTTATGATCTTACCTTGTGGTAATCCATGCAGTATGGTAAGAGTCAGTGATCTATTCTCCTGATTCTGTGGCATGACTAGAATGGCGTAGAGGCAGCCGCGAGACGCGATGTTGCCGAGAACCTTGCCAATGGGCACATCTTCCATAGGGAACAGGAGGTCAACCACTATTCCCAGTCGTTTGAGACGACCTTCTATGTATTCTGCATATTCCCTAAAATTATAATTATAAACGTGAGTTTTCCAGTGTGGTATATGTTAATGTGGCAGAGGGTCTGTGAAAGCTGGTAAAATTTTAAAATTAATATGTACCTACCATATATCAATGTGTCGAAATATCAAAAGCGACGGAAAATGAGACAGTAAATATTTATACATATATTGAATAGAATCTTACGTAAGACTTTTGGAAACAACAATAATTTCACAGTCATTTCTCTCCGGCACAGGAAGAGCTCTGGGGTACTCCGGCGGCTGATAATGGTCATAGGCACCACGATCCGACCATTCACCTAAAAAAAAAATATAATTTAAACTTTGCCACAGATGCTTGCTAAGCTCTAAAAATATAACATTGACTACCTCACTTGACTGGTCAGAAAGAAATTGGAAAATAAAAATTATAATTACCTCTTCCTCCAGGGGCTGGGGAGCGATCTCTAAAGTTGGCCGAGCCTCGTCCCCGCGCGCCCCGCCCGCGGCCCCGCGCCCCGCGCCCGCGGCCCCCGCGCGTCTCGCCCCACCCCCCGCCGTAACCCTCCTCGTACTCCTCCTCTCTATAACCTACAAAAAGGAAACACGTATCACAATAAATTATTAGGTTTCCCTCAACATAAGCAGCAAAAAAAACCTGTAATATAGGCATTGATATAAAAAAACCCAAGATACACAGTCAGCGTCTCAAAAACGTCCGCATAAAATGAGCGCACAAATTGAAATTGTGCGCTCATTTCAAATAGTCTCGCGTCGCTCGCCTCACTGAACACTCGTTAAAAATGGCGAAGTGTTCATTACGAAATTGTAAAAATATTACGTCTAGAATGTAAGAAAAGGATGGGATATCGTATTTTCGGTAAGTAAAAGACTTGATCGATTTGTTTTTGTTGTTTTTATGACTTAATATAGAGAGGAATATGGGATTTTGATTTAATTTGTCTCAAAACTTCACTCAACGGTCCAAGTATAATACGGCAGATTTAAATGGCGACTTTGTCAGCGTAAGAACGATACATTACATGCCCCTTTTATTTTAGTCGCATAATACAAATGACCCTGTTCTTTTTTAATGGAGTCGATTTTTTTTATTGTGTTAAGTTAAAATTAATAAGCACACTTTAAACTTAAGTTTTAAATAACAAATATTTAATTGTATAAATTACGGAGATGAACCAGACGAGTTGTGTTAGTAGCTTTTTTTTTTAAATATAATACATAATTATTTATGTGTTTCAATGTTATGATAATATATTTTTTTAAGTTATAAGTGTGATCCGTAGATTCAATCTGACACTTGAAAATTTGTGTTTAGAACACAATTCTAACTTATAAATCTCACTCAATGTCTTATGAACAAAAAGTTAATTGATAATATTCGTCTCCACTCCATGCCTTGTCCTACCGGCTAACTTCAGTCGTAAAATTTTATTACTTTTTGTACACTGCGTGCTAAAAACAACTTTTAAACATGCTAGTAAGGTTGAATTTGCAACAAAATATGTTTAAAGTATAACTATAACATCGTAGGTATCATTGGTGAGTGTTTGAGGACGGTTTCGAGTGTTACTTTTGTATGAGACTGTGCATCTTGGGGTTTTTTTATATCAATGAATATAGGTAATAAATATTACTTGCTAGAAACACACAGAAAAATATCCCTGAAAAAAACTGAGTGTGCCTATAAAACGTATAGATTGTGCATCAAATTATAACAAACATAAATGGATCATCCACTATATTTTACAGTTGCAAAATATTTTTTAAATAGAGTGAAACCGGGCCTTGCTTTTCATTAGGTCATGAACCTTGTAGTATTACTAAATGAGAGGAACAAAAAACATAGATTGCTATTTCTTTTCAACAGAATTCACTGTTCAACCTATAACATATTCCTTGTACTTACTAGACGTGTCCGCCGATGGCTCTATAGTCGACCGCGACCCCTCGACAGATTTTCCACGTCGGCGCGAGCGGGGCCGTGTGCGTGTTCGGCCTTTACGGACCCCGGTCTCATCTCCAAAAAGTGATAAGTTATATTCAGTAAGTCCATTGACTATTTTAATGATAATATTTTCAGAATGCTCCCGTCATTAGAGCTCAAAATTAAAAAATTTACAAAGCCCCATCAGTGATATACATCACACGGCGCGGCGGCGACAGGGTATTTTGTCTGAGACCATAACGCGGGACGAGTTAACGATTTATTGATCAATATTCTTTAGCAGTTGACTCTAGTTTCAATATCTGAGGTAAACTATGTGCGCCTTGCCAATCGGCACACACGTCCAGTAAACGCTAGAATGAACCAACTTACTTTGATCACCAATAAAGTTTCCATAGTTGTCATATGGATCTTCAGCACCATCTTCTTTTGTGGGTGGCATTAGCTTGTCATTCAGAGCCACTGCTGGAGGCAAGTCAGACTGAGGTGTCTTTACAGTTTCAGTATGTCTGTTAAAAAGTGTTTAATGTAATGAACAAGAACCAACACAATTATATTTTTTTTGGTTTATTCCTTATCAAAACTGTATAGGTATATAAGCTACAAGTTAAATTAAATAATTCAGAGAATTTTTAAGTAAATATTGGGGAGGAGTTAATTATTTGGTATAATTATACATATTTACCGCTTGTCAGAATTTGTCTGTGATGTTCTGACACTAAGACTTTTTCCTTGCAAAATGCTTCCATTTCCTTTAGTGATTGCCGCCTGAGCACTAGATTCCTCTTCAAATTGCACAAATCCAAAATTCCTATTAACAATTATACCATTGATTTTTCCATATTGTATGAAGTGCTCATACAAATCATCTACTTCAGTATGGTCAGTGAGACCACCAACATATATGCGGAGATGTGATGTTGACCGAACTTTCATAGCATTTCGATCAAGTGAAAGTTTATCTGAAATATTAAATAATTTGTGTCATAAATATATTTCATATTCAATGATAAATAACTGTTTTTCTTCATGGTAGGTAGGAATCCTTAATGTACAAGTACAAAATGTATGCTTCTAAAATATTTGATATCTTGAATTTTTAACCCTATGTTTTATCCATTCCAAAAACACTTTAGTTGTTTTTATTTACTTATTAAATATTTAGGTATACACTTATTATTTTTGGTAGGTTAAAACAATTTAGAATTTAAGAGGGAACTGGGAATTGGGATGTTTATTAAGGTACGTTTACGCTAAGATTTCGTCCATCTCTGGGTTTTAGGTATTTAGGTTATATACTCAGGCCACCCAGGAGGCTGCAAAGCCACAAATATTATCTTAAGTGTCAAAGAGCAGGAATACTTGAATATATGATTTTATCCCCGGTATTGTATTGTTGGTTACAGAAATGTGATAGAGACCGACATAGATTGGTTATTACCTGAATATTTGCTTGACATTGTTATGTCTTAAGGTTAACGTACAATCTTACTTGTACTGTAATTTGTAAAAAAATCGGAGAATAATCAGTCTTTATAGATGCAATCTAAACATGAATGAACGCGGCATCCAGACGCCATTAGTTTGAAGTTTGGCATTTGTTTGATTGATTGTTTTGTTTGACATTTGCTTGCTTGACAGTCACTTGACCAAAGTTTTCTTCGCATTCGGCAGATTTCGGCATAACTTCTACTTTATCTACGTTCTACCCTCCATAATACCTATGAAAATGAAATTAATGATTTTTTCAAAAGGGACGAGTTTTCAATCAATGATTGTTTTATTTGTGATTGGTGAATAATCAATCAAAATTAAATAGTTTATCAGCATTAACTATGTAGAGCTGCAGTTAGGCGATTTTTACCAAAGATTTGACGTTTTTGCGTGGCCATCTACGACGACTACGACACTATTTTTAGCGAAAAGTTTGAATTTGAGGTTAGAGGAAATGTTGAATTTAACGCGATTTTATTACATACAGTAACAGCAGTGTTACGTAATTATTTTAAACTCCAGGGATATATTTGGCATTTGCTAGCCCTTTTAAAAATATATTTTTATCTCATTTTTTCTTTATAATTTAACTATGTTATTATAAAATTATATTCTTGTAACGCGACGTGTTTGTACTGCGTAAGTAAAATTAAATATTAAACTATATACTTAGTATTTATAATACAATTTTAAATAAATTAATTTGTTTGGTTTATTATGGTAGTGTAGTTTAATTATTCCATTCTATAATAAGTGTTCTTATGCCTTAGAACTAGTTGCATAGTATTGATGTAAAACAGATAACCTTAACAACATATTTTAATTTGTTTTAGGATTTTTATATATTTATTATGTAAAATGCCTATAAGAAGAGTCTTTTCAAAAGCTTACAAAACTTACAAACAGGCAAGAGTTGATGCATTTAATCGCAAGAATCTGTTTTACACCAATGTGTTGCTTTCTATAGGGATATCAACAGTTGGAGATGTGTGTGAGCAAGGCTATGAGCTTCACCAACAACACATTGACAAGTATGATCCCGAGCGGACAATACAAATGTCATTTTCAGGGCTCACAGCTGGTGTAATATGTCACCATTGGTATAATTTTCTAGATAAAATTATTGTTGGAAGATCAGTACAAATGGTTATTAAAAAATTGGTTTTAGATCAGTTTATTTGCTCTCCTGTAATCATTTTATCATTCTTTGCTACTGTAGCAATATTTGAAGAAAACCCTCTGGAGAATTTTACAGATGAAGTTAAAGACAAATTTTGGATTTTGTATAAAGGTGAATGGGTAGTGTGGCCACCTGCACAACTGATAAACTTTTATTTTTTGCCAACTAAATATAGAGTTGCATATGACAATACAATATCTCTTGGCTATGATATATTTACATCACATGTAAAGCATGATAAATCATTAAAAAGTGACAAAATATTATCTACAGATGAGGGATTAAAACAAGTGAAAAATGCACCAGTAATAAATTAAATTTATAAGTTTTTTTTAACTATTTTGTGTTTTATGAATTAAACCTCCTATACCATATTTGACATGTGTTTGTTTGAGTAGAATTAGTATGTTTTAAATGTAAAAAATGGAGGTATATTTTTTATTTTGTTTCAGGAATAACAAAATGCAATCACTTGGTTTTACCTGGAGAAAGCTAGCAACAAATGTTCGAAGCTCAGGACCTGTGTCGCGATTAAAAAAATTGGTGAAAGTGGCTTTTAGTGACAAATATCTTTTTTATACAAATGTTACAATATCAATAAGTTTGTCATCTGTCGGTGATATATTAGAACAACAGTATGAAATTTACACAAAGGACCAAGACAGATACGATGCAAAACGGACTATGCATATGGCATTTTCTGGTGCAGCAGTGGGTGTGCTTTGTCACCACTGGTACAAAGTATTAGATAAATTTATTATTGGAAAGACTGTGGATATGGTAGCAAAGAAATTATTCCTTGATCAAATTCTATTTTCACCTGTTATGATAATAACATTCTTTGGAAGTGTAGCATTGTTTGAAGATAATCCTATGGAAAACTTTAAAGAGGAAGTCGGTGACAAGTTTGTGACATTATACAAAGCTGAATGGATGGTCTGGCCACCTGCACAAATAATTAATTTCTATTTTCTACCAACCAGATATAGAGTATTATATGATAATACTATCTCTTTAGGATATGATGTTTATACTTCTCAAGTTAAACATAATAAACCAAAATTAATCCCTAAAGATCCATCTCACAGTGGTAACAATATGTCATGACGAATAAATAGAATAGGGCATATTGAAAGAAATTTATATGGATTTGAATATTTGGCTGTTTTACCCACAAGATTCTATCACTTTACCACACAATTAATTCATGGATATTATTTTGACATATACAATTGAAAGAATTTAATATAATCCCAGTTGATAGAACTGCGAATCTCATAATCATCAATCAAATTGTAAATGTGAGTTTCACACAATCATATCAATGATTTTCATAGCAACTTCGACATAAATTTAAAAAAAAGATCTATATTTTTCCTTTATACCTACTAGTGCAATCTGTGGTGTGTGTACCCAAATAGTAATTTGAATTTGGTGGGCAGAGGATCCGATGTCGTTAAGTAGCTTTATTATAGCACCATTACTAATCTTAAATTAACAACGTGAATTCCAGTTTATCCATATACAATTATTAGGTAATAAGTTGTTACTTAATAGGTACATCTTTATAAAGAGAACCTAACTTGTTACCTCCATAAAGTAAGCTGTGCTGTGATAATTTTAAATAATGATAAATACCTATATATATATATATCTATGTCGCTTGATACTTATGTAAAGAAAACGAATAACTTATTTTTTTATTGTAATTCATATTTTATTTGAGTTTTTAGTGTTGACACACAATTTTATTTTACATATACCTAATAAAAATATACAAACTTATACACAATAGATAGTTTCAGTGGCCTCCTTTTATTGTTTGAAGCATGTTCCTAAAGTGCCTAGTTATATTTGTGTGCACATTACAATAAATATACTGTGTATGTCTATATGAAATCATTACAGTAATATATCTAAATTCAAATCCCTTCCACTATTTGGGAGTCAAGAATGGCTCGTCAACCGGAGAGTTCCGTTGGCTGGCTCTCAGGTTGCTGATAACACTGCGTACGACAGAATTTTCAAATATCCTGTCCGGCCATGATTCAGATCTTCGGTTTGATCCCAGCTCAGTAATAACTGGCATGTGACTCGATCTTGGCGTACCACGGTGAGATCGAAATGACCTTCGTTGTTTTTCTTTCAAACCCAGGAGTGAAGTCAATAGCTTGTCTAAAGCTGCAATATCAGTTACGTTTGAGTCTTTAGGCCGAGTTCCGGGCGTGGTGGTGCCAGAATTTATTTGGCTTGAAACTGGTGTTCTGGTTTGAAGGCCAATGGTGCGGATTACCTGCACACGTAAATATTTGAATCAATGGATTAGATCATTCGCTAAATTGCTTCTAGATTCGGTTCTAATAGACCAAGCGCAGAATCGAATTACCCACCAAGCCTGTTAAAGAAATAACTTGGTATATCTATCACTGTTTTCTATAAGTAAATCCTAAATACACGATAATGAATGGCCACATACGGTACCTATCTTATTTATGTCTGAGCATGACACTCTGTTTTATTTATTACTAGCTGCCTCCGCGCGGTTTTACCCGCGTAGTTCCCGTTCCCGTGGGAATACAGGGATAAAATATAGCCTATGTTACTCGGGGATAATGTAGCTTTCCAAAGGTGAAAGAATTTTTGAAATCGGTCCAGTAGTTTCGGAGCCTATTCATTACAAACAAACAAATCTTTCCTCTTTATAATATTAGTATAGACAATGTTTAGGACTTAGGTACTTACCTTTTGCACTTTCTATGCCTAAGTAGCGTAACAAACCGGGGCATTAATTATGTAATTTATTTTTGTAATTGGTTACTAATAATTTAATGCGACCTCTTATCAACTAATAAATATTTCGATTTATCAATCGGTAGGTACCTCATCAGCATTATGGCTTTGATAGCTCATTCTCTTGACTTTTCTGTATGTTTCGTCATCAAGCGCTTCTAGGACAGCTGCTTCTAGATTTTCCTTGACATCTTTGTCTGATCCGTGAGTAAGGTCGTCTAGTACCAATCTGGAAATATTAATGTTATTTCTATCTAAGAGTTTCACGTCATGTTTTTAGAGTTTGACTTTGTAAAGTCCATTTGAGGTGAAAGTAGGTATAGGTACAGTAACAATCGAATTGTCACCTACTTAAATGCGAGGAGATAATGTACCTATCACGATGTAGATAATACCTACTTGTGCATGCCTAATCTACCTATTTAACTGACAGACAATTTGCTCCAAAATATTTTCGACTTGATATAAGTACCTACCTACCTATATACTTACTAAATTGAATTTTGACGTGGCTAGTAGTTTCAATAGAGTTATTGAAATCGTTTATTTATGTGTAGGTACCTAATCGTTTTAATTGTGTTTCGTGTTTTTTTTTAATAAGACGTTCCTCAAACATGTTCTAATAACACGTTTATCGTTTTTAAGTAAGCATCTATAGATATTTAATTGTACAAGGCGAAAGATTTTACTCTGCTCTTTCATCTTCTTCAGCTCGCTGCAAGACGCGGTTCGCTTCTCGCGCCACTTTGATGTCTTGCTCCCAAAATCGTCTCAAATCTGGGCTTGAGGTGTACGGAGCGGCAACCTCTTTGATTTTTAGGAATATTATCGCAGTTACGAATATACATATCACGTTGACTATAGTAAGACAACAACTTACAATACCTGTGGAAAAAATAATATATTTACTATTGTTTTTGTTTCAACAATAGGACCGTGCACGAGAGTGACACTTATTTCACTTTGAACACATGTTAGCGGAAAATTGTAAAAATAAAAACACAAAAGGAATCCTCGTAATAAGTACCGTAAGACTTCTCTTCTCGCCATTTTGCATATTTTGACACGTGCGTGTATCTTGTTTTCCTACGTAGAATTTACAATAGTGGCTAATGTAAGTGGCTTTCAATAGGCTTGAAAAATATCCTCTGTTTACTAGCTAGTTAGGTATCTACAATGTAGGTACTATTGATACTTACACGGAACAATTTTATGAGCTAATTATGAACGGTTGTTATAATAATACTGAAGTATTATCGTTAAGTAAATTGGTGCCTATACCGAAGTTAAAATAAGGCCCTCTTAATTTGGTTTCGAATATAAGGAAACATACCAACTATAATTATCTGGGTATGTACCTACTTAGTTCTTAGGTAAAGATAATATAATTGATTAAAAACTTGGTCCATACTGCAATTAAGTATAGTTAAGTACCGAACTACTAAATTAAATACTTGCCGTTAACAGCAAATTCTATAGGCATGTAGTCATGATACAGCGGTACATATGAAGTATTCCCGAAATAAGGCTCTCCTTTGATATGTGGTACTTTTACTCCCGGATCTAGTAGCCATATGCAAGCTAACGCCCAAAATAAACCCTGAAAGTCATAAAACAATTGAGTGCCAAGGAATGCTTAGATCTACTACGCTCTATTTATTTGGTGTAATGTAAATAATGTCATAGGTAATAATAGTTATCATACGCAATTTACAACCGGTGGTAACAGTGAGGCGGATATGGCGATGCCTATGAGTGGTCCTGCGCTGCCTTGAAGCAACGCCAAGGCAACTCCAGTGCCTGATGTTAAAGCCCAAAGGACACCCATCCATAGAGACCGAGCATTACCACTGAAACGGAATTAATATGCAGTGTTTTAAAATAGACCCGTCCTGTAAAACTTATTGCCGTAGTAGAAAACAATTTCTGCAGTGTATCTACATATGTACAAGCTATTCGAATTGTCCGTGGCCCAGTCGGTTTGATCAGAGTCACGTATGCCAGTAGCGATGAATAATACCCTATAGGTACTATTCGATTAGTGACAATTGTACTAGGTATTTAGTACCGTGATTTCATTTCTTCAGTTGGCCAGTCACCAAATCCCCATGGCATATCAGTACTCCCCAAAATCAGTCCGAATATGAATCCAAATAACAACGAAAGTAACATTCCCAAGATCAAACTTTCGAATCCGCTTCTAACGAGACTCCTGTCGGCTATTATTGTTCCGAATGTTATTGACATAACGGGTCCCATAAGTGGCGAGACCAACATTGCTGCTACGATATTGGAAGCATTGTTTTCAACTAATCCCAGAGCAGCGAGTGAGCTGAAATAAAAATGTCCAATCGCTATTAATAATGTACGTGTTGAAACATGTGCCAAATAAATGGATCATAAGTACTTACTCCGCAGTTATAATTAGAGTCAGATAATCAAAAGAAAGTTCTCCCCCACCACGGACGCCATCAACTACTTGTTTCACAGTCAATTTAGATCTGATCGATTCCACAAAGCTACGCCAGCGCTTTGCTTCTTCAGTCTTATGCCTGTGCATGGAATAATCACTTTAAAATTCATAAAAATCTAAAATATGTTATACATTTGCTACTTACAATATAGTATCATCGTCGTCCTCGTCATCATTGATTATTGCAGAATGGACGACATTACAAGGAAGGACACTGTAATTACATAAAACATGAATAGCTGACTTTCATAATGGGAGTTTATAGGTAGTTATTAATTAATGAATTACCTAACAATGGACTTCCATCGGACACCGATGCCGAGCTGAGTGAGGCAATGGAGCATGGTCTCGCATCGATCTCCGGTGGGCAACGGGAATATTATCTCGAAGTAATTTCCTGATTTGTCGCTCACCCACGCAACGTGCTCCACGTGCAGTTTCGTTAGTAATTCTTGCAGAATCTGCACGTGTTTAATTAATAAACTATTTTTAGATTTTGTGTACGTAACATATTATTTATAAACCGCAACAAAAAAACATTATGTACCTAATATATGACTTAATAGCGAAAATTTCGTGCTATATATAATGGACTGACTTATTTATAAATATTTATTGCTTTAGTTAATAAGTACCTATACAAGATAAATAAAATTATGTTGCACTTACACTTTCCATAGTGAAAACCTCATCATTTTCATTGATGTTATCCAAACTTTCATTGAAGGCATCATTGTAATGATTCTGAGCTAAGTGCACCGGAATACTGTTATTTCGAGACTTCTTGTTCCTTAACTCCACTGTCATGTAATAAGATTGAAACGGCGACGTATTTTCAAAAGGAGCAATTTCCTTTGGTTTCCCGAACCTTAGAATATGTTCATAATTGCTTGATGGTATGCAAATTATGAATATCACTCCAGCAGGCATATTTAGAGTTACCTCTAGTAACACATTACGCAAAGTAAATGTTTCTAATGATACTAGTTGTCTATATTTAGATGCTTTGTATCATTTAATTAAGCCTCTGGTGAAATAATTAGGGCTTGACGTCATAAAGGTGTTATGTTGACCACCGATATACTTAAGTAGGTCTACCTACTATATTGTTCTATGCACGTGGGCTGTAACTTCGTTATGAACCCCTCGTTAATTATAGAACATTATTTATAAATATGTAACATACACCTACTTGTATCCGTTACATATTTTTGCAGATCGCTTTGACTTAACATGGTTAAAGAAGCGATGTTTTTGTTATCAACTAAGTATGGAATTTTGCCAAAAATTCTAAAAACGGGTATAGTAAAAATATTTTATTTTAGAACGACGAGTGTAAAATTGGTACAAAAATTGTGATACAAGGGCTTACAAGACAATTTGATAGTGCTTACTTATCTACCTACCTACCTATACATCGAAACTTTTACTACCAAGTACTATACCGTAGTTATTTCTGTCTACAGTAAAACTTAATGATGGTTCTATAATTGGGCGTTGTGTGACCGTTGGATCATTTTCATGTTGATAGGCCAAATTGTAAAAACTGTAGTTGGTGTCGTCCGATTTGTTGGACTCTTTTTCTGATTTAGAATCGTTTTGTAGATTGTCACTTGTTTTATGGTTGTCTTCAAATTTTGCGTCTTGATTTTCTTCAGTTGTTGTTTTTAGCGAAGTAAGAGGCGTGTAGTTATCACCAAACCTGTTCAAACAATACCAAAAAGGTGATACAGAGGTCTAATTAAATAGAGTTAATGCAGTACAAACTAGGTACATAGCTAGGTATTTTTGCATATTTGTACAGGTGAACTTGTAAATAAACTTATACAATTGATTCTATAGTTATAATATTGTAAAGATATCGTAAAGTACATACTGTGTCTTCTGAAGGCAGTAAGTCTCAATGTTCTGAGCTGTTAATCTCTGGACGCCAGGTGTGTGACGTCGGTACGTGACAGTATCACTCTGTATAAAGCCTGGAGGCTCTTTCATTTCTTCGGACTTTTTTTCGGATTCATTGCACCATTGACTGAAAATTTTCAATCTTTGTTAAGGGTGGATATGGGTGGATTGTGTGAAGAATTATATGAGTTAGAAAGGAGCCTGTCAGGAGATTTTCTACATATCCTGCCATTTTAATGTTTCGTACCTAACTACCTTCGTGGCTACCTTAAGAACCGAGTTTGAGTAGTTAGTTTTAATAAAATTTACGTTTATTGTTTTAACAGCTTGGCTGATAAAATAGGCTTCATCCATATTCGTAACTGCAAGTTCGTAACCAGTTACAAGAGAATAATTTTTTTTCGCTGTTCCGTAACTAGTTGTGAGAGAAGAATTTTTATTCCATTTTGGTAACTCATGTTTCGTAACCAGTTACAAAAGAAGATTTCTTTTTCTCTTTTTGGTAACTAGTTGCGAGAGAAGAATTATTATTCCACTTTTGTAGATCAAATAATTTCCATTTTTGTAACCATATAGTTTCCATTTCCATTAGTACATATATAAAGTAAATAACATCGAAACAATCAATAGTGTTGGCAAAGCCCGCGGTGTTGAGTGACTTTTTTTTCTCTTTATTTTGTGACTGGTCATGTACGTTTAGTTATTAACGTGGACGACGGCTGGGGTTTTTAAAAATCTATTCCAACAGCTTTATTGAAAACATTTCAAATTTCAACATTTATTTGACACTACTGGTTCCCCGTGGTTTCACTCGCGTTTCCGAGGGATCATAATTTTCCCGGGATAAAAAGTCCGTCTCCTGGTTCAAAGCTACCTCCCCACCAATAAGAGTAAGCCGGTATGCGACTCATTCCAGTTTCGTAACTACCAAAAATTTACAAAAGTGGAATAATAATTCTTCTCTCGTAACTGGTTACCAAAAAGAGAAAAAGAAATCTTCTTTTGTAACTGGTTACGAAACATGAGTTACCAAAATGGAATAATAATTCTTCTCTCACAACTAGTTACGGAACAGCGAAAAAAAATTCTTCTCTTGTAACTGGTTACGAACTTGCAGTTACGAATATGGATGAAGCCATAAAATACCACTTAGGGTTAACTTTCAGTGTTTACATACTTGTAAATATCCCAAGTAGGCTTTTCGTCGCACTGGTTTCGCTTAGCGCGCTGAAGGTTCCTATTTGCTCTCCACCATGATATATCCTTCCTTTCTAGAGGACATACTTCTTTAATCTGTAAATATAATGAAAATAGTCAGGACATTTTTTTATTTTTTTATTTAAATTCCTCTGTTACCAGAAAGTTGAAAAACTGGCATACACAAAATAATAATCATATGTCCACAACTTATCTTTATTAATTCAAGAAGGCTTCTCTCGTAGGTGCTTATAGTATAATGTAATGAAAATAAATATTTAGGACAAACAATGAGGTTAACATACACAAAAAGTATGTCATGATTAGGAATCGAACCTACGACCTACATCTCAGTTTAGCTCTACCGAAATAAACCGTAATTGTAACCATGATACTTTTGTACTCGTAGGTACTTTTACTCTATATCATAATGTTAATTGAAAAATATCTCTATAAAAAAGAATTTTCGAATAGGCACCTTATAAACAGCAACTCCTACAAGGAATATACACACGATGTTCATTAGAGTGAGACAGATGGATGCTGTGCCGAGCAGCGCCAGCTCGGAGGGCAGCGCCACCGTCCAGCGGGGCTCTTCAGGTGTTATCAGACGCATTAGTGCCATCGCCCATAACAGACCCTGGAATAAAATATAAATTCAGAGTTAGTCAAACTTAATAAAAACTTAGTTAAAACCGAAAAGAAGGAGAACGTAATATTAACACACGCCACAAAACGATCGGCATATTTAAGGCTCGTTGTCGAACTACCAGCGATGGTAGCTTTAATTACATGGAACTAATACTAAATAATACGTAGGTATACCTAAGTATAATGTAGTAAGTAGATATTTATAGTAATAAATTGTCATGTTTACCTAAATACCTACAGAATAATTAGTAAGTAATTCACCCGCATTCTAGATTTAGTAAGTGGATCCAATAGTTATGTAGTTACTTGTTTTACAATATGTTATAGGTAGAAAGTTATTAACTTCCCCCAAAAGTGAAAGCAGTATTCTAAAAGGGGAATCTTAAAAATAACATCAAAAATATTATCCATAACCACTATATAGGTACCTAAGTGAATATTACGATAAGCTTGATATTATGTATCGAATAAATACTGACTGCATTAACAGCCGGAGGCAGCAATGAAGCTGAGATGGCGACGCCGACGAGGGATGCTGTATATTCGCTTAGAACAGCCAGAGCGACTCCTGCGCCACTCGGAATGGCCACTAGTAAACCCACACCAAGCGAGCGGAGTTCACACCTGTAGTAAAAAAAAGCCTATAAATTTAATTAATCTGGCAACTTTAATATAAATCGACTAGATGAACCTACCTACCTAGGACAAACATTTATATAGGTACATTAATATGTATTTGTTATGTATTTGGATGTGTACCGTACCTATATATTTAGGCAAGTATTTAAGCTTAGGATAGGTAATTGCAGAAGCATCAGTTATCTAGTAGGTACCTACCTTTATTTAGTTGCGCAATGACCATGTATCAACAAAGCCATTAAAGATTTTTTATTTAAACTGTGATAATATTTAATTTTGAAAATATAGACAATAAAATTTACTACTATAAGTACGTAACTTTACCTGGAAATCATTTCAAGCGTTGGCCATTCATTCATTAGCCCGTATCGCACGTCCGCAGCGCCGATCGCAAGACCTACTATAAAGCCGATGATCATGCACAAGAACAGCCCGAGCAGTTCATGGACAACTCCCATGTATTGTAGGGAACGATCACGGACAGCTGTTCCTAGGGTAGCTGCTGTTATGGGACCCTGAAATTAAATGGACAATCTCAATTGACTTATGTTTGTAAAACTGTCAGGATTATGTGCGACGTGTAATACTTTGAATTGATAAAATATTACTGTTTAATCATTCACAACTAATGGATAGGCATTGTAATAGATTCACTAATAATGGAAGGTTTTAGGTAGTGTCTACGCCATATCACCGACACTGTGTCGACACGCATCGGCACGCATCGGCACAGTGTCATCGAGCGCCATCTTGCCGAGGACAAGGAGGGGGACGCGCCGCGCAGCTCGCCGCGCGCCGCCGCCAGAGAGAGAACCTCACGACCACCGGCGCGATAGCACGCGCTCATTTATTGTACTCATTGCTCATTTATTGTACTCATAGTTAAATTAAAGACCTTAAAAATTACAGTCCACTTATTTCGCTCACCACTGGCCTTAACATATGGTCCTTCGAGCCGGATGGTGGGATTGGATTGTCACGACAAGGAACTTTCTGAGGCAATCATTCATGACTATTACTGTGATGATTGTCTGACTGGCTGTGATGATGAACGACTACTGTATCACCTAGCCAAGGAAATGCATACAACTCTGAACAGCGCCCAATTTCCTCTCCGAAAATGGCAATCCAATCACCCTACTTTGTTACAAGACTTACAACTTCCACTATCTAACAGTCACACATTAAATCTCGCAGAAAAGGAAGCATCAAAAACATTAGGTATTCATTGGAATATACAAAATGACTCGATCACATTCTCAATTTCACAAAACAAATTCTCAAACATGAAAATAACTAAACGCTTAATTTTGTCAGCAATAGGACAAATTTTTGATCCATTAGGTTTAATCAGTCCTTTTATTTTAATTGCAAAAATCATTATGCAAAAAATATGGATACAAAAATTATCGTGGGACGAAACAGTACCTACAACTATAAAATCATTATGGGAAAGGTTCATTAAACGCTTACCTGCGCTCGATCAGCTGATCATACCGCGGCGAGCGTTCTGTGTCTCATCGCACTTCACACAGCTGCATGTGTTTTGCGACGCTTCGCGAGACGCGTACGGCGCTTGTATATACGTACGATCGACAACAGTTGACAATCATACACATGTAAAGCTACTCGCATCAAAAGGCAAGGTAGCTCCGTTAAAAACACTTACGATTCCTCGCCTTGAATTATGTGCCGCACTCACGGGAGTTAGGTTATTCAATAAGGTAATGAAATCATTACGTAACGCTGGGCGCATTGACAGTTGCACCTTTTGGAGCGATTCAGTCATTGTTTTGTGCTGGTTAAGAGTTTCATCACATAACCTACAGTCATTTGTAAGCCACAGAGTCAATGAAATCAAAGAGGGTTCTAAGTGTTGCGAATGGCGTTATGTGCCAACAAACACCAATCCCGCAGACTTAATCTCAAGGGGTATGTACGCGGATGAATTAATTAATTCTAGTATATGGTTTTCGGGTCCAGCATTTCTCAGGAATGATGAAAACCAATGGCCTGCTCAGCCTAGTCAACTAAATAGTTCTGACCTGCCAGAAATGAAGAATTCTATTTCTAAATCCAAATGTTTTATTTCACAAGATAAAAATTCATTCATATATAAATTTTCAAACTTCAACAATTTATTGCGCATTACTGCATACCTATTGAGATTCGTACACAATTGCAAATCAAAACAAAACAATAGAATTAAAAATACTTACCTTTCAACATTTGAATTATCCAATGCCACAAAACGTATCATTCAAATCACACAGCATGATTCGTTTTCACATGAATTCGAATTATTGTCAAAAAACAACATTCTACCAGTCAAGCATAAATTGTCATCATTAAATCCATTTATTGATTCAGACAATGTCATTCGCGTGGGTGGTAGACTAGTCGACTCCGACTATCATTATGATAAAAAATTTCCAATTTTAATTTCGTCAAAGCATTACATATGTCAATTATTATTTGAACATTATCACAAAACATTGTTGCATGCAGGTCCGCAACAAATGTTAGCTACTATACGTAACACATATTGGCCACTTAATGGACGCAACTTAGCACGAAAAACCAATTCATTATGTATCAAATGCAGACGTTTCAAAGGACGAACTGTATCCCCAGTGATGGGTAACTTACCAAAGCAAAGATTTCATTCAGATTTCGCTTTCATTCACACAGGTATGGACTATGCTGGACCAGTCGTGATAAGTAACCGAAAGGGTCGTGGTGCTCAATTATCAAAGGCTTACATTTGTTTATTTATTTGCTTTGCAGTGAAGGCCGTACACTTGGAGCTGGTCACGGACCTGACGAAGGAGTGCTTCTTGGCTGCACTCAATAGGTTCATAGCCCGTAGAGGCAAGCCAACTCACATTTATTCAGACAATGGCACAACCTTTGTAGGGGCATCTCGGGAGATAAACAGATTCCTTTCAAATAATTCAGACACTATTTGTACATTAACCGCGGAGCAAGGCATCACCTTTCATTTCATTCCCGCATATGCACCTCATTTTGGAGGACTATGGGAAGCCAATATAAAATCTACAAAGCATCATCTCAGGCGAATCTTAGGTTTAGCTCACTTAACTTACGAAGAACTTAATACAGTTTTAGTTCAAATAGAATGCATATTAAATTCAAGGCCATTGACGCCTATATCATCAAATCCTTCAGATCTCACTTGCCTCACTCCCTATCATTTTCTAATCGGTCGAACTCAAGTTGTTTTACCACATCCACAGGTGACGGACTGCAACACGCTGCGCCTACCAAGGCACCAGCGCGTTGAACAGTTGCGCCAGCACTATTGGAAACGGTTTCATACAGAATACGTTACAGAACTCCAGAAGAGGACGAAGTGGCGAAACTCAACCGGTACATTGAAGGAGGGAATGATGGTCATAATAAAGGACGAGTCACTGCCACCTGTACAATGGCTGCTGGGGCGAGTCGTCAAGCTACATCCAGGACCAGACGGACACTCACGAGTGGCCGACATTAAAACAAAACATGGAGTAATCAGGAGGGCTTTCAACAGAATTTGTCCCCTACCCATAATACATTAATTTCGCCCCCCGGCAGTATGTCTACGCCATATCACCGACACTGTGTCGACACGCATCGGCACGCATCGGCACAGTGTCATCGAGCGCCATCTTGCCGAGGACAAGGAGGGGGACGCGCCGCGCAGCTCGCCGCGCGCCGCCGCCAGAGAGAGAACCTCACGACCACCGGCGCGATAGCACGCGCTCATTTATTGTACTCATTGCTCATTTATTGTACTCATAGTTAAATTAAAGACCTTAAAAATTACAGTCCACTTATTTCGCTCACCACTGGCCTTAACAGGTAGGTACTTAAGTTAAATTGAATATGTACCTAATGCAAAGGTATTAGTTATAGAAATGAGGTAATGAGGCATTTGTTTGAGAAGTGGGCGGCTTAAAAGTAAATGAGATTGATTGACATAAATAAAAGGTATGTTTTGATATTAATTCAAAGGGGAATAATAATTATGATATATTCAATAGGCCATAAAATAAGATACATTTATTCTATGAACCACTATTAAACATAAATGTGCGGCTCTATCGTTTATCGAAAATAGTGCTTACCATAAGCGGTGAGATGAGCATACTAGCAACAATAATCACAGTGGAGTTTTCAACCAAACCGATAGCTGCGACAAACGCAGCAACCACCAGCAGAAACAGCCAGTCAAACGTCAGCGTGGCGCCAGCACGAACATCATTCAACACTTGGGCCAAGTTATTGCGAGCTCGTACTGATGATGAGAAACGAGACCAAGCCGTCTTTGAGTCACTGAAATAATGATATAGTAACTTTAATCTCCTGAATATAAGGTTTCGTACAACCAAGGTACGCTACGTTCGTAGCATATGAGCAGGTACACTCATGGTTCCCGTAGTCTGTAGCTAGATTCGTAGCAAATTGCCCTAGTTGATTAGTGTTCTTGGACCAAAATAAGAGGATCCAAATATTTATATTTGAAATTTTAACTACTGCAACTTTTGAAGACGCAATCTTGTTAAAATCAATGTTTAAGTTTTATGCTCAGTCACGATCTTGCATTATTTATCAAAATATTGGCATTTCAATCTATACTTCTCAAACTATATGACTTAGATCCCATACTAAATTCTACAATATTTTTTTAATTTATCAATGAGCTTTTAAAATTTTACATACCTTTTAAATTCATCGTCATTTTTATCAGTGGTTAATGGGTCGGAGTCATTAGATTTGTAATACAGTGCACATGGCAACACGCTTACAGACGACCGGTACCGTGTCCCGATACCAAAAGTCCTCAGCACTTGAAGTAGTTCTTCGCACAAATTACCAGATTCCAGTGAAAATGTTACCTGAAAATTTATTAAGAATAACGTTACGTTATAGGTACAGCGTTCAGAAGCTATATTGTGTAATTTTCTTGGTAAAAAACTGATGCTCGGTTACTTTGAAGAGATTTATACCTAAAAATATACGTAGGTACATATAGAAGTTTTTTAACCGCAGTGATAAAACAAATTTTAAATAAACCAAGTGACGTAGAATTTTGTTACCTCCAAATATAATGAGGTAATTTAAATGAGTTTTAATAAAAAGTATAAAATAGAGTAAAGAGTAACCCGAAGCCCGTCGGCAGTCTCCATGTAGTGAAACGCTTGCCGATGTAGACTTAATTATTTATTCAGAACCTTTTCGTTTTATGCCAAATGATAGCTCTTTAGAGACCATTAAACTGTTGGCTCTGTTTCGATGTTCTTATAAAAGGCTGAGATTTAAAATTCCGGTTTGTATTAGAAACCTAAACAACAAATATACATTATTAAATTTAAGAATAACACTTAGACATTAGTCATTAAAACTGACTGAAAATAGCAAGCAAAATCTTTATAATATTCGCTCATCAATGTTCCTTAATAAGTTAACTAAAAATACTTTTATGTACCCACCTATTATTTATACCAAAAAAGATTAATAATGTGTAATAATCTCATTTTGGGCTTGAATAGGTGTACCTACTAAAAGATTTTGGTCGTACCTATTGTCTGTCAGCCCACCACCGTGCACAATGCTAACTGCTTTATTGTATGCTCGCCACGTCTCATAACGATGACAGGAAAATGTCTGACGGTTAGGATTCCATAACCACTAATAGGCTCTTTAAAATTCAAATTTCAAAAAATTCGCTACTATAACATAATTAATATAAATATCTATATAAGTATGTATTTAAAAGTAGTATATGTAGTATATCAGCTATCTGGTTACCATAACACAAGCTCACTTTGATGCTTAATTTGGAATCCGATTGGCCGTGTGTGAAAAGTGTCCCAGGATATTATAAATGCGACAATAACTCTGTCTGTTTCGCTATTTTTTACTTTACTACTACATATTTACTTATTATGGCGGGTGAAACCGCAGAGTGGTAGCTAGTTAAAAAAAATTGATTATGAAATGCTATGTAAAATTAAACGTAGGTACATATGTGATGAAGTATGAAAAAAGCTTATTCTACTCTATAAAAAGATACCGCAACGTGTTTAAATTCGCACGAACTGGAAGGATCGATGAAGCGGCTAAAGTTCTAGAAAGTCGTAGTAACTTACGAAGGTCAAACCTTTATGTTAGGTACCTACCTGACCTAACCAGCCAATGTAAGGGATTAATTTTATATAACGACTAATGGCTGATATAATTTAGCTGAAAGTTGACCGACACCGTTGTCGGGCGGAATACCTACCTACTTATGATTCCACATTGAAGCATTTATGCAGCTGCAAGTAATTTCAGACTTAACTATATGTCTGAAGGTCAATTTTGCATTGCCGATGTTTGAAAACCGTATACCATTGAGTGAATTCTTCATGGATTCCCATGAATAAATCACCAATTTCCAATGACGTTCTTGATCTGTAACTCACCTTTCCTTGTAGGTATCTAATTAATGCTAGTTCCATATAATTCTTCCTTTTAAAATAAATGTCACCGAGTGACAGGTGTTCGTGTCAATGGGTAATTACCTGCCAATATTTATTATCCTTGGTTGCATTCCAAGCTGCATTTTTGATGTCAAGCCGTGTGATTATTTCTGAAAGGACCTGAAAAGAATGAACACGATTTTTCTCACGAAGTTAAAGTCACGTGCATTTACCTACTGTAGCTATCTAAGTATTGTTAATAGAGCTATAAATAAAGCTTATAATATAATAGTTATCGTGTGACGCCAATAGGTTCAAGTCCCATATAAAATATTATACCCTTCATTTAAAAAATATTGCCACGTACTTATGTGTGTATATGAGCTTCCATTATAGGTTTTGTGCGCATACCACCTTCGAAAAAATTATCACAAACTACAAGTCGTTTATTACACTCCCATGATCCGTTTTACCGATATCGAATTCTTATTTCCGAAACAAAACACTGCGAGTGCATTGTAATTTTATTGTTTACTCTGAATAGACAAAACAATGTTCGGATATGGTGACTCTCTATAAATTTATTGATCGATTTTTTTGCATTTATATTACTCCATACATTACTACCAAACTACCCAGTAAAAAGAGTGATAGTTTTTATTATATGTTTTATTGGCGATGAAAACTGATGTTCCGTGAACTGAATATATCTACCTGCCTATTGCTGTTAGAAATCTGACCTTATAAAAAAAATGCGGTGATGACAAAGATTACTGACAGGGTGCTGTTTAACCTGTGGGTACGGAACCCTGTAACTACAAACATAAACATTGGCAATAACGCTCGCAGTTATCTGAGCCATCAATCAAAATTGCATGTCATCACTATTTCTAATTTATGGTGACATTGAAAACAACTTCGCTTCTAATTATATAGAATGGGCACTTGTATTTATATGTGACACTCGTTTAGTGATGGGATTCTTCCCGGGAAAGAACCCAAAATGGGAAGATTGAGGGAAAGAACCCGAGGAAGATTCCCAAATGGGAAAGTATTCGGGTTTTTTCATTTTTAGCAATGTAACAAATAGGTAATGTGTAGATACATGTATATATCAAATAGTACGTCCTATTTAAGTACTATTACTACTTATTTGAGCTAATTTAACTTTGTTTATTTCCATAATTCAATAAATACGTTATACAGTCTAAGCCGTTTACTGCGACATTTTTTAGAACAATATACCTGTTATATTAACTTATAACAAAGGTCCCGGCTGAATGCTATATGACCGCCTAATCAAAAACATTCCTTTTTCCGACATTGCTATTGACGACATACCTCATTAAACGACCACATTTAACAATTATTTCGGAGAATTAGATCTGTTAATAGTAGAAAATTGTATAAAACTACTGGAACCTATAACTGATACTATTTTCAAACTCGAAGGCAGTGAAATACTTATAAATTAAGTTTATATGGCCTTTAAAGATATTAAGTCCACATTTAATTTTGCATTTCCGGACATCATCATCATCATCAACAGCTTATATACGTCTCCACCGAGGAGCTCGACCCTCCCCTAACACCGAGGGGGTGCAGGCCATAGTCCACCACGCGGGCCTAGTGCGGATTGGCGGACTTCACATGCCTTTAATTGTGACATCTCGGGCATGCAGGTTTCCTCACGATGTTTTCCTTCACCGAAAGCCAGTGGTGTGAATCCGTATGTAAGTTTTTTTTATAAACTCAGAGGTACGGGCCAGGGATTTGAACCGGCACCCTCGTGATCGTGAGTCGGTGCGCTCCCAACTGAGCCACCACGGCTATCCGGACATATCCATTCTAAATGAGCATCACAACCAAGATTTTAAAAATGCTGTAATTAGCTGAACAAATAAATGTTTGACACCCATTCATTATGCTGCATATTTATTGGATCCAAGATAGCAAGGCATTGAATTAGAAGCAGAACACGAAGTGGATGGAGTGTATACACGACGTTAACCAATCGCACAATATTGTCGCTGGTGTTGATTTATCCAATTATAGATCTAAATAGGGTTTATAGAGTAGACCATTTATATTGAAGGATGTCACCGAAATGGACCCAGTAGTTTGGTCGAGAGGACTCTGCAGTTCCAAATTGCTGAGTAGGGTTGCAGTACGGATCCTAACTGCTCCCTGTACTTCAGCAGCCACAGAACGATTGTTTAGCACGCACGTCCATATACATAGTCGCAAAAAAAACAGATTGACTACAGACAGGGCAGCAAAAATACCTTTTATTTCATACAATTGGAACCTGTTTCATAAACACAAAGATCATTACAATGACGATGATGACGAGCCAATATCTACGAGGGCTGCACTAAAAGTATGGGAATGGAATATTTCCACAATTCCTGTCATATTAAAATCTTTTAAATTGAAAACTCTTCGGTTTTAAAAATCGAATACCATTTATTTATTTAACACTAGAAGTGCCGAAACTCATGACCCCCCTAGAACCGCCGCTGTGCCAATTTTGACCCATTATATTTTTTTACAACGTTCATTAACATAAGGCATGAATTATAATTAAAACAATATGTATGTTATTTGAAATTGTATTTATTTATTTATTTAAGTCAAATAATTAACGCTTTTACAAGAAATACGTAACAATTATTTTTTACGTATCAAATAGTTTATTATAGTCATCACAACTAAGATTGTAATTCTAAATGTAATAAATACCAAAAAATCTATTAACTGTTTATTATCAGAATAGCAAATATAACATAAATAATATTCCTTAGCATTACATTTTTTACAGACAGTTTTTAAACATTAGAGACTTCACAGATGACTTGTATATTTGGTCTTGATCTTACATTTTTCAAAATCTCTTCTTCTAATAGGTTTTCTGAAATTTCTGTAGGAATGGCTGTTTTCTATTATTCATGTACTGCGTATACCTAATTTTTCTCCCCAGTTGCAAAAAAAAGTCTCTACGGTTTATTTTGCTAGTGTTAATAAATTTATATAATACCCATGCGTTTATAGCTGCCAAATCAGACAGATCATAAAATGTATGAACTGGCCAACGTCTAGGAGCCGCCTGTACTGTATATTTCCTGCTGATCGAATCGACAACATCCACTCCATGCTTCGTGGTATTGTAGAATAGTATTGTTTCTGGTTTTTTCTTTGAACTAGAACTTATTGTCATTATATCTTGATGCATCCTAAGCATAAGAACAGTTTTATTTGGCTTAGTCTGAGAAACAGTCAATGTTGTGTCACCAGTTTTCAGGAGACACGACTTGTATAATTCTTCTTTAGCAGTTTTATGGCAATAGGTATTTCTCTTCGAATTCCATTTACAGTGCCTACGATACTAGTGTTTTTAGACTTCAAATATTCCGCTAATAAAAGAGTTAAAAAAATTGTCTCAAGGCACATTCTTACCTTTGTTGGTGTAAAGTTCCATCATTTTCTGTACCACCTAGTCCCCTAAACGAAAGATGATCACAAACCTAATGATGGCATTAGGTTTGTGATCATCTTTCCCAAGGTCAGTAGACGTATTTATTAGGTATATACTTTGTCAACAACGATCCAAAACTTTTGGCCATACTTATCTGACTTTGAGCTCAAGAACTGGGTAAATTGGCAACGGCATTTAGATAGAAACTTTTGAATGAAACTCTTTTGTAACTCGTAGTCGTCATCAGAATATCCCAAAGGCTTGCCATTTGATTTGTCCTCTAGAATATCATTCAAACAGGATGCAATTTTCTGCGCTTTCAATATTCTGCTACTTTGACTAGACATTACTATAATAGTACAAGAGTTATGCGTTTGTAAAACAAAAACATGCACTTTTTACACAAAGCGACGAAGAAGTGAATAGAAACAATGCTCAACTGTTTATTCACCCCTCCACCCGCGTAATTAGCCACTATGCGTCGAATTATTCCTTAGAAATTAGGCGGGACAAAAATGACCCAGCGGCAGTTCTAGGTAAATAGCAAATTATTTTATTTACATTTGTTTTTATTCAATAGAAAACATATTGAATTTAATAAATACAATAAATTATTAAAAGTCAAAAAGTATCACGGCCTTGAGTAGAAAAAATAAAAAGTTACAGACGACGAAACTTGCGGGTGGGTCAAAAATGGAACGATGGCGCTTCTAGTGTTAAAAAACGATTCTCGGTCTTGTCACAAGGTTTTGTCAAACTTGTTTAGTCGTTGAGAAAATGGAGAAAATGGACTCGAGAAAAATCAAGAACGATGATTTATGACTTTCGAAGTGGTTTAACACAAAAACAGTGTATTGACTGGATGATTTCTGCATTTGGTGATGAAGCCCCATCCAAAACCACAATTCATCGCTGGTTTGCTGAATTTCAACGTGAACGTATCAAGTTCAGTGATGATCCTCGTCAAGGTCGTCCAAAAACTGCAGTCACCCAAGAAAACGTTGATGCTGTGCGTTGAAGAAGATCGACATGTGATATACCACGAAATTCAGGCAACTTTAGATAATGAGATGAGTCAAATACAAATAATCTTGCATGAACAATTAGGTGTAAAATATTTGTTTTCCCGATGGATACCGCATTCGCTCTATAAAGAGCAAAAAGCGGCTCGTGTTACTTGGTGCGTCAGAACTTTCGAAAGACACGCAGGATCCTCAAATGCTATATAAAACATCGCATCAGGTGACGAATCCTGGATATACGCGTACGAACCCGAAACAAAAACCAGTCTCGAGTTTGAGTGTTCGAAAATGAGTAAAGCCAACAAAAATTGTTCGTTCACGGAGTGTTGCAAAAAAATGGTGGCTACGTTTGTCTCCAAAACTGGCCATGTTGCGACTATTCCTCTTGAGGGAAAAAGAACGGTAAATGCAGAACGGTATGCTAGCATTTATTTGCCACAGTTCGTTTCTGAACTCCGTCCTCAGTTTTTTCGATGGACCAAGCTGCGGCTCAGCATCTGATCAGCTTTCTGAATTGAACATCAGTGTGAGAACTGGAGAAGGAAGGGGTGTTAATGTCGGCGGTTCATCGTCAAAGTCATTTTTATTTATTCATTCTGAGAGCCCCATTACGTTGCTCTTAGTCTCTCCAGAACAATAAAAGCACACTGCAGAACATTTCAGCACTGCTTTTCAACATCCACACATCGCTCCACAGAAAGAAACGGTTTGCTCGAGTTTCTGAACATTTTCACTTATAACTTTTTCATTTATAGTTCTACGACAAAAAGTTACTGAACCAAAGTTGTAGAGAATTTAATTTGCAACAAAAAATGTTACCAATTTTTTTTAATCAAATGAATAGTTTAAGAGATATATCGTATAAACCATTTCAATTGAAAAAACCCGTCTATTGGGTTTCTTCCCACATAAACACCCGGTTCTTTCCCATTTGGGAATTAACCCGGGTTTATTCCTTTCGGGTTTATTCCCACCGCCCATCTCTACACTCGTTTAACAACATATTTATCCGTCGAAACACTATAATTGGTTAGTTATTATCAATGCATTTCATAGTAATCCTGACTTAAATCATGTTGTTAATAAATTATTTTCTAAGGTTAAGTCAAGACCGCCGACATATGTTTATATTATATAATATTTAAATCATTATATTATTCCACTTCCCTACTACTAATAAAAATAAACACATATTTTTTCTAAATATAAAGAACCTAAATATTACATACCTACCTAACTTACGTACTTTTATCTCGATATCAAAATGAAATAATATATGACGAAATCAATGAGACAACGAATTATTAGTAACGAATTTGAAAGGTATATATATAGGTACGGATGACGGTCAAAATTGTGGAAACACTTAGTCCCTTTTTAATATAAACAACGGTCGTATTAACTTTTGCGCTTTTTGTGAATGTTAACTAAGTCTATTGTATACCATCGTCTGTCACTCTCGTTCATATAAACAGTTTTTATGACAATTTCAATTGGAATGTTATTCTATTTACCTACACTTAATAACGTTTAAAGCATCCTTATGAATAGTATAAAAATACGTACAGTTTCAAGGGGTGTATTCCAATGACAGCTGTCAGTTGGTCAAGCAACATAGGCTCCTTGATTTTTATTGAAAATCAATTAATAAAGTTATTGTTAGTGTCTAAAATCATAATCATTATATAGCATAAGTTGTAGTGTTTAAGTGCAAATGTTATTTTTGTAATACGGATACTCTAAGTGTTAAAAATTGATTGAACACAATCCCGGTACCAGTGAACGACAACATTCGACCAGTGACTTTTTAAAACTATTAACGGATGTGTAAAAAAGTGCTATCATAAATAGACTTTTACCGTGATACCTAAATCTGACAGGATTATAGAATCAATAAACAATTACAACATTACATTCCTAATTAATTTATTAGTGTGGCGGTTGGACATAAAATCATCAACATCGTCATACCTACTTAAGTAGTTATAAAATCATTTTGGCGAATGTGATCAATAAATTCACCCGGCACCCTGTATACTAAACAGCTCAGTTTGTAAGAACTCGAGTCAACTTCGCTGGATCGGAACGACACCACGTTCGAGCCTTGGCCAGGGAAGTAATTTTCGTTTGTAAAATTTATTTGTTTGTTCTTTTCATAGTAGTATTTGTTATGAGTCGTAGTTTTGATTATTCACATTTGTAGTCATAATTTAGATACGTACTTAGTAAATTATAGTATACGCGCTTGTATTACATGCACATAAAATATTTGTTGAAACCTATTAAATAACAAATCTCTAATTTCTTACATTCTATCTACATATAAATAAATCATTCATATTTTATTTTTTATTTGCACTATTCTATTATTAATCTACTTAACTTTTCTGACTGATTTTATTTTATTTTCCCTTTATCTATTGTCTAGTTTATTTAATAGGTAGATATTTCTATATATATTAACGTATTGTGTTTTCTTATTTTCACGCTCGCCTGCCCTCTAATCGCCGAGCCAAAAATGCTGACGCGCAAGGCTACAGCTATCGACATGGAGAACAAGCTGAAAGTTGCACTGCAGGAACTGAAGAAGTCTCAGGACCTCTGCAACCGGCTTTTGAGGGAGCGGGACGAGAGTGAGGAAGAAATCAACAATATTCTTGAAAAAAACGCGAAACAAAAATTAGAATTAAAATCATTTCATTCTAAGTATGCGGACGTTGTGGATAGGTGTAATCGACTCCAGGCAGATGTTGATTCGTTTAGTGAGTGTAGCGATACTCATGTAAGGGCTCTGAGTCGCATCACTGAGCTCGAGCTCAACCTAAATGAGGCACATAGGTCTATTAGACAACTAGAGGCTGCCAATTTTGCCCGAGAAAGTGACACTACTCGGAGCCTGTATGAGGAGCTACTCGGCACTCGTGTAGATAAGGTATCTGAGGAATTCCCGTCCACTATCGATTTGACGTCTGACAATGAAGGTAGTCCTTATGTTAGTTCGTCTTATAATAGGTCTAATATTCACATTAATAGCCAAAGATCATTTAAAAAGTACATTAAATTCAATAAGATCATCAAAAAGACACAAAAACTTTTGAAAAAACAAAAAATTGTAAGAAACCTAAATTCGTTATTAAGAAATGAACGTTTTAGCTTAAAGTGCCAATTAAAAACAAGCCAGATTAAAATAAAGCAAAACAAGGATATTTACGATATTAATACTATACGCCTACTTGAAAAAATTGATTATCTTAAAGAAAACTTAGAAAATATTAACGCGAAATATGTTAACGCTCAACAACAAATCAGCGAGCACATCCTAGCGACAGACGAGCTAATTAGGTTAGGAGAATATAATAAGGAGCGTCTCGACTCCATCGCAAATAACCACTGCAGCTGCTTAACTACAAACCCTACTTTAGGTGCACAGGCGGTATTAGATAGTAATAAGGATAGCACCGTTAATATAAACTCAGAATCACACAGTAGGCAAACAATTGTTATAAGTGATAATATTGGAAAAGACTTGGGCCCTATTCTCAATAATTTAATCAATGAACGGTCGTTGAATAAATGTTACCCAGGAGCGTCTTATGAGCAGTTAGTTAATAAAATATATTCACATGACCTACATCAAAATACCACTGTTATCATTTTATGCGGAGATAGTTTAAATATTAATAAAAAGGATATAATAAACAGTTTTGATAAGTTGCTTGACCTACGGAATCAGTTTAAATGTAAAATTGTCATGTGTGCTTTTCCTTATTCTTGTTCATTATCTCAAGAACAGAACACGCACATACATAACCTTAATATGACTATGTATAATTTATATAATCGTCATAGTGACGGCATGTTTTATTTCGATATGAACAATGTTATTTCTAATTTTAAGTTGACAAGAGATACTCTCTATCTGCCACTTAAGTTTAAGCGACAAATTGCTACATTGTTAGCCGGTAATATACACATATATAACCAAACCAATATCTTGGTTGGACACACTATTGCGCCTGATGTTATTGATGTTAACCAGGCATCCGGGGAGGATTTTCAAGTACGACAAAGACTAAGCCCAACCATTTAAATATTGTACATCAAAATATACAGGGCTTAGCTGGTAAAGAACTAGAGATAGAATTGTTCCTTGAATACCATAAGGTTAATATTTTTTGTGTTACTGAACACTGGTTAAAGAACCATGAGCTATTGCTCAATATTCCTAATTTTAAGTTGATGAGTTCGTTCGTTAGAAGATCGGCGATACACGGTGGTAGCCTAATTTTTATATCTAATCATGTCAAATGTAAGAATCGCCAAGATATTGTAGATTTATCAATCGAACGTACTGTGGAATTGTCATGTGTAGAACTTGATAGATTTGTTATAGTTTGTGTGTACCGTCCTCCTCTTAGTGATTTTAGTAGGTTTGAACTAGTTATAGAAGACGCTCTTAAGAAAGCTCAAACTAAAAATAAATCCTTAATAGTATGTGGGGATTTTAACGTAAACCTGTTGATAGACTCGCCTACATCAGTAAGGTTGATCACTTTGTTTAAATCATTTAATCTATCCCATTTATTTGAAGAGCCAACTAGAATTACGGCAACCACTGCCACATGCCTAGATAATGTGTTTTGCAACTGTGATGTATTTGAAAAATGTATTATTAGTGAGCTAACTTCAGATCATTGTGGTCAAAAGGTAGTTTTATTAAATGAAGGAAATAACATTCCGCACAAAATAACATGTAGGCCTATTACTTTAAATAGAATGACGCGATTTCAATTCAATGTAAATAAAAATATTGCTTCGATTGACATGTCACATGCGGAACCAGATAGACTTTATGAAGAACTTTTTAATTTTATTAGGAAAGAATTTGATAATAGTTTTAAACCTAGGACCTTAAATAAAAATAACCAGATCAAGTTTAACGATTGGGCGACGGCTGGAATTTATAAAAGTAGAACTAGGTTGTATGAGCTGTATGGTATGAAGAAGTTTAATCAAAATGTTAGTTTCATTGAGTATGTTAAAAATTATTCTAAAATATTTAAAAAAGTTTGCGCTCTTGCTAAATCAATTTATTTGAGAAACAAAATCAACCAAGCTACCAACAAAGTAAAAGCTACTTGGAATATTATTAACTCTCAAACAGGTAAATCTAAGCATAAAATGCGTATTGAGTTAAATACTAACAATAAACTTATTAGAGATGATGGTCAAATAGCAGAAGCTTTTAATAACTTCTTTAGGGACATACCTGTAGCTACAACTAGCTCCTTAAATTCTTCACCTGTAAATGCTGACGCAATTTTGAGAAATCATGTATCCGAGTGCCATGAGCTATTTAAGTTTAAGCATATTACGTCCAATGAAATAGTGAAAACGTTCAAAAATTTAAAAATTAAACGCACTGGTGATTTGTGGGACATATCTGTTGCTGTATTGCGGGGTATTGTGGAACCTATTGCTCCTCATTTAGCTTTTATTTTCAACAGATGTGTCGATTTAGGTACTTTTCCGGATTTGATGAAACATAGTAAAGTAATACCTTTATTTAAAACTGGAGATTCTAGTGATCCTTCAAATTACAGGCCTGTTTCCATTTTGCCAGTCTTAAGTAAAATATTTGAAAAGATAATATTAGTACAACTACTTTCTCATTTTAATTTCAATAAAATTTTACACGGGGAACAATATGGCTTCACCAAGGGTCGTTCTACGATTGACGCTGGGGTAGCTCTCTTAAAGAGTATTTTTGATGCTTGGGAAAAATCACAAAATGTTATAGGAGTGTTTTGTGATCTTTCTAAAGCCTTTGATTGTGTTGATCATGAGACACTATTGCGTAAGTTAAAATATTACGGGGTAAAAGGCATTGCACTTGATCTGATGAAATCTTATCTTAGCCAAAGAATCCAAAGAGTTGATGTAAATGGGGCTAAGTCATCTGGTTCTTCTATGCGTATGGGTGTACCACAGGGCTCAATTCTAGGTCCATTCTTATTTTTAATTTATATTAACGACCTCCCTTTTTATGTAAAAAATACCTGTGGAATTGTACTGTTTGCTGTTGACACCTCACTGATTTTTAGTGTTGATAGACTTAAATCCAACTATGACGATGTAAATTGTGCATTGGCCCGGGTATTAAAATGGTTTACTGTAAATAACCTAGTTTTAAATGCGAAAAAAACAAAATGCGTTAAATTTGCGTTACCTAATGTAAAAAAAGTAGGTTGTAATCTTATGCTAAATAATGAAGTTTTGAATCTTGTTGAATCAACAGTATTTTTAGGGATTACTCTTGACTCGAAACTTCAATGGGGCACCCAAATTTCTACACTTGCGGGAAAGCTCAGTTCGGCAGCTTACGCAGTTAGGAAAATTAGACAGCTTACAGATGTAGATACGGCTAGACTAGTATATTTTAGTTACTTTCATAGTGTTATGTCCTATGGTATTCTACTGTGGGGCAAAGGTGCGGATATAGAAACTATTTTTATTTTACAAAAGAGAGCGGTACGAGCTATTTACAATTTAGGCTCTCGTACGTCCCTCAGAGATAAGTTTCATGAAATCGGCATACTCACAGTTGCATCACAGTATATATATGCAAACATATTATTTGTTCATCATAACATTAGTAGTTTCATTAAAAACAGTGATTTGCACTCCCTCAATACAAGAAATAAGCACAAACTTGTGACCTCTGCTTATAGACTCCAAAAGGTGCAAGGTTCATTTTTAGGACTGTGTGCACGCTTCTATAACAAAATCCCTATATCAATTGTAAATTTGCCTTCGCAAAAATTTAAGGACCATATCAAAGCCGTATTAATAAAAAGGGCTTACTATAATATAAATGAATATTTAAATGATAATAATGCTTGGTTGTAGATTTATTTAACTTGTATACATTTATGCTTATACTCATACTGTAAATTACCTAATATAAGTATGTTAATAGTCTCGCTGATAACATTGGGTGTGTGTGTTTCGTTTATTAATTGATAATTATGTTTTGTAGCAGGCTTGGGTTAGTCATGCTCACTTAAAAGTCTTTGCTTGCGGCGGCGTCGTGTGACGGGTCGCTCACTTCCCTAAAATATGGCGAAGAGGGCGATGGCTGCCACATGCGTCATGCTTGTGAACAGGTGCTGCTTGTGGGGACTGGTCTGCTCAAGTTTGTTTTTGTTTTTATGAATATTCACTTTATTTTATGTTTTTTTTTTCTTTTATGTCATTCCCTACCACGCAGATATTGTCAGTGAGACTACTTCATTGAAATGTATTTTAATCTAAGTTTATTTTAAAAAGAGTAATTGCTGAGTTTATTGCCGGCTCTTCTCAGCAAAACCAACCTTCCGAACCGAGCGTTAGAGTCTGACTATTCATAAGTGCTTTGCATATTGGCCTATTTGAATAAAAATATTTTTGATTTTGATTTTGAATGAAATGCGCCGAGGATGTCCCCAGCGCAACCCACTCGAGTTATTTTTAGTTTGTGCTTAGTTGGCTTGATCACTTGTTTTATCTCCTCCCAAGACGTCTTTACATAAGACTTCAGATCGCTTTGCAAGTCTTCGACACTGAGATTATTTTCGCTTTTACTTTTGTGCAAACTATCTTTATTTCCTGAATTCAAACAGTCCGTCGACTTAGATAGGACTATGTTGGTTTGATCATCTCGGGTGTACGACTCCATTGATCTACTGCCAAACCTTTTGTTTTCTTTCAGCTCGTGTATCATCTTGGAGGCAGTCTCATATTTTTCCTTTTCCAAAACGAATTTGGCGATCTTACTGCTTTTCTTTAATAAGTCTTCGTATTCATTTTGCGGAACAGTTACTATGAACAATGCACCGGTCATGTTGATAACGTGAGATGAGAAACAATAAATTTTCTTTACCTTTTCTACAGAGTTTGGTTCTAATACAGCTGTAAGATCACTGTGCGTACCTACTCGTTGACGTCTGATTCAAACTGAATAGAAATGTCGCTGCATTGCGACCCTTGCCTTGCTTGCTGCTTGATAGGTAGGTACTATTGTTTAACGACATTTCGAAATGTCTTCAATATCGCGCCGAGGAAAATTGTACAACAATTGACTTCCGTTGCTTTGTGCAAATATCTAGAAAATTGTGTAACTCGTTCGGATCATTGTAAAACCCTTTTCTTTCTTTAATACTGTATAAAATCCTTACAGTTTGTGTTGGTAGTTATATATACTTATAATTAATTACGTCTATGATTATCGGGGAATTTATTTTGATTGTTTTCTCAATAATAATATAATGTGTCAATTAAAAATATTCGGTGTATGCAAGTTTATTACATAGTTTGGATATTAACTTAATCAAAAAGTGCACCGTAATTTCGGAACTCTCCTGGAATCGTCGATAAAGTCTATGTATCATACATTGACTGTTCGAGGCGCGCATAGTGGAAGACAGCAGTCGTGGAATCGTCAATATAATGAAACATAGAAAAAAAAATAAAAAAAATACCGGCCGAATTGAGAACCTCCTCCTTCTTTTCGGGAAGTCGGTTAAAAATTTGCTTGTTTGCCGATAGCGTGAATGTTACATTTTGATCAGTTATGGGTGGTCTTGATTTCAGTTTTTTTATTGGATATTAATGTACACATGACATAAACGCCTATGGAGATCGCAATTATAATAACAAAAGCGTTGCCAATGCGTTGTAGAACTTTTGCACCATCTCATACTAATTTCTAAATACCACTCAGTTTTTCAAATAAACTAACTAAGTACATTGGTAATTTGGTACCCGCTGTTTCACATGTTTGATTTGGGTATCCTGAAATACATATGTAGCATAAATAAATGATCAAGTTATGAGTATTTATATAGCTAATTCTCTATTGCTCACAATTGCTGTTAAATACAAATTAGCCGTTGTTGCATGAAAGATTATCTGACATTCATACGTCCTCACAAGCTTTTGCATTTACAATATTACTTAGTATTTAAATATCGAATATGTATTGATATTTATAAGTTGGTAATATATAAAGATCTGATCATCTTATTGTCTAGACCTGTCTCGGTAAATGTTATGGGTCAAAATATAGCCGTCAGCGCAGACGGTTAGAGCACAGCGATGCGACTAATACGATGATTATTGAAACTCGACTTTATTTTCTTGAAATATGGCTGAAATTCATTAGACCGTATCACTGAGTGACCGTGTGCGTTTTAGATTCTGGAGTCTATTTATGGTAATTTCAACTGTATGTCAATGGGGACAAAGTTGAGGGCGCGCTACGCTGCCAACTGAGTGTGTGTGGTGACCCTAAGTATCGCGCAGCCGTAGCGAAACGCGACGCGACGGGCACGCGGAGGGCGAGGGCGAGGGCGGAGGGCGGCGGAGGGCGAGGGCGGCGCAGGGCGGGCGGCTCGTCTGCTCCCAGCAGTCGCGGCGCAGCCTGCCGCCAGCGCGAACCACGCGCCCCTCTCCGCGATAATAGATCAATACCGGGTTAACCTACAACAAATACTTAAAAATCTCTCAAAACCGAACAATCGGACAGCTCAACCCTTCCATCTGTTCATTTTAAAGTGGGTATCGTTACCGTCGTGATGCTGAACGCTACTGTCAACACCATAAAACATGGCCACCATCGAAAACACATGATCGTTAATAGCGTTTAATGCAACGTGAGCTATTCTCGGTCACCTCACCGATTAATGTTAACGTGTTCGACGTTCGTACGTATTTATGATTATTTTATGTTATCTCGTAGCGTACCGTTACGTAAAAGGTACGCGGGTGGCGTTACGAAATCGATAAATTATTAAATGTTGTATGAAACATTTTGATCGCAGTGTCTCGTTGTGGTCCCGAATTGCTATTTTATCGCCATTTGACCAATCATTATTGCTAAGTCTGTTTCGATGGGTATCATTGTCTATGATTTGATTGATTGACGGTTTTCTGAATGAGAGTAGGTAGTCGGTATCGGATATCCGCTGTTGACAGGTGATTTATTTAATCGAATATTGATAGTAGTAGGTAACAGATTTTACTGAAAAAATTGTGGCGTTATATAACTAAGATATCCTTGTTGTGACGTAAGTGTCATGAGCACAGTAGGTATGATCTGGCAAACATGATGCGTGAATCTCAGACATTTTCAAACCAATGCATGATAAAAGATGAAGAAAATAGTCTTTGCAGAATCATCAGACCCATGATTTTAAATACTCGTCGATGTAAATCAATTTAACGTTTATTTTTAACCGTATCTATAACAAAATGTATTAATGTTTGACATAATTTATCAGCCAAATAAACATTTTGTGATCCGATAGGTACTTTATATCCATTATTTGATTATAGCTTTATTTTTACTGTATATTTACCAAAAATAAACCTTTTATCATAAGCTTTTATACTTGGGTTTAAGCGTAGGTGGCCTCTTGGTCTATAATTATCAATTCTAGGTACAAATTAATAAATAGGTTGATCAATAATTTATGAAAATGTCTAGACAAACATTACTAACGGCGGCTTGCGATTTACGATTTGGAATTATTTTTGGTCAAAAGTTACGATTGTATATTGGAGTAGGTATGTTTTTTGGTTTATTTCGGGAACTTGGGGCTCACGTCAAAAAGTTAAATTACTTACTTGTGTTTAACCATAATCCGGGTACGCAATACACAAGCATGAAGACAGTCGGTAACTATATTGTCTTGTACGTAATATAAAGAAATAGAAAAAACAACACAAAGATTATACCTAAGCTTAATGGCGCTGCCTTTATGGATAGGCACCGAGTAACTTATAAACAAAGCGTTTTAACATTCGTAACTGTTTTTGCATTCAGATCCGTCAGTTCTATTGTGATCATGTTAAATAGAGTAATTTTATGTATATTTCATTGCTAATAGACTTATTCAAATCGTTACTGAGAATAGTGTTCGAAGATAGATAGATTCTGAGATCACTGATATACTTCCGCCAGTAAAAATTATAACATTTGCGCTACCTACTTATGATGTAGGAGGTATTGATTTGTTAAATAGGTACGTAGCAAACAGTTTTCAAGTTCACATTTCTCAAGCTAAGATAAGATAGTTACTTAATGTTTTTTGCAAATCAGAAATAGAATCAATTCATGTGGATAAAAACAAGTCTAATAAATTTTATTACAACAAATACTATATTATTTGCCTTATATTATTATACCTGACTCATTGATTTTTATTAGTGAATCGATGGGTAATAACGATATAATCAACGTCTTTCTGGAAGGTAAACAGAATTTGCTCAACATCGTATTTTATTTGATACTATATGTGAGCTTGGAACTGTTACGATGCCAACTAATAGTATTTGGGTACTTCGTGTGATGTTTCATAGTGTAAACGATCCTATTTGTACAAATTAGTTGACCTTATTCCCGTTTGAAGGATAACACAACGTTAATATAGATCCGTTGGGTAAGTTTGTTTCTGTATGTGGATCTCATCGCTATAACAATAATATTCCTTAACCTTTTAGTTTGTGAGACTGACAGTTTCTTTAAAGAGAACTGGGTCACGGTACGGCCTTGTTAAATGTTAGGGGCAAATCTAGTAAAGGAAACTAAACTTTACCTGTTATTCTCTTTTTTCTAAATTCTTGCAAATTGGTCATACCTATATGTACCTACTTAGTAATGAAAATTTTAGTTTCTCTGAGTTTGTATTATTCAATTCATTACGTGAAAATTCCTTAAATAATGGAGTGATATTGATGAAGATTGTTCATTAAAGTATTTCTTGACGGTCGTGCTTTAATAACGTTAATACCTATAGTATTTGTCATGAATTCTACTTACAAGAGGGATAATATATAAATCCATGGATATATGGAAAGAAAAATATTTGCGTAGGTGCATTGTCGTTAAAAAAAGTCGATCCAATACTACTTACCTACTACAAGTCGTAGTACGGTCAAATATTGATATGGCGTTCTGTTTCTTTGAAGACACCTTCTTGAAGAATAAGCCACCTTTAATTCACCGCAGGTGAACTTAAGACCATGTTCCAATTGGACCTAGTTATTCTACCTACCTTTTACCACCAACATAGCTATAATGATAATGACAAAGTTAGCGCGCAATGAATTTGTCTAAACAATAAGATATAAACAATCGTTAGAATCAATCGTGCTACCTAACCCTGAGGTTGTTGTAAACAATAAATTTAAAGTTTTATATTCAAGAGCTTGCATTTTATTAAAGATCTCGTGTGGCTTTTAATAACATATTTTATTTTATTCTTATTATTATTAAGGGCTCCTGTTATATTTTTCAGTTATTATATGTCAATCTAATATTGTTCATTTTAAAGTGTTTTCTTTTACACGTTGAATTAATGATAAATATGGATACGGAGCCCTTTATCTAAATAACTACCCAGCACCTTTCTGAATAGACATAATACAGAAAGGTTTTATATATAACCAGTGGCTCCCCGCGGTTTCACCCGCGTACCCGGGAGATCTTCCATTTTCCCGGGATAAAAAGTAGCATATGTCCTTGCTCAGGCTCTAGAGTATCTGTGTACCAAATTTCATTTAAATCGGTTCAGTAGTTTTAGCGTGAAAGCGAGATAGACAGACAGATAGACAGAGTTACTTTCGCATTTATAATATTAGTATAGATAGTATAGATACTACTTATGTTTTTCTATGGTTATATTTAGATTTGGCAATTTATTTGGTTGACGTCATACAATATTCACTTATCTCATATTCATTAGTTTTCCTTATAAATAATTCATATAACCTGATTTGCTTGTATTGTATTAGAAAATAGTGCGTCAGACGTTTACGTCACTCCATTGTGTTAAGATCTATCTTCAGCTTAGCCTAGATATTATACTGCAAACTAATTATATTCTAACCCTTCGTTAAGTGGATATTAATCTACATTCAATTATGGGTCGATGCTGTGGGTCTTTATAATGTTTTGTTTAACATAACCAAACAGCCGCGGTGGCTCAGTTGGGAACGCACCGACTCACGATCATGAGGGTGCCGGTTCAAATCCCTGGCCCGTACCTCTGAGTTTATAAAAACGTACGGATTCACACCACTGGCTTTCGGTGAAGGAAAACATCGTGAGGAAACCTGCATGCCTGAGATGTCACAGTTAAAGGCATGTGAAGTCCGCCAATCCGCACTAGGCCCGCGTGGTGGACTACGGCCTAAACCCCCTCGATGTTAGGGGAGGCTCGAGCTCCTCGGTGGAGACGTGTATGAGCTGTTGATGATGATGATGAATACCTATGAGGAAACACCCTCGTTTAATTATTTTCAGTCACAATAGTAGGCCCCTGTTTTAAACACAAGAGACGAATAAATTGATTCATTTAAACATTTCTCAGGTCAAAGGTCACTCTAATAACTGAATATACCCAACTATGTCGTCCTAGTTAGTGAATCTCTCAACAATCTCTACAAATTCTGAATACTAATGGCTCCCCGCGGTTTCACTCCCATTCTCGGGGATCTTCTATTTTCCTGGGATAAAAAGTCCCCTTTGTGTTAATCCTGGCTATAAACTCTATCTGTGTACCAAATTTCATCCAAATCCGTTTTGTAGCTTTTGCGTGAAAGAGGAACAAACGTCCATACATACAAACGTTCACGTTTATAATATTTGTAGGAAGAAGAAGCTGAACCTCTCACGTGATTGCATAGAAGCCTAGAGAGACAGAGCAGGCCATGGTGATTCTAATCACACCCATGTTTATTTAGTAGATAGACTTAGCTTAGTAAGCACTCTGAAGCTCACGATCAATGTTAGTGCTGCTATAAACTTTATATTGTGCGATGTGAACGACCACAGTGTAGATAGACGTCTGGCTTCTGGGTCGTCGCACTATGATAATTTTATACTTTGCATAAGGCTTGAAGATACTCTATGATTTTCCAACAAATATCTATTGATGCACTTTAGTATCTAAATTTAACGTGGCAATAACCAGATGCAGAATAAAGTGCATAATAATGTAAAGGAAGATGATGATGGTAGCATGAAACTTTATGGCTAAAAATCTGTTATATTTTAAAGTTTTATAATAAAATATTTCTGCTGTTAATTGAAGTAAAATATAATGAATAATCTTGTACATACACGTGTATAGGTACTTCGAAACCGGTCTTCTGCACCGTCCGTCCAATATCCTCCTCACGGAAACTAATTCTCTGAATTGCGAAATTTTACTGAACAGAGATTGCAGGAATATTTTTCTCGGCTTTTAGATACGTCCGAACTCCGAGCCCCCAGTCCCTACATTATTAAATTATATTAACAAAAATAGAAGCATGTTTTCTTAACATCACGTATACTTACTCAAAGCTTTAGGTAATGAAGGGAACATGAATAATAAAGTAATTTTAAACATCATAGCACGTTATACTATACCTGCATATACCTGCTATCTTTTTATTAAAGATCGCAATAGAAGCGAAATTTTCATGAAATGGAATAAATTACATTGCTATCTTTTATTTTAGTATATGACATTTTCAACAAGATCCTCTCAGAGAGATGTTATATCGGCAATAAAGCGGGTTCATTGCCACCAGACACTGCCACCCCCTTGCAACTTGCAACCCCCGTCAGAGACCGTTAGGTAATACCGAATCGCTACGTGTACCTATCGAAGTGGAACCTGTAGTTATGTTTAGGTAGCTATAGGTAGGTACCTAAAATGTATCACGTCTAAACGTCAAATCAATTGATAAATCTTTATAAGTATTTTTTACTTCTTCCCCTAACTAACCGTCATTTGGTTTTGTTTATTCATTGTGCAATGTCCCAAAACCATATAATTATTATTTATAAATATTTCAACATTCAAAAAAATCTGGGTCAATTCATAACTTAAGGAAAAAAAAAAAAACTTAAGTATCATGAGTATTAATTATTTTCAAAAAATTTGAAAAATATCATGATTCTTTTCCTATATATTTAGCTAACTCGATTTTATAAATGACGTTAAATAAGAAAACGGTTTACTCACATTTTCACAAAATTGCTTTGAAAGTATATTTTCTAGCATATTCTGTAGTATGTCCTAACTATACTACTTACTTGTTATACCTATATTTATGAGAAAACAAGTTAGTTTGTACCCTAGTTATTGTTGTGATGAGCAACGGAGATCTGCAAGCTATATATCATCGCTTTTATACTACCCGTGGGTGATTTGTGGCTTCGTCAGCTCGCAGGAGACACAATCGGTTTATAAAGATTGATGATATAAGCTCTTTTTACTAAAATATTATAAGTATTATCCGTAGTATAAAAGGGAAGTCTTGTACCGGTAGAATATTTATCATGTTACCGAAGATTTCTCCAGGGAGCTCAAACTTCAATTTATTGTTTTCATTCATCAAAATTATTAGGTATCCTTATTTATTTATCGAAACTACGGTTCTCATACATTTTAATTTTAGTAAAGTATGGTACCTACTTAGGTAGATATAGGTATTATCTTTCAGTCTGAATGATTTAAAGTTATTTCTAGTCAAGGATTTATGGTTGATGTGAGAAACGGCCATGACATACTTGCCGAAACCAAAGTACCTTTATACTCAGGCATAAATTACGATATACGAGTATTTGTGCATTCTTCTCGAAATTTCAGTTGCTATTTTCTTGGAAAATCTGCATGCTGTTAAAATACCCACAAAATCAGCTTTATCTCCTAGACTATTGTATCACATGCTTTCTATCTGCATGAATACCCAATCAAATGAATCGATTCAATAGTTTGTAAAATGGAATGGGATTGTCTATGCTACGACGACTCTCGATTCCAGCGGTCGAGCGGACAGTAAATGGGAAATACCAATGACTGAGTTTATGTACATCGTTTTATATTTAGACTTGGAATGGAGTAGAGTTCCAATACAATTTTATGACGTTGATTGATGAATAGCTATGAATAATGGCGGTCCAACTTGCCTGAAAATGCATTTTCCAATCAATAGAGTTGTAGTAGGTACCTAAATAAACCAAACGCTATTTTATTTATCACAATTTCTACATTATAATTTCTATAAAAATATGTAGGTATGTGTTTCTAAACCTATTTAACTTTATCAGAATTTAAATGACATTAAATTACATATTACAATGTTTAGTTAAAGTGCTGAGTCAATATAAATTTACCCTTATCGCATTAAGTATATACCTATTGTTGTTATTCTACATAATAAATAACAAGGATTTTTGCTATTACCAACGTTCAAATCGACGCAATTCTACGTATATTAACAGTTTGAATGAAAAAATTGGTTGCCTGTAAAGTCGGTATACGGGCGAAAGTTTTACGTGACAACGACGCAAGGGACGCGTGCCTTTCACTTTTTATGTCTGTCTCTCTCGCTCTTAGGCGGGCTAACCATGCCCGAGTGGAAGAGACGCGTGCCTCTCACTCGCTCTCATTGTGAGCGCATAACGTGAGCGGAGCGTAACGTAGTTTCTTGAAGTGTCACCCGGCAAACCAATTTATAAGACGTTGTCACGTCAAAAACATTTGGTTTTATAAGATTTTTTAGCTTTAGAAATCGCTCAAAGTATATTTTGCTGGCTTCATAACAAACAAAATTTTGTTTCGTAAATTCGAAGTAACAACAACAGTTTTTCTGCTTCGAAGTAAAGTTCGCTGTGAGCAGCTTCAGGCAATTCATAAGTTACAAAGAAGTAAAAAAAATATTTGGCCTAATGTATGTACCTATGTCTTTTCTTGATTTCTTTCATGTTATTGTAAGAGCTCCTTTGATATTCAAGCTCTATTCGTACCGAGAGAAAAATGGAATAAAGTCTCTCATAATACAGAAATACCGAGATCAATATAACTTTCATATGTGTAATGTGAAGAAACATATGATTTGTTGCTGTTATTTCTAATTGGACGCATTGCCACATCGACACGGATTGTATTTAATTTAATAGGACTATACTTTAAACTCACTTTGTCGGTACCTAAGTTTGGCTTGGAAAGCGTATCAATTCTGATATAGGGAAACAAAATAAAATTACTTTTTTTATTTGCCCACATTTCATGAGTCCGTAAATAATATATACGGTCACACCTGTCTTTCAACGGCATTATGGACCATTAAAATCCTCCCCTATATTTTCCATTTGAATAATAATTTGAAATTGAAGTATCGCTATCCGAACATATACTTTACGATCACATTCGGCCGGGCCAAAGGCTTTTACTAGATAGCGCGAAATCAAAGATGGTTTAAATGAGTAGACACATATTAACTACTATAGTTCTATTACCTAGTAAATGAGCCCCTATCTATTTAAATAAATTTAAATAGCTAAATATGTTGCTAAGCACAAAAATCAAGAACGGTTGGATCAATTTGGTCTCATTCTGTGTATTCTGAATAAGGTTCTTATAAAAAAACCATATTGATTCCCGGGATTGTGGGTGAAACGGTCGGGCGGAAGTTTAATAAAGATATTATAATAATATCCATAGAATTATTGAATTATCATGATTTATATAATTACTAGAAAAATAGCACAACCTAACCAAAGGGTCATCTTTGCCGGATTATTAGGCTCATGCTTTACACACGCTTAATGTTAAATGTTAACAATAAAAATAAAACATATTCTATTAGTTTATTTCATAAGTGAGTTTCTTTTAGTACAGATATTCAATGTTATATGTTAGTGCGGGCAGACAGAAAACGAGATTGAACAGAAAATATTATTATATGAGGATTACCCATAGCCTCGTTACAATTTAAAATAGTTTCTTATGAGCGAGGAAAGCAAGTACATTGCTATAGGTAAATAAACATAAGCCCATGGTAGCTAAGGTTAGGTACCTACATTTGGCAAAGGTCCACAATTACTCATAAATTTTATTTTAGTTCGGTTTACACGTCCGTTTACATACAATGTTTGTTTACATTTCGTAATACACTATCGAAAATGTACTACATTTCGCTGCCGTGAAGCTTTAGGAGTGCGTTTTTATTAATTTGAAATGTAAAATTTAAACATTAACAATATTATGATTCGGTGTTGATCCACAATATACTAAGGACCACTGTACGTTGGTTATGCTCTTCAGAGTTGTATATCCACATATGGCGAAGCCAAATCAAATACTGGTCTATGTATTAGTCCGTAATTGAAAACATGTTTTATATTCTTACTAGTGGCTCCCCGCGGCTTCGCCCGCGTTCCCGGGGGATCTTAAATTTTCCCGGGATAAAAAGTAGCCTATGTCCTTTCTCAGGCTCTGGATTATCTGTGTACCAAGTTTCATTTAAATCGGTTCAGTAGTTTTAGCGCGAAAGCGTAACAGACAGACAGACAGAGTTACTTTTGCATTTATAATTTTAATAATATTCAAATTGAAACACTTTCGTTGGAGGTTGTATCAATGACTTTTCCAGTGCTAATGTCACTTAAGGTACAAATAGAGTAGGTACGGTGGACTACAAGTTCTTATTTACATGAAAATAATTAGCCGATTAATAAATGCTTCTACAATTTAGTCGGTGTCAGTTCACAATTAATTTTTATCCCAACGCCGCAATATGAATTTTAGTCGGGATTAAAAACTAAGTACTAAATTAAAAAACTTGTATTAACTAAAAATATAACTAACGGTTGATGTCGTCACTTAAAAATAAGTAGTTCTCGGTTTATGATTTTGTATTTTTATGTACACTCGCTGCACTTTTAATATTTAGCTCAAATCTAAACGAATATTCGAGAAAAGCGACTACAGATTTCAGTCACATTTTCAGTCACATATCGGATCACAATACCTGCTTGATTGTATAGTTATGAGAAATATTAGACTGCACTTGCGTCTTAAGTTGATCGAGTGACTTGTTGGTAGGTATCTATAAGACTACTTCGACCTACTTACTCGTACAATTTTCATTACAAATACAAAAAGGTTTGTAGGATCCTTCCAATATCTAAAACTCTAAATCCAACAAAATTAGATGTTCATTATAATTCCCCAAACGGGAGACGTTACCCAAAACTTTAAATTACCCTTATGATGTTATTCACATACGATAGACGAAATGAAGGCTCTCTCTAATAGCATTTCAGGGAAACATTAAACGAAGTTGACGTAATTAATGTCCTTCGAAACAACGTCTGCGGGCCGTCACCTTCCGAGGCGCCTACTGTTCATTATGTTTAATGTTTATTTATTTCCCGGTGACAGATTCTAAGTAGGTTAAGAAAATGGCTCTTTAGAAAATTCTAGAATTTCAGGAAATACATTTACCTACGCCGGTGCGACACTCATAATGACCTTGATTATCTTAATGTATTAAATTGTCTACGATATTTCGTAGCAAATTTTTTTTTGCTTGCACTGGTAATTATTTTAATTATGATATTATTTAATTTTAATGTTATAAAATATTTATTTAGTTCCAGAATTAAGTAGTAATATTCCGCTGACACTTTTATGTTCGTGGCCATTGAATAAGACACCCCAAACTCATTTTGTTATTTGAGAAGATAGAAAAGCAACGATTGCAATCTTCAGATATTTATCAAATTCAATAACCCTGAGATAAACATTTGTGGCATGTGGGTGGTTCTTAAAACAGAAATTATTTTGTCTACCATTCCTTTCATGGGAAATATTTAACTTATTGGATTAGAGTAGGCACTTCGATATATCTATCCTATTTATACGATATCTATTGATGTAATGTATATGATGATATCGTGTTTCGTATGAACAAGTCAAACTAAATAAATATCTTGAGGCATTAAATTAAACAAATCGGTGAGAACATAAGATAGATTAGAACAACTGGGTAGTCAGCTGTAGTAGTGTAGTAAACCTGTGCTAATCCAATATAGAGTCCGTTGTAGCATAAATAAATAATGGTGCTTTCCATGTCACACGCTGTTTGTTCGCTGGCGTACCTACCCTTGAACTTAGCATTACTGTAGTGTGTACTCCATCCTGTACGATGTAGGTTCAACAACTGTTTTTAATAACAACTCAACTGATGCAACGACAATTTAAATTTTAATTCAAAAATATTGTAGGGTTATTCTCTAACACATAGTTTCACAGTCTAAAAATACTGATACCTATAAGTTTTGTGATATTACGAAAACATACCTACTTTCATTCTGGAAAATAATAGTACCAATATAGGATTTATTACGTGGGCGAGTGACATAGATATGATCTTGAGCGCTCACAAACGATGGTATCAAATTGCTACTGATTCTAGTAATCAATACTTAGGCTCTTATATAAAAACAATTATGAAAATCATCGTATTATTAGGTATCTATATTATATTTGTATATATATCTACTACTTACGGCATTTCATTAAATTTTCTTTAAATACACGAATGCCACACAAGTTGTCGCATCCATTGGGATTTCCAAGTCTAGACAGGTGTAGGTAAATATAACCAGTTTACGGAATATTAAATAGGTACTAGCTCATGTCGCGCGGTTTCATCTGTATTTTACGTGACAGAATTATTCAGATCACTCCTGTAGTCTCGGAGCCTATTCAAAACAAACAAAGTAACAAAAAATCAAATCATTCGTCTCTAAAATATATCTATATGTTCATTGCTTGTAAGTATATATGACTGGAGTATTCTATGTTAAAAGAAGTAAAAGATCAGCGCTTCCCTCCCCAATGTCACGAATCTTCTACTGCAGTGTCCTTGAACTCTTCGGAACACTCCCACATGTACAATAGCATATAGCAACACTGTGGCCTTGGAATATGTAGACAACGAACAGCGCTCATCGCTGAAATCGCTGAATTGTAAAAATGATTTATTAAGATAGGAGCGCTCTACCACAAAGCTGCTTGTTGTGTTCCAGCGGTGTTTTAGTTTGAATTTTAATTGGATGTGTTGCACTTGATTTTGTTTATGGTCATATTTTTTTTAGTAATTCTATAAAGTGGTTAACTCGCTTATAATATGAACAAGTTAATATTTTTACGAGTTAAAGCATCAAGATAATTCTATTACCTGTAAATCAAATGTTTTAAAATATACCTTACCTATTAGTTAAACTGGTACATAGTAAAGCTGAAACTAATAAGGTACTTAGGTAGGTACTCATTAAAACTGGTAACTGACTGCCAATTAGTTCAAACCTATTACTCAAATGCTTATACATATTTTATCACATGGCAACAATATGTACCCCTTAATTAAAAGTTCAACAGATACTTTATAATAACTGTTTATTGCGTATTAAGGAAGGCGCCTAGCAGCCCTAAATAACAATACCTATATTTGTTCATAGCTGTCAGTACAAGCTGTAGTTACGAACGCTTTTATTTACCTTTAGTGAATTATTCAGGCGGGAAACATTGACATAACTAGGGCACGTCGGTATGAAGGAATGGTCTCACCGTCACACTCATGGGAGGCTATAATTTTCACCAGTTTGTGTTCAGGGTGCGGTAACTCGGTCAAGGGAGGAAAATGATATATCCCGCGCAAGTGTAGGTACAACAGGAAACCGGATAAAAGTCAATTACACTTCCCTTTAATCCCAACTGACTGATATGCGTCGAGTATTTAAGCGATATAGAGAATTTTTAATAACATTAGATTGTTATTAATTATTAGGTATATTTAGCCCAAGATTGGTAAAAGCTCTCTAAAGATAGGGCATGGATGTGCTTAAAGATGTGATCTGTGCATATTTCATCGATGGCTGATAAACCTAGTACCTACTTAGACTTTAAGCTTTTAGGGTGATAAAATCGTTGTTCTTTGATTTATAAATAACTAGCTGCCTCCCCGCGGTTTTACCCGCGTAGTTCCCGTTCCCGTGGGAATACAGGGATAAAATATAGCCTATGTTACTCGGGGATAATCTAGCTTTCCAAAGGTGAAAGAATTTTTGAAATCGGTTCAGTAGTTTCGGAGCCTATTCATTACAAACAAACAAACAAACATATCTTTCCTCTTTATAGTATTAGTATAGATTATCACATTACGATCTTTAACAGCGACCTTATATGAAAAGTCAAGTTCATAAAAAGTTTATTCACTCTATGCAGCCAATTACATATATATTTCAGTGGCAGTAACTACCAAATATTCTTGGCAAATATTCATGTGACATTGTAAAATATGTATAACTAAGTATACTAAATATGTTAAGGTATCTAGTTATTATACCTAGATACTGAAAATTTAAGGAAATATTACCTTCATTATATTTAATTTAGAAAACATATACCGACACTAAAGTCGATCTTTGCTCGTTTATTTTTTGATTGGATAGGAAAAACTATAGTCTACCTAACAACATCTAACATAAATCGGTAGTCTTTCCTTCTACGACCATTTTCCCGAGCTATTAATTTTATTATTCCACAGATAAAAAACGCAAAGAGACTTCGTTTACTCGGATTAATTGTACAGACGAATTTGTAAATATTTATGATGATTGCTTAGGATTGCTGTAGACTGCTACATCTATCTAGCTAGATAAACTTATTTAACGTCTGAGTTCCACATTAAAAGTACTGCTTCATTTTGTCATCTAGATATCCCAGGACGTTATGCTCTCACTTTGCATAAAACTAAAGTTTAAATCCACAAGCAAACTACGAAAGATAAAGATTAGGTACTGTAGATACAGTATATAAATGCAGACTGGAGATACTGTACCTATATGCACAGCACACGTTTGTTGGAAATTGCTGGCAGCTGAACAGCAGCTATTTTCATATTTCAAACGTTGACGACCGTTTCAATCCAAGATCAATGCCAATATAGTACCTAAATTCTCATGTTACGCTAATAAAGCAACATTTATTTAATACAAGTCCTGTGGAGTCAATATCCTTGGGACAAGGGCGTCTAGTGGCGCCGAAACGACGCCGCCTCCCACAGAATTCGCCTATTACATCGTTATGCTCTCTTTGAATTAATCTAAGGACCCATTTGTCAACCGAGATTAAACTTCAAGTTTATTTTTCCTTGTTTTAACATTTTATATGAGTATTTTTGTAGTCTTATTTTGCTAACATGAATAAATTAAAATACTAAATAAGTATGTTACGTTTATTCCTCAAAGAACAATAATAAGCATTTACTATTTAGTACACCTATTTTGAAAATTTCTGCTCTGCTATATGCGAAAACCAACATCGTCTTCGATGCATTCGAAATACATGTGTTATTAAAATAAAATAAAAAACAATATGATTTAGGTACTTTATAAATAAGTACATTTAAGTAATATAATGTCAGGGTCGACACGGGTTAAGTATATTTAGTACAGTGCCTAATCATTTTATCAGCATCACGAATGGTATGTACGATAATAAAAGAGCATTATGAAAAATGCAAATTTTTGTCAATAGCTACTCCTTGACATCGGTTGGAGCACGCGTATATAAACTGATGTGTTAAACAAAGTGTAAGCCTGAAATGCACCAAAACATTGATAGTGTAAATTATTTAATGTGTGGAAGTAGATGTGTATGAGGTGACCGCATCTGTATGTGAGGCGTCATGACGTCACTGAAACATGGAGTCAACCTTAGCCGGCGAGCGTGCAGGCGGGGCCTGATACTGCTGGCTGCTGCTCTTTTGCTGCCCAACGTGCTCTGCAATCCTATCGAAGTAAGTGTTCCTCATTTTGTCACAAATACACTTGTACCTGGGTGTAATAATATTTTGCCGCGAAGCCTTGATGTGGCAGTCTATTCCCAAATCTAAGACGATTTTATTTTTATTTCACCCATAGTCCTTACCTAAAAGGGAATTTTTTTTTGTAATAAAATGATTACTTACACTTGAAAAAAAAATACTGACTGGTTTAGAGCTCAATCTGAACGTTTATCAATAGATCGTCTGTTATACCAACTTATCAATCACAGGCCTATACTTCTTCTGAAATCATGCTTTACATAAGTGATTTGTAGGTATTCTCGCTACACAAAGGAAATGTAAATATTTTATACGATAACAAATCAAGATTGCATTGATCTGCAGTTTCGGTTCGATTATGTTTGTTTAAGCAATGCTGAAAGACTAATTGCGTTTCGCCATTGTTAATTATATTCTCCGTTTGTTCCTAGTCACGTGAACACGTAGGAACATAAATATATTATATTATATTCATATATATATATATATATATATATATATATAAAATATATATATATATATATAAAATATTATAAAATATTTACATTTCCTTATATATATTATATCGGTGGAGACGTATATGAGCTGATGATGATGATGATGATGAATATATATATATATTATGAATTTGCTTGTAACATGATTTTTTTGTCTCATCAAATATGTAGCATGAAGTGAATTTTTAAAGAGTATGTACCATAATACAATCGAGAAATTTAATTAATAAAATGTAGCAAATAGTTCAATCAAGTCTGCAACAAGCTCTGTTGATGTCCCATAAATTGGATATACCTTAGTTTTCTTTTTATTCACTACCAGTCAACAGAAAAAAGCAATGGTTCACTATAATTAGATTTTTTCTACAGCACTGTTTTATACCATATTGATTTGGACTATGAATCAATAAAACATCAAATCGATTTTTACAATTGCATATTGCAGTACCGTACCCATTGGCACTAAATCCTACTTTTAGTTTTTCAGTGAAGTGGAAGACTGCCAAATAAAATACCAACCTAAATCAAATTGAATAAAATATGAGCTCTAGCACCTGGAGCAGTTTTACTAATACTCTACTCGTATAGGTATTTACAAAGGTAATCTCAAATTGCCTGCGAAAATGTTATTTGTACCTACCCGAAGCTTTTGAATGCTTTTGATGTAAATCTTTCTCAGAGATATTAGGGGTTATTACGTTATAGATGGAAGTAATCCGTATAGAGAAACCCGCTGGCAAACGTCATTTCAACAAGCAAAAAGTTGAGAAATGGTTTTGTTCTACACTAGCCTAATAGGAACAAAATTAGCCGCCAACTATGTATACAATAGTTTAGTCCATAAGTGTTCCGTTTCCACAAACCCTTGAAGGTCACAACTTAGTAGACACAAAGCCAATTCACACCAAGGTTAAGATGGCCCTTGACGAGTACTGCCAACAAATTTTCTTTTGATACCCTCAGTGGGTATTCAGCTAAACTATTATTTTTAAACGATTTTATATAAAATGCAAGACAGACAATATATTATTGAATTAACGAAGCTTTTGCCTTATTTCTAATCTTAAACTACTAATAATGACTAGTTATCATTGTTTATCGTAATTCAAAAACTGTTGCTGTCTTTCTTGGTATACCTGCCTACCTTTAATGCTTCAATGTCTATAATTATACACTTTTGGCTACATCATAATATACACAATACCTAGATATGACGGACTTACCTTTCATTAACAAATACTATCTCAGCACTATATAGCTGGATAATAAATAGTCACTTTTCGGTTAATATTTTGATAAATGAACAGCAAGACATTTTTTTCAAATGCAAACATTAATCAATAGGATCCTAGGTAGAAGATACTTGTTCATAAATCTTCAATAAACTTTTGTACCGACTTTAAGAATTCAATTGGAACTTATTCAATCGTATAAATGTTGGTAAAGTTGGTATACTTTCACTTTTATTGTTTGAAGTAGGTTGATCGTTAATCTAATCTATGAAATGAAGCCTTATTCAATTTGATTTAAAACGGCTAACGAATAAGCCACCTTGAACGATTACCTGTAACTTGTAAGGAAATCGTATAAAGATAAACTACATATTTTCCGAACCTTGAACGAACGCAAAGACCCTGGCATCCTTTTTAGCCGCATTGAGCGAGACGATGGAAAAGGATCTCACCTTCAGATATCACAGGGTTTGGAGTGCTGAAATGTAATATGGATAGTTATTACTTGTTTACTGTTCATAATTATTTATCAATCATATAATTACCTAGGTTTATGGAATAATTTATTTATTATATATTTTACGGGTCTATTCGGCAAATTAGATAAAAACCTATTTCAGTATAGTCTGAATCATTAATTCAATCATTCATCATTGCAATAAAAAAACACGTTTTTATTTCAGAGCACTACGAAACAAAGTCCGTCCATAGCAGTCGATGGGATCTCGACATTCCCCGGAATGGGGTTCGGCCCTATGGGGCCCGTGGCCCCTCTCCCGGGGGAGCCACCGGGCACGCAGTTGGGCCAACTGCAAACCACCACTGACTTGCCAGCCACCACCAAGCCCAAGAAGGAGAGAACCTTCGTGATTGCTGCAGTTGAATTCCATCGTGTCGAAACGCCTTTCCTTATTGGTGTTTGGATATTTTTTGCAAGTCTTGCGAAAATTGGTGAGTTTTCTTGTACTCAACATTAAATTAGTAGCTAACTTGTTTAATTTTGATAAAGTGAATTAGGTAATCCATCTGTCTTTCAACGTGAGAATTCCGGATTTTCTAAAATTTTCTCACGAGCTCTCCTGCCCTCGCCCCGTGACATAATCCAATCAAAATTCCGGACGTATCTGTGAAAATGTGAAAAGGTTCGCTCAATATTCAATATTCTTACACAGCTCTCGAAATCGAAACGTTCAAACATACTAAATGTGGGGAAAATATATGTAAATTGTCTTGACACTTATGTAAAGGTTTATTGTTTCTTTAAATTATGGCACCCAGTGGTTAAACCTTGTAATGTAATATACTGAGATATATTAAAAGAAAAGGTATATAAGTTGGTCTAATAATAAATATAACACAACAGTTACAATGAGTTAGAATTTCTTGCAGTCAACCTTTATTCTTTGAAGAGTTCAGAAAGGTTAAAGGTGTTATTTAGTCCCAGTTTGGAATTGATTATATTATACTTGAGTGAATGAAGGACCATAATAATCTGGGAAGTTAGCGCGTTGTTCCGTATTCATTCATGTGAAAAAGATTCATGTACTTTAATTAAATTTCTAGAGTTCTAATTGAGTTGTCTTGAGCCCAATGAAAGCTTTAACCCCTGATAGTAAATGTTAAATTAACGTACCACTCAATACCTACCGATGTGACAACGTGGGCGCTGAAATATTGAGTTAGATTTACATAATAGGATTATGTGCCTCCATTACACGATCGTTAAAGCTTAGTCGTTATTTATAAGGACAGTTTTTTTTTGTTTTCACTCCGAATGTAGGTCATGATATATTCAGGTATTCGGGTTGAATAAGTAAACAAACGCATTTATTTTAGCCCTTATTCAACAATATAATGTGAAAACTATTTTAGGTATGTTGAGTTTTCCAGCTACTGATTAGAGAGTATCTATATTATTTTAACCAACACTTTAAGTAACGGATAAATTTAAGGCGTTGTAAACATCCATTAAGGACCACAAGTTTGTCGTAGCACGTCGTAGCAACGAGATTTAGCTAAGCGGTCATCAATCATTACCAACCTTCGCTGAAGTTATTAATTTTAATCTTAGCAATCTTGACGCAGTTGTGATTGGTTTTGTATGGCATATGAAATTAAATTAGGTTTTATACTTTCGCTATCATATTTTACCTAAAAATTTCAACAGTCCAGTGTTATGTTGTAATAGTGTCCGAATAACCTAATATTAAAAAAAAATATTTAATATTCAGACTAAAGTCAAATACGTTTCCATATCCTCTAGGATTTCTGCTTTACTAAATATTTTGGTCGAACGTGACGTCCTTGGAACACTTTCACCTTAGGGTTGTCTAGTAACTTACCCCAGCCCTAGATGAGGGTTTGCAAATCACAGGTATAAATAGGAGTGAGGTAAGTAGGCCAAGTGGTTTGTGCCGGTGCCTAAATATAAGAGCTTTGTAGGTAATTTATGGTAGCATACCTTTTCCAAACTAAAACATTGGTAGGTTTCTATGCGTTAAGGCGCCACTTGTGCTTCAGTTACGAAAATAATAAAATTATTAAGTTTAGTTTACCAACTTTTAGATACAAAATGGTATTCAAAGAAGACGAGATTTTTACTTAACAAAAGGTTATGTTGATTAGGTATTTGTGTACCGCGGCCATTAAGTAATATTCCCTCAGGGTATCCTTATTCCGGACAGGACGCTGTCCTACATTAGTATTGAGTACAAGTGCTAGCCTTTACAAAAACCATCTACGTATAGATATAGCGCCTCCTGCTGCCGACTGTAGGCAGTTTATTTTATTGAGCTGTGGTCCGTGTCTAGACTTTTTATTCGATTATGAAATCGTTCCGAAACAAATAAATCGTTTTCGGCTACCAAGGGAAAGGTCAAGGGAAAGATAGCTTGGAAACAAAATAATTTACTATCACGAAATATACATATAGTTATATATTAAACATTTACATGTGGTTAGTTACACAAAATAATAACGCATTTACATGTTATTATCTGGATATATTGGTTTCTTGGAGTTGAAGCGTACCATGACACTACTTGCTCTAGATTTTCTTCTTCTTTTCACAGGAAATATCTTTTTGTACTTCCCTTTCAGAAAACTCCTTCGTGATATTACGGGATATGTTAAGCCGTCAGGTCTCCTAAACTCTTTTTCTTTTTTAGAATAGACAAAATCGGAATCTGTTTTAGCGATCATTGTGGCTACAAAGGGGGTAGTACCACATTTTGGGTTAAAGCCAGTTTGACGGGATTTTTGATAGCGTGTCGCTTGGTGTCCATGAGACGGACAATGCGAATCGATTTCAACAGATGTGACCGAACCTGTCGATAGAGATAGATCCTCGCATGACAATGGACTTGTAAATTTATCTTGGTAGCGTAAAGTGTGGACATCAGTATAATAATTGCCCATTTTAACGTCAACCATATCAAAAGATGCACTTGAGTTTTTGGATTGTAACATCGAATCTTTTGGGGAATAGTTCTTATTTCGATACTGGCAACCGACGTCTCTTATAAAGACAACGGCGTCTTCACTAATACTTTCATTAGCTGTGTTAGTTGGATTCCATTTTAAATTTGTACATTGGTATTGACACGACTTATCTGATTTACAAAAGTTACAAGTATTTGGAAAAAACATTTGAGGCGAATATTTGTCAGATATGCATGTGGCTTTAGGATTTATTACAAATGCTGGTGAATATTCGTTTAAGTATTCACATGTATTTTGTACCCTTGGCGCTATATCAATTTGGTGATCTGTATTGTTTGCTAATGAATCATGTTGACACATTGGAATGTATTTACATTTGGGATTGTGTGGGCATTCAGAGCTATCAATATCATCGACAGCTTTATTCATTGGTTCATCATAGTGAAAGCTTTTTGAATATGGTACACATAAGGGTAGATTAACACATCGGGGGCGATGCAAACAAGGAGGTATAAACTCACAATTATTCCTCAGTACGGTTGCTCTTTGACACGATGGTACTACAGTGCAGGGTGGGTGGTGTCTACATGCTTTTGTTATCCTTATAACTCTTGGTGAAGTACGAGGGGATGTTTGTTTTTTAGTATTCTTATGATTTAAATAAATATTATCAGTTGGTAAAATCTGACACATAGGTACGTATTCACAGCGAGGTTCATGCTCACATATGTCTCCATCATCTATAAAATCATTACGTTCCAATTTTGATGCAGTTTTAGGCGATGTATTATTACGGTATACCGAAGAATTTGTATCTCGTCTCAAACATTCCTCGTCTTCAGTAGTACTAACAATGTCAACTTTTTCCTTACAGTTGGGACATGTTATTTTTCGAGTCCTTTTGTGAGATTTCCGCTTACTTTTGCTACTGTTCAAATCGTTTTGATTGGTATCTAAGAGTTGATTGTCTGTGACGTCTTGTTTGTTTGCCACCTGGGCTACAGGTTCCCGTCTTGGTATGATAATATCCACTTTATTTACAAAACTAGTGTTTGTTGGCTTATCTTCTTTTACAGAATCATGTTTCTGTATTTTTGATCGTTTTGTATCTTTAGTATCTTTTTTTACCTCTGATATAATTTTTGGAGTACTTGTAATTTGATCAGCGACAGTCAAAGACTTACTGTTTCTGGCTAACTCAGTCAGCGACTTTTTATCAGTACATGGACAGGCATATGAAAACAGTTGACATGGACAGGGATCTTCTGTACGCTTACCTCGGTCTTTCTTTTTTATTTTCTTTTCTTCTGGTATTGGTTTAGTATACTCTGTACGATATTTTGCATAAGACCAAAATTTCTGATGTCTATTTGTCATTTCACCATTAGAGTATTGACTCTTACTATATTGACGATCATAAACATTATCTCTCAAAAAAATCTCCGAAGAAAGCTCTACATCATTGGGAAAAGTTTTAAACTTTTTAAGCTTAACCTCTACACTATCGCGTGGTATAAGCTTTGGTTGTATTTGGGTAGCACATTCTTGAACAATAGATTTTCCGCCAAACCTATTCTGATTTGTAGGAATATTCGACACATTCATTACATTAGCACACGATAAAGTTATCTCGGTAAGACAATGAAATGAGTGTCTCTTGGCTATATCGTCAAGATCGTAAAATATCGTACTTGTTGATCGAACGATTGATTTGTGGCTCGCATCTCTATTTAGCAGGTGATATTTTTCACTAGTTACAAGGGGTGTCGCATTCAAAAGATGTGAATTATTTGAATCGACGGGTATTTTACTAGAATCTCCACAGGTTGCTTGGAATACGGTTTGCTCTTTCTCAGATCTCCTGGGGTTATTATACAGTACATTGTTGAATGGTGTCGGCCCAAATATGTCATAAATACTTGTATACGATTTTGCGCGAGGGAATTTCTTTTCAGACTTTCCATGCATTCCGAATATGACGTAATGTTATTGTGTACAAAATATGATAAAATTATTTACTAATAATTTTGTTGAATTTGTTTGTTTTTATCATTTTTATGTTGGTTATAAATTAAACGTCACTATTCTTCTACCTTTTTATCAAGTGGATATTTTATTTTTAAGGGTATAAGTAGGTTGAGTAATAAATACTTTTTGTTACAGGTTTTCACATGGCACCGAAATTGTCGAAGATGTTTCCCGAATCCTGCCTTCTGATTTTCGTGGGAGTTCTCATCGGTGCCCTGTTGCTAAGCACCCATAGTGTACATGTGCAGCCTCTAACTCCTGACACCTTTTTTCTCTACATGTTGCCCCCTATAATACTTGATGCGGGATACTTCATGCCTAATAGGCTATTTTTCGATCACCTTGGCACAATTTTATTATTTGCAGTAGTAGGAACTGTATTTAATACTTTAACCATTGGTAAGTATTTTGATGTAATTAAATAATTAAATCAAAACTAAGGTTATTTTTATATAGCAATAAATTAAATTCAGGGTGTCATCAAGTGATTATATTTTTAGGAGCATCTTTATGGGCATGTGGGCAGACAGGCATGTTTGGATGCAATACACCACTTCTCGACATGCTATTGTTTGGAGCTTTAATATCTGCCGTCGATCCAGTGGCAGTGCTGGCTGTCTTTGAAGAAATCCATGTAGACGAGATTCTGTACATAGTAGTGTTTGGCGAGTCATTACTCAATGACGCCGTTACAGTTGTGCTGTATCATATGTTTGAAGCTTATACGTAAGTATTTTTGATATCCACATACATATCCGATAAAAAAAAATCCCGAGGACACTCAACACAAATTTATCAATTCCGTAATTAAATGTTTTATTTCACTGGTGTTATCTTTTTCTTCAGGGAAATGGGACCATCACGTCTCGAATACACTGATTTTCTTGCCGGGTTGGCTTCCTTCCTTGTGGTGGCAGTTGGAGGGACATGCATCGGTGTCGTATGGGGCTTTGGTACTGGCCTCGTTACGCGATTCACACATGAAGTCAGGGTCATCGAACCTATATTCATATTTGTTATGGCATACCTGGCATATTTAAACGCCGAAATGTTTCACATGAGCGGGATACTTGCGTGAGTTATATTTCAAGCCATTATCTATATATACGCATATTTGTTAGATTCCGGCATGTATTTCTTAAGTAGCTAACCCTGGATTTTAGTTTGAGTCTGTCATGCGTTCGGTTCGTTTATGAATTGTTGCCAAGTCAATATTGTTTCTTTGGATTTGCTTATAAAACTCTATATTATTTCATCGCTATACATTACCATTAGAAAAGTGGAGTTTTGAAAGGCGTTTGGTATATGTACCAATATATATGAATATGGTAATTAATTTCTCAAAAAATGCAGCGCTAGAATTTGCACGCAAACAGCCGACAAACGCTTTCTAGGCATAGGAAAATATCCCGAAAATATCGTGTAATAAAGCGGCTATTTCCTGACTTTCAGTTTTATCCTCATATGGTTCTGTAAATAACAACATTAATTCATTAGAATACGAAATTGGATGTTAATTTGAATACATACCAATATTTTTTTTTTTACTTTGTTCCCAATCGTATTTGAGAAAAAAATTATGCTGAAAATTGATAATAAATTTTCTTCAGGATAACATTCTGTGGTATTACAATGAAAAACTATGTGGAGGGGAATATATCGCACAAATCTCACACCACCATAAAGTATACAATGAAGATGCTATCCTCATCTTCAGAGACCATTATCTTCATGTTCTTGGGCGTTGCTACCGTCAACAACAACCATGACTGGAACACGTGGTTTGTTCTATTGACCATTGTCTTCTGCTCAATGTTCCGAATAATAGGTAAGCTCACTTACTTAATCCTAAGAAAACAAGCAATAACATAAATAATGTTTTCATTAACATTCATTTCATTGTTACAGGAGTGTATATATTTAGTGCAGTAGCTAATAAGTTCCGTTTGCACAAATTAAATAGGGTTGAAAAGTTTGTTATGTCTTATGGAGGTAAGTTTTGATCAGATGAAAAGATTTGGAGTTTTGTCAATTGTTAAGAAGTTAATGACCCGGCTTGAGTTGGCGATGTTAATAAAGTGCTTGATCATTTAAGGTCTGCGAGGCGCAGTAGCGTTTGCGTTGGTGCTACTTATAGACCCAGAGGTGGTGAAGCTACAGCCAATGTTTGTAACAACTACCATAGCGGTCATATACTTTACCGTGTTCATTCAGGGAATCACTATAAAACCTCTTGTAAAAATTCTTAATGTAAAGACTGCAGAGAAGAGGAAACCAACTATGAATGAAAGGATCCATGAAAGGGTGATTAATTTTCATATAAAATTACACATGTGGTTTCTCGTATTTGGGCTAATGTACTAATACTTTTACTTTCAGTTTATGGATCACTTAATGGCTGGTGTAGAAGATATTTTAGGTAAACATGGTAACCACCATATAAGGGATAAGTTCAAAAGGTTTGATAATCGCTTTATCAGACCATTTTTACTAAGGAATTATCAGGTGAGACTTTAAAGTTCCGGCAAAAATGATCCATTTGTAGGGATAGACGGTAAGAAAAAGATATCTGATTTCAGGGGGCGGAACCAAAAATTTTAGAGACTTATTCAAAATTAGCAATGAAAGATGCTATTGAGTATATGCAGAGAAATGCTTCAACCATTGGAAATATATCGGGAGCTGAATCAATGTCGGCTATATTTAAAAATTATACAAATACCAACTTTAATGGGAGGTAAAACTATTTAGATTCGCAATTCAAACCGACTTTAGAGTCAGAAACAAGATTGCCAAATATTGCCTAATTATTTTCAGTCCAAGCTTCAGTCAATTGGATTCTTCGACTTGGAACATAGACATGCAAGAACTGGAATATAACCCGTCGAAGAAAGACCTCACGGATGCTAAGATCCACCATCTTCTAGCCGAGGAACTCTGCAAGCCTTTCAGACGAGTATGTATCGTTTATGTTCATGAATTTAATTCCAACTACAGCCTGAAGATTTATATACTTGACAACACACTTTGTTATGAAAACCACGCAACGTTTTTGGGAAAATTATGATATGCCCATCAACTTCCAAGTAAGAAACATAATACATGTATAATTTTATTAAATTCCCATTGGGAGATACCCCAACATTCACATGCTATGCTTCCGGCACACCACATACACTTCATCTACATAAATTATACTTACTACTTAGTTACTACAAGAAGTCACCCTATACTGCACATTTAGTAAATTTTAAGTCCTTTAAATACTATTCCAATGTATTTATTACCTTATTGCCAAGCTAGTTCATGACGATACTGCCACTAGCGTAATTTATCAATACCCAAGGGAAAAAAGGCAAGGAACACAAAGGAAACTAATGTAAATCGTTCACCTCAGCACCGTCGTTTGAGCTACAGCCGCCACGCGGTGAACGAACGCGACCTCGGCATCCAGGTGAACTACAAGACTCATATGAACATACGACGCCGAGTTGGCGATAGGAAACATCATCATAAACGCAGTAAACGTGGAAAGCAGGTTAGTTGTAGTTTTTAATTGAAAGAGATTTAAGTAGGTTTGTTACTGTAAACATTTTACTTGATTAAATGGTACGTTGTGATAATTTATAGATTGGTAATGTGTTGATTTATAATTTTTTCTTTCAGGATGGCAAAAACCATGTGACTTTCCCCGAATTCCAGCAAAATGGTTCGGCCAAACAGTTCACGCACGGTAAAATAAAGTATTATAGATTAGGTACTTATTTATTCTTTATTATTATCACGAGTGTCGATCGCATGCACGTGTGGGTCCAAGTATTTATTTTAATTTTGTTCTATTTTAACATATATACAGAACCATTGTTAAATTTATTTGCGAGCACAAATTGCTTTATATTACACTAGAACATCGATAATTGTACGAAATTATTAAACTCTACAACACTTATTGAACATTAGCACATGAATATTTTATTTTGCTTGTTTGGTAAATGACCCAATGGTGGCCAGTTTAAGAAAAAAAAAACAGGTTTTTGTGAAATATTACCAAAATTGTGAAAGTTTCAGCACTGAATATAGTGAAACTGTAAAGTCCAGTCCTTATTTAATATTTGTAATGTGTTGCGCGTGAGATACGGCAAAGCTGGATTCAATTAATTTAACAAATAAAAGTTGTATTTTGTGACCCAGTCTTGGCCAGGGAAAATCCATTAATGGATACCCCAGTCTTAGTCTTAGTTTATCTTTATTTTATGGCTCACACATGAAACAACACTAATTTTGATTTTATTAAGCAATACTATTTTACAAGTGAAACTTTCTGCTCACCGCCTGAACGATTTCCTTAAGAAAAGCCGTCGTTGTCAATTTCAAATCACCTTACACTTTGTACTCGCGCATATTTGTACATGTAACTGACTGAATTCAATAAAACGTTAAACTTAGATAGTTCAATGTCTAAAGTCTATGTCACAGTGATCCCAATGTAAAAACATTCGCTCATTTCCGAATTCTAGATGTTTCTTTAAATTTTTGGCCATTACTGGTACAGTGGCCACGACTGGTACACTTACGATAGGTAATATGTTGTTTTTCTGTGGATAATATAATGATTTCTTTCGACTCTTAAAATACACTTAAACATAGAAGTTAATATTCATTTTGTGGAAAGCAAATTATTTTTTAAAGATTTGAACATGTGTGGTCGGTTTATAGATTACATAGACGAGGTGCTGCAGGAGGATGGAGAGGAGCTGGAGCCGCGCCGCGAAGGTGACGACGGCGGTATTACATTTACTGCCAAATCCCCGCGTAGGTATTCTGCATGAAATACCCTGTGTGATGCTCTAACGTTTGGACTTGAGCTGTTATATCATTAAAAAAAAAATATATATAATAACATATTATGTTACATTGAAACCGAACGTGGGTACTTAATACCTCTTGTACTATGATGAAAAAATAAGTTTTAATTAATCTTGAAATTTCTAGTTTATTCCAGTTTTCAGAACTCGAGAGATTGGTTCTCCGCTCTCGTTATATGCTCAAAAATTTATATAAGAAACTCAAATCCAATCGTGTTTCATTCGATGTTGTCGACTAATGTATTTTTCACTCTTCGCACTTTAATTTTTCATTAATATAATCGATATAAAAAAATACCAATTAACTAACAGGGTAGGTAATTATTACTAAATTGGTAGGTATATTGACTAATTTTATTTGCTAGCCCGGATTTTATTTACTGACATGGCTACCAACTGTGAGAATGTGCTGAGACGTAATTTGTGGTGGCATGTTTAACTAATTATATTATGTTTCTGTATGTATTTGTAATTCTCTATCTCAAACATCGCTCTTCTTGTTAATTTTATCTGAATTGGTTTACTCCTATTCTTAACTTCAAAATGGGGTTCAATAAGCGACTTCAACATACATAACAGACCAACATGACAATGGCATATATTGGTACCTACCTCAAATTTTGTTTTTGTGTTGTCAATCATCAAACGTTTTCCTACCATTAATTTCATTTCATAATCAGTTACACCAACCTGTCAATAACCCGAGCTAAGCATCTTTAGAATCCCAAGTATCTTCCAGTCGCTCCTTTTTCTGCTTGTTTAACATTATTTATGTTTGATCGTTGTTTTCTTCCCTTCTGGCAATCTTCATGTGGCACCGCAAACTAACCGATACTCTCGACAACTGGCGATATATTAACAGCTGGATACAAAGAAGTCAGTCCGACGTCCTCACATAAAGAGAATAGTAGTTCACTTTTAAACCAGTTGGCTAACCTGCCCGGATTTAATCCTCTGAAAGCGAGGATAGTAAAGCAGTACGCTAAAACGCCAGAGGAGATTCTCCCGACAGCTGTTGAGAAATCCTTACCGTGGAGAAGGGACAGATCCACGTATAACTTTGGTATGTGTTTACTAAAAACTGAACGTTTTGATTGTCACTATAGAATATTTACATACGTATTTGCGTCTGATGATCAACATACAATATAGTGCATTTATGTTTATTAGTGCTTATGGCTCCCGGCTAACGATGAAGTATGTTGTGGATTTGGTATTTTAACTTAATTCACAGATGCGATTTCGTTTGTCGGAAGTACAATATATATTTAGTTATAACAAGCTTATGTAAGCGTATATTATCTTACTTATATAATATTAATGTGTAAATACAGGTCGTTATATATTTAGTATATTTAGTATGTCATCAGACGCTTCGCAAATTGGTCATCCGATACAAAGTTTAAATGCATGTTGTATTAAACACATACTATTCCTATTTTCATCTATTTATTTGTGTATTGTAATGATTATCTAATATACATTTATATATTAATTTATAAAATAGCTATCTGTGTGAACTAAGATAATTAACGATGGCAAACTCGGGGAAAAATAAGGATTTTTATTGAGGGCCGATTTGTGCTACTCCATGGTTATCTTGGTACCGCATTGTAATTATTTATGCGTAAGTATTGCATGTATATTTTTATTATATGTACATTTATTATCTACTAATTATGTTGTACAGCTAATAAACAAAACTTATTTCCCCGTACAAGTAGGTGCGTACTGTCAAATCAATAGAAAGATCATGCGTTTTGTATTTTATAAACTTATCTAGGAAATACATTTAGTGAATTGCATATAAATTAAAAAGAAATAACATTTTACTATCATGTAATCAAAATCATAACATTTCCATTATAAAGAACTTTATCAAGCCTTAATGAAATCGTAACCTTCGTAGCCATAGTTTCGTAGCAATATTCTTATTAATATAATGTAGAGTTAATTAGAAAATATTTGTTTTATTTCAGTGCCCAATGAAGATATTCTGGAAGAAGATGAAAGAAGAATGTCAGATGAGAATGGTAAGCCTTTTCTAAAATGTATGTGTAACATTAAACTGGTCTATTGGACCATGGAGAGTTTTTTGTGAGTTGGCCTTATAATAAAAATTTCATATTTGTCATTTTATGATAACACTTGGTTTGTACTAAAATAGTCAAATGTGGTAAATAGCTGACGAGTCCCTAGCACTAGTTAGTTTTTTTTTAATACAATGTACCACGCTTTTAACTATTGTTAAGTATTTATTTGTCCATAACCAGATTTTAGGTTCAATATTTAACGTGTCTATTCGACTACGGCGAGTTCAGTCTGGCATGCGATCGTCGTCACGCAGTTATCCGAAATTAGCCTACATTCGAAGCACGTTTCAGAAATTGTTAATCTTGTGAGTCACGCTAACTTCGTTTAGATGGATGATATATTACATAGTTCATAACTTTAGTCTAAGAATGTAGCCAAGCATAGTTGAATCACTGCATATTTAAATCTGAGTCTATCTTTGAACTAGGTGTTTACATATTATATAGATACATTAGTTAAAACTAAAATAAATTAAAAATATTACTTTGTGCAAGTAATAAATAAATAGATATGACAATTGTCAACAATCTACTGTGCGTTCGGGAAACTATAAGGATTTTAAATGATGTTATTTAAGTTGAACACTATTTCAAATAAATTTAAAGATTCTAGAATTTTCTAGAATTGATAAATTCCACCTGATCGGCCCAGATACATACATGACAGTAGCTGAGCTAGCACGCGTGGCTACCCCAACGGCAACCGAGACAATGTTGCCATGGAAACGCGAGGAGGCTGAAGGGGCTGGCGCGGGCGCCCTCAAGCAGTCAGAGTTCCCCTCCTGGGCCTCCAACAAGGAGTATCTGGCCTATAGCTCCCCTTCGGCTACATTCTTAGGTAAGTTTTATGTATGACTTAATACATTAGTTAAGATATCATAATTATTAAGCTATTTAAAAGCCGTATTTTGTAGATATAATTTTTATTCTTATACACGAGAATTGGAGAAATGTTTAAAGTTACGACTATATTTATAATGAATTTTAAAGTTTCATATATTTTTTTAGGTAGATAATGTAAGTAATTATTATTCGATTGCCTTAATAAGGTAAATGCCATAGAAAAGTGTCATGGACATCTAATGTCCGGTCTACCAGGAAACGATTGCAAATTTAAATCAGCTCAGTTATTTGGCGTCAATCATCTGCAGGTTTACCTAATTGAACTTTCTTCTTTATCGAAATTTTTGAAAAGCTAAAAATGTTACCTAATCCCGCTCATAAAACTTTTGCTATGAATTTGTTTCGACGTTGACAAATAACTCATAGGCATATTCATAGTCCATAGGAAAAAACTACATTTTAAAATACTTTAGTATTAGCGAGAGTAGATATATCAAATCATAAATCCGTTTTATTCATTGATTTAATATACATATTATGTTTTATATAACTGTTACAAAAGTTATATACTCAGGAAATTTATAAAAGTAAGTAATGTATTAACATTAGCTAGTTACTTGATATGTACATTTTGGTTTAGGTGAAACATAATAGATAATAATAAAAACAAATAATTATAGTTTTTAACGAGAGTAGAATTTTAGATTAGTAGTCCTTCATACTTATTCACTATTTCGATCTTGTTTTATTCCGAATACGGCACACAATCAAGCATGGCTTCTTTTAAATTTTCCGTTGAAGTTATTTAAAACTTTGATAGTATCAGACAATTCAAATATTGATTACTATAGTTGTAGGTAAGATAAATGAGTACATTTTAATGGATTACGAAAATAACTTTAAAATCGAGTTAACTATAGAAAGGCTGTTTGCGTTTCTCCTGCACTCTTTAATGCAACCTAAACTTAGCAGTTAGCAACCTTTTATATACCCAATAGATACTTTCTCATTTACTATTTTTCTTTTCTTTCCCTTCCCACTATTAAAACACACCCATCAATTTCACATCCCTGCCAATAGGTGGTATAGAGAAGCCAAAACATCCGAAATCTATCATAGGTCTCTTCCGAAGAGAAAGCTCAAGTTCCACACAAGGTGCCGCCGTAGAGGCTGTCGCGTCAGATTCCGAAGGAACGAAAGAGAGCACGAGTAAAGAAGGATCATCTAAGGACGCATTTGGTCGCCAAGGCCTCAATTTACTATCAAAGAGGAGCACAAGTTTGGGAGGACCATCGGTCTTGCTGATGGAAGATGTGGCACATTCTGACCCGTTGGGTGCTTCAAGCAGACCAGCGAGCATCATGCAGGGGCCGCACCGAGGGCAATGCAGGAGAGGATCTATGCTGGAGTTGACGGGGTAAGTTGTAGTTTGGCTGTACTATAGATACAAGAGACTTATCAAAATACCAATTCATAAATTCCCTCGAAGGCCTATTTAAAACAATAGAACTAAAATAATTTAATTCTAAGTATATAATATAGCCTCTTCGATGCATTACATTTAACAACAGATTTGGCAAAAGTTTCACATAGCCATAAGTATGGGAATAGTTTGCAATTATGGGTTTTTGCGCCACCCTAAGTTATTTCGGGGTACCTATATTATTTATGCAAGTGCGTTTCCATTTGTCTATCCTATTCCATAGGTCAAGTAATACACATCATAAAATATAAATGAAATTGTATGTTACTGTGGATTCTCAGGTCGTTATCCCGCGATGCTATAACGGAAGAGAAGTGCAGTAAATCTCTTCCTGAGAGCGAAAGGATGGGAGTACGGCGGTTGCCTCTGGGGCAGCAGAGCTTACCTCGGGAGCCGTTTATCCGGCAACTGACCATGGCGTCCACTCTACTGACCAGCTCTTCATCAGACGATTCCTCAGATGAAAATACCTGAGTGCCCCGTCGTGGTGACCCTGACCGGTTGCCACTGTTAAAATATAGGACACTAGAGTAAAGTGAACAACACAATAAAGCAAAAGAGAACTTTATAATCAGTGCTGTGAATCTGTGGTGTACCTTATAAAGTGTTAGTTTGTAAATAACATTATAGGCCAAATAACACTTTCTGAACGGCATAGGTTTAGATGTTGAAATTTTGACTTTTAAAATTAAAACCGATAAATATTATTGTTTTTCTGAAAGCATACATGTGTGAAAATCCAACAATTTATTAAATGAAGTTTCAAATGTATTTTTGTATGCTTTTTGTAAAAGAAATATCTACATTGTAAACTTTCATTCTGATGTAAATTATGAGACGCTAGATGAATAATTATAAATTAAGGTGAATGTAAGGCAGATTATGAAATTCATTTTGAGAATATGGCACCTGTTGCCAATGACAATACCATGACTGTTTGTACCTAATTGAAACGAATATACAATAATTAATATTATATTCCTAGTAGCTAAATATCGTTTGTAGATGTAAAATAATTGTTTAAATAAGTTTGTAATGTACTTATGCTTGAAAATATTTTTAGCAAAACGTGTTTACCTAGATATTTGTTGTTATATTACGAGCTGGCTAATTCGAATAGTGAACTGGCAAAATATTTTCTAAACTTTCATTATTGACAGTGTCTAATGATGATTCATTATCTACCAGTTTCTAATTTCATAACTAGAACTTATTTTCATGGTGATTATTAAATATCACATTTAGTAATTATAAGCCTCCCTTTACACAATGTAAGAATGAGAACAGAGCAAGTCTGGATTATGCCGGCATTAAAGTCGAAATTTCTATTAGCTGATTCTGATTTTGTGTCATTGGCAATTTGACGTCATTTTATGAGGTACATTCTACCTTCTTCTTAATTAAGTAGTTATTGACATGCTAGTTAAGATCTAATTAAAATGTAAATCAAGCGTTGAATTGTTACTAGATAAAACTAGAATAATCTGTTTCCATAATTATACATAGATGTATTAAAATTAGAATGTATTTGTATGTAATTTAGTACAATAATAGGTGTAGTGTTCTTATTTGAAATAGGATTATTTCAAATTATTATGTAAATAATTAAGAACCTTAACATAACTAAAGCAAATATGTTACAATTGTATGTAGAATTATCTACAAACATCAGACAAACGATATATTTCAAACTTGTTGATTATTTTTACAAAAGCTTGTTCAAAATTTGTAGGCCTAATTACGGCTTCAAAGAGACCATGCATCTTCCGATTCGTTCCTTATGCATAATACTATTAAGATGTACCTACCTACCTACTTGTATCTATACGATTTCTGGTAAAGTTCTTCGATTGCTAAAATATAGAGGCTTTCAATAAGGGATTACAATCGGAAGGTGTTTGGTTCGCTTTCAAAAATATAAAAAGTAATATTTATAAGACAAGAATGTGAAAAATGATAGGTAGATGATGTTTAATTAAAACGACTAAGTAACGCACATTTTTCAATTATTCATCGTGTTAATGAGATAGCTCATTAGCACGATTATTTAAGTCCTAACGACGTGTGACAGAATAAATAACAAGTGATTGCTAAATCATTCAGCTAGAGAAAATGAAATGAAAACACTGTTTATAATTCTTTATAAGTAGAATTTCTGTATTTGTAAAATTTGTAGATCTCTAGACATACGAGTACCTATAATATTTAATATCGATTTAAAAATCAAAAGAGTCGGCGGATATTACAAAATCTCTAGTAATTAATATGATATACCTACCTGTCAAAACAATGAATATAGGAATAACGAATTCTTAATTCGTTTTCTAATTCCCTTTGAATTAATCGAACGAATGCGTAGAAAAATAAACGGCCAGCTTTAGTCACTACGTGATAAGAGCGATTCTGCACTGCATCAGATCCGTATCCGAAAAAATACCGATTGGTGTGTCACATCTCTAGATCTGCCCTTACCGGTATAAGTATCTTATAGGTTCTCTGATAACTAGATATTCGTCGCTGTAAGTCACCTACAGACATTATTTCTGAACAAGACTTTATGCGGTGATAAATCTTCTTTATCAAATAGAAAAATATTTTTCCGTTAATAAGTAGTATTATTCAATTCAATAACTATGGAGGTTATAAAAGTAGGTACTTACTGTCCGGTTATAAATTTTACCAACCTACCTATTACCTAGACAAAACCTACCTAGGTTTCGGTAAGTTTGTCATTATAAAATCTGTAAATTATCTAATATTTGTAATTGTTTAATGAATTATATTGTAAAATATCAGCAAGCTTTGTATAAATGAAACATGGTGTGTCAATTGAAGATTTAATAGTGCCTAGCGTAGATAATCTACACCGCTCATTGATGGAATGTAGTATTTTCGTTTTGTAATGAATAATTGTATTATAATAATAATAGATCATGTACCTATAAACCACATATAAAATAAAGAATTGCAACTTGGAATTTTATTTTATTATGTTACGATTAAATACAGTTAAAGATTTTTTTATAGATAATAACTTGAGTTTGGTTGGTGTTTATGTATTACCAAAATATCTATATCACACAACCACAAACCTTGATTCATATTTTATTATCTACGCCAAACGAAACACCAACGGTATTCCATTAATTCTCGTTTTAAAATTACCACAACTACCTACCTATTTCTTTTCACTGATCTGTAAA